>CM017440.1:3897621-4284095 GCA_007726485.1 Eragrostis curvula | reverse complement strand
TAGGAGGCGCCCTCGCGGAACGTATTAAACGTCCGCCAGAACGCCTTGATGTCACCGGCCTCAGCAGCAGTAGCGTCCTTGGAGGCGGCGGTGGCATCTCCCTTTGTCATCGTGACGGCCGAGGATCCAACCGGTTCTCTGAATACCAGTTGTTATGATCAAAGGGGCTGCTGCCCCTCTGATCTAGAGGGAGGAGGGGGTGCGGCTAGGGCAGAGGAGGAGGTGGGCGCGTGCGCAGGAGAGGAGAGGGAGGCGGCGGCAGCCAGTAGAGAGAGGGAGAGGGATTAAACCCAATACTTCTTTCTTAATTGTTCAGGTTACAACCCCTCACGTATATATGAGGGTGGACGACTTGACCTCCAAGCAACTCTAACTTGACTCCTAAGCAAACTTAACTCCAAATCCTATTCCGATACGATTCTCTCTTTCCTAATCTCAAACGACTCCTTCCTAACTTAACCTGAACAATCCTAATCAACTACGGCTTTCCTTTAGCCACTTTTGGAAGGCGGGACCGAAGTCCGCCCTGCTGCGGCGCGACGGCCAGGGCGGCGGCAGCCCTGGCGCGGTGAGTGAAGCGTCTCCGCTTTTCACAGGATCGAGTCGGTAAAGCGCTGATGAACAGACGCAACAGTACAGATATAAAAAGCACAAATTTACATCTTTAAGTTATTACAAGTCTTAAATGATTAAAACACGAGAGTAGCACAGCGGAAATCTACAAATACAACCTCTACTAAACTCGACGATACATGGCCGCACATCGAAACCTGCGATGTGGACCCGCTGAGGAACTCCACTAAGCAACAGCGGAAGCAAAATCTATACCTACACAAAAACATGAAGAGCCAAACCCTGAGTACTAGTTACTCAGCAAGACTTACCCGTCAACGTGGCTAACAACAGCCGACTCCTAGAATGCAAAGGCTACAAGGGGTTAGGCTGACTCACCTGCATAAAAGCGCACTAATTACTTGGTCCTTACTTTCAAGTTTTAATTCCAATTAAGTACTTAACCAATAAAGCAGTGTTCATATATCTAGAACAGGTATAAGTAACAATACATCAACGGTGACAGTATATATAGTAATGTAAATAACAGTAATGTAATAGACTAGCATCATCATCTCATCAATCATATCACACTACGATGTGACTCAGTGAGCAAGGTTGCTCTTGACCGAGAGCGGCGGCATCGATGTACATCCTGCAGGAGAAAACCTGACCACACGCCATAACGCGGCAAAGGCCACATACGGCAACCGTTTACGCTACGTGCCACCAGAGCTGTACCAGATTCTACTCCTCCCGAGGAAGGGCTCTCCCACCGCAGCCCCCGTCCCGGACGGCTGACTGCGCGGGACGCCACCCTACCGCTCCCAAATACCATGATAGAAAGAGTAAAGTATCTACCAGACATCCAGGGCGACGCAGGCTACTAGGTTTACTAGGCCCATAAAAACACTAGCATGTGAGTCAGTACGTTCAAACTTGCTCAACAGGGCCAACAACGGACGGTCCTTAATCGACACAGACGGAGCTACACCACCGTGAAGGCCCAGCCTTCTCCAACCATCCTATACAATCAATTCCCCGTCCGGTCTCAACAAATCCTAAATCCAGCTAGTACAATCCAGGAGTCCCTATCATGCGAGTGGGACCTACCACTCGACTTCTACCGTCCGCTAGCCACTAAGCCTAGCAAGTTCTAACGTAACCTAGACCACATCTACAAAAATAGGACACAAGGTAGGATATGGAAGGGTAGTCCTAATGCAGTTCTAAGTTTTCATATCAACTCCTAATAAACCTAATGCACAATCAATTACTAGCCCCAATCAAGTGCGAAAATAAAATCCTAAATAGGGAGGCATGCACCGGGGCTTGCCTGGCTCAGGAACGACGCTATCACTAGCATAGTCAGCAACGATCAGTCAGTGGCTCCTCCTGAGCGGCTCAGCATCCTGGTCCTCCACCTGCTCCTGAATCACCTCGAGAGCTATATGCCATGACAAGGAGATGCAAGTTAGATGCAATAACATGATACAATTAAAATGTATTTATTTATAGGACAGTCATTTACACTGTAAGTGCAAATGATTAATTTGTTTAATTACTTTCGTCTGGAGTATTTCTTTTACTGACTTTCAATTAAGTTAATCATTTAATTGGTTTGAGTTGATTAAATAAATAATTTTGATTTCGAAAATTAATTTATGTCCAGTGACATTTTTCTGGTGAAAGTCACCACTGGAAGTAAATTATGGTGAAGTTTGATGATTTGTCTCCTTACAGATTAATTATAATAATTTAAACAATGCAGGAACGATTTAAATCATAGGAAAATAATTAAGTAAGCTATGACAGTGAAAAAATGCTCTGTAGGTGTGTTAACAGATACTTTACAAGCATGCAGGGGGTTGTGATTTATGGAAGAACAGATAATTTATTATTAATTAAACAAGTTCTGTATATTTTAGATTTTACAGAAATTACAGAAATTCCAATGTGTGATTTTCATTTCTGATGGACAGAGTACATCACCAGGAGTCCAACAAAATTGTATTTGCATTTTTCTGATGTGTATTTATTTTTCTATCGATTTTACAAGTTCCGGGCAATTTCTGAGAATTAAACTAATTAAAAAAAAGAATAAAACAATGGCGGCCAATCAGGTGGAAGCCACATAGAGGACCACAAGGTCTCTGCCACAGCAGATCTGGGCCTGGCCATTAGGGATCTGGCCACGGGCAGGGCCACAGGGCCGAGCCGGGCTGGATCTGGGCCTCCAGCACGCGCGCACGACGCTGGCAAGGGCACGGCGACGGCGGCGCAGCCATTCCGGCCACCGGAGAGGGGAAGGAGGGAAAAGAGGGGGCACGGGAGCTTCACCTCGGCTTGGCCGTGCTCGGCGACGAGTTTGGCGGCGAGGGAGAGTTGAGGCGGGGCTCGGCGTCGAGTGGCGTCTCGGCGGTGGGCGCGCGGCGATGTGCCGACGAGGTGGCGCAGTGCGGAGATGAGCTTGCGCGCGCACGGGCTTCACGGAGACGGCGTGGACCTCGGCGTGCAATGCGTCGCCGGCGACAAGGCTCGGAGGGGCGACATCATCGGGAAGGGATCGTCGGCGGCGGGAAGGACTCCAAATCCGACGACTCGATTGTGAAAGGAAACAAGGAGTGAGGTCCAAGGCATGCACGACCAAGCTGCGTAGTCCACGACGCGAGGAATCGAGCTCGGTCTTACCGGATGCGAAGAATCGCGCGGCGTCCCGGAGCTCGGTCAACCCGCAGCCATGGCGCAATGTTGGCCGATTCGCGAGCCTTGCTCTGGAATGTGGGCTGAGAGTGGCGAGGGAGGCTGGAGAGCTTCCTCGCGCGGCTCCTGGTTGTGTGGCTCGGCGTCGCGGCGAGGCAGCTCGGCGAGCTCGAGCTCAGAGGCGGGAAGGGCAGGCTAGGGTTTCGGCGCTGGGGAGACGAAGAAAAAGGGCGAGGGTGACTGGGAGAGGGGAGCGGCGGCCGAAATGAGTTGCTCCGCGGCTTGTCCGAGCTGGGGCAGCGGCTTGGGCGGCGGCCACGCCGTACATCGGCGTCCACGCGGCGCGCGACGTCGGGGGAGAAAGCGATGTGAGGCTGACGAGTGGGTCCCACGCGGTATCTTTTCTTTTTCTCGAATTTCTGGTCAATGGTTTTCCCCAAATGTTTGGCACACAAATTGCCCTAGTAAACGAACTCCAAAAATAACAAATTTGGTACCATTGGAAATATCTTGAAAAGATCTACCATCTGGCCAACATGCACATCTGGAGTCCAAACGAATTTCAAATGGCAGCAGGTCAAAGTTGATCACTTTGTAATATTTGGGGATTTATTTGAGCAACCAAACGAATTTCTAAAATCACCAGAAATTCTCCAAAATTCTTTCTTGAGGTCCTGCATCCACTGGTATTTTTAATTTCTGAAGTTGTTATTGAAAGTTTTGAGTTCCTTCACAAGCTTAGGTTTGACAATTATTTGAACATTTGATTTCGAATTTGAAATTTACTTGGATTTTTGTTCTGTTCAGTTGCGATGCTTTTGCCAACTTGATTTCAGTGACACGGGGTGTCACAGTGAGCTGCCGCGCCCGGGGTGGGCCGGGCCCACTGCCCCTCGGCGCCCTGGCCCATTACAGAACCCCAATGATGAAAGATGGCCATGGCGATGGACGAATCTCAAGACTGTCATGCAAAATCTCAAACGGCATGGGAGGCGGCCATAGTTGCCAATCAACACACTTCACTGGCAGCACCCAAGGAATTGCCCAATCATAAAGCATGATCTCAGGATGTAAGAAATTCAGAGCAGCACTTACAGTACTTGCAGATGCCTGAATCCCAATGTTGATGAACTCATTGAACAGCAATGTCCCTCGGGGAAGCAAGGTGATGCCGAGAGTAGTTGTGGTAGAGGGTGAAATCATAGATGTCGTGGAGATGTTCCTGGAAGAAGGTGTTCCCATGTTGTCGTCGGGGACGACGTCGCTGGCCAGTGAAACAGCGGCAGCATCGATGGGGTCCATGAACAGGTTCTTGAAGCTGGCATACACCACGGCAAGACCAAGGTCATGAAGGACCTCCTTGGTGATAGTGGGCACCACAGCGTCGACGACGAGGTTTGAGAATTTTGTCGAGCAGGTGGGAAGTGCATCGATGTTGGCACTGCTGGACACCCAATCTGGGATGTGCTCCTTGTCGAAGACGGTCTCCTCGTCGAAGATAGGACCCTCGTCGAAGACGGTCGGCTCCTCGTCAAAGATAGGGCCCTCGTCGAAGACAGGTTCCTTGTCGAGGTTGACATCGTTGAAGGTGCCGATCGCCGATGTCACTGCAGCACTGGGGATCTGGTACTGCACATCCAGCTTCCGGCCTAGACGTAGCTCCATCTGCCGCATCTCCTCCAGCAGCATGAAACACGAACCCATGGCGAAGGTGTTGGAGGTGGACGTAGTGAAGGGCGCGCCGATGCATGAGCTCGTGGAGTCGCTCATCGTCGCAGCAGTAACGACATGGTCCGTGCAGAGCTCCTCAACAGCAGCAGCATGTGCCCTGAACTCGTAGGTGTGGCTCGGACATTTCGTCGAGCACTTGGTGAACGTGCCGGTGTTGATGTCACAGGGCTTGGTGTAGATGGCCAAGGTCGCATCAGCAACATGGTCGAACTCGGGGATGACCTCCTTGGCGATGATGCAAGCCGGAACGGGCATGGCGATGTCGATGGCGCGGTTCGGGCATTTCGTCGAACAGCTGGAGGGCGCGCCGACGTCGATGTCGCTGAGCTCGGCGTGGGTGGTCGAGGTCGCAGCAGCGGCCAGGTTGAGGTCGAGGGTGACCTCCTGCGCCACCGCAGCGTCGAGGACGCCCGAGCCCCCGCTTGTACGAGCGCCGGATTGGGCAACCCGTGCATCCCACTTGGCGTCCTGCTCGTCGAAGAGTTTGTCCAGGGCTTCAATGAACATCTTCGTCTGCAAGTCAAGGAGGACCTTGAGCTCCTCGAGCGCGTCGCCCTCAAGGACCGGTGTCTCTGATACCATATTGTTAGCAACCCACTCCATGGCTGCAACTATGAATCACACACGAATGGTAGGTTCGGGTACAAATTGAGTACAGGATCTCAGGGGAAGGGAGATCAGTAGAGTAGCAGAGTAGAGCTGAGAGATATGAAGGAGAATCCTAGACTAGGGAAGGAGAGGAATCGGAGAGGAAGACGAAGTGGCTTGAGGAGGAAGATGAACAGGAGCCGTAGCTTGTTTCTGTATAATTCTTCGATGATCGCTTCAGCTGATGCCTGCTCCTTCTTGTAGTCCACGCCAGGCAACCGAGAAGCCTTACCTCCGGCCTACGGCCCACATGATGGGAGCCCATACCTGACAGCTAGGAGCTCCATCGGCACCTCCTCAGGTCTTGAGTTCGATTCCCGGTGGGAGCGAATTTCTGGCTGAAGTTAAACATATCTCCTCGCCTCTCCCAATTCCCAAAGCATGGTAGAAAACCCGGCCCAGCTGGGCAACGGTGCTTTGCCCCGGCCCAGACTCACCTGGGGAGTGGGTCCTGTGTAAGGGTGAGAGGGGACTTCAGGGGTTTTCTTGGCCTCTGTGAGAAGGCTTTCTTCTTATATGAATATCGCGGGTGGAGGTCAATCCCTGGGGCCGAGTTTTTAATTTGTGGATTTCATCTCGCCATGTACATCGAAGTTAAAAAGAAATTGCCTTCTCCTAATTCTGAAGACGCCAATCCACTCCAGCCTCAGTCACTATTTGCAAAAAGTTACTGTACCATACTATCAACAGCAGTTGGACAATTGTACTTATTCCAATGTAATTTATTTCACATGTACAGAGTTACACAAAAGGCCTATAGACTGTAGGTATAGCTTAATCAGCATAGGATGTTTGGCTATCATTGCCCTCCAACAAAGTTAACTTTAAAGGGGGTGAGAGGATGGAGTAAAGATGGCAACGGGCAAATTGCCCGCGGATAGTGGCGCTCCTTGCCCGTGCTCGCAAGGTAATTATTGTGCCCGCGCCGTGCCCGATGTCTGCCACATGCAAGAACTCCTGGTTTGGGGGTTTTCTCGGCCTCTGTGAGAAGGCTTTCTTCTTATATGTATACCGCGGGTGGAGGTCAATCCCCTGGGGCTGAGTTTTTAATTTGTGGATTTCATCTCGCCATGTACATCGAAGTTAAAAAGAAACTGCCTTCTCTTAATTCTGAAGATGCCAATCCACTCCAGCCTCAGTCACTATTTGCAAAAAAATTATTGTACCATACTATCAACAGCAGTTGGAAATTTGTACTTATTTTAATGTAATTTATTTCACATGTACAGAGTTACACAAAAGGCCTAGAGGTTGTAGGTATAGCTTAATCAGCATAAGATGTTTGGCTATCATTGCCCTCCAACAAAGTTAACTTTAAAGCGGTTGAGAGGATGGAGTAAAGATGGCAACAGGCAAATTGCCCGCGGATAGTGGCGCTCCTTGCCCGTGCCCGTAAGGTAATTCTTGTGCCCGCGCCCGTGCCCGATGTCTGCCACGGGCAAGAACTCCTGCCCGCGCCCGCTATTCGTGGGCATGCCTTGCCCGTGGGCACGCCCGCGGGCGATGTCGTCGGACGTCGGTGGGTGTAGGTGACGCTGTTGTGCAAGGGAGAAAGGGGAGCTTGTCGGCTTCATAGCGCCATGGGAGGAAGGGCAGGCAGAGCACCGGTGCGATGAGGTAGGGAGGCACACAAACCCGATGGGAACGCGGCATCTGGGGCGGGCGACGGCAAGAACGTCGGCCAGCAGGACGTGTGGCAGGGAGGGGACCTGCCAGTGAGCATCGGAGAAGCCAAGGGTGGCGAGGTCTCCATGGATTTGGGGAGAGATCTGAGAGACACAGGAGAGGTTGGTGGGAGATGCCCACGAGAGAGATGGACGGCGGTAGAAAAGGAAAGAGCTATTTTATATACTCAATTCAATGGAGGTCCACAAGTCAGCGACCATTTATCGGGTACACACGGGCACACGGATACGGGCAGAGGTTTTCTGTGCCCGTTTATTTCTGCCCGTTGGATCTCAAGTCATGCCCGTGCCCGTGCCCACGGCATAGATTGCTGCCCGCATCCGCGCCCATCGGGCATTTTACCCGCGAGCACGCAGATAATTCGAATCCGTTGCCATCTTTAGGATGGAGGGCAATTATACTTTAACTTAAATTTTACTCCCTCTGTTTTTAAATATATCACACAGCTGATTTTTTTTGTTACTTTGACCATTCGTTTTATTCATGAATATTTGTGCAAATAGCTAAATATATAAGTTAATCTTAAAGTGATTTTGATGATAGATCCAACAATATATATTTCAAATTTTCATATATATTGTTGGTCAAAGTTCAACAAAAATGTCAATGGTGTCATATAATTAAAACGGAGGGAGTAACTTAGAAGAAAACAACTGATAAATAATTCAGCACTCAGTTTGCAATTTAATTACATCAGATGGAGGAGAGCCGGCCAAGTCGAGAATTGGAGTCTCTTTTTAGCCCATCCTCTTAAACAGGTTCTATATTGTTTACCCCTTTGGTGTAAAAGAACGCCAATTATTCATATATATGAATATACTAGCAGAGGTAACCCATGCCACCCTGTTATTTTTACGAATACACTATATGTATTATTACATAATAAGAGCCAGGAAGGGATAATTTATATTTAAGAAACACCAGCCTCGTGGGTTCATTGCATCATATGGCTGGATTGGAGCCGCACAGTCTCAGAGGAGCTAGGGAGAGAGGCATTTAGTAAAGCAGTAGCATTTAAAGTCGTAGTCACACTCGCCGTAAAAGTTATCGGAGCTTTCAGATACGCAAGTCTGATTGCAACTGTCGTCAAGGCCAAGGCACGGTCCAGAATAAGCGCCGCTCGGGTGCCGGCATTCACACCTACCGTTGCCATACTGGTGGCATTCACTCTGCGTGCATGTAGGCATTGAACATAGTACTAGCACATGCAAGAAAGTGGTTAATTAGCCGAAAGATTAATTAAAACAACATATTATAAGTTTTTTTTAAGCAACAACAATATATTATAAGTTGCATACACTAGGCAATTCAACGCCAAAACTTAAGCTGTTAGGGGATCGGAGACGCTTATATTTCCAACAGTTAACACATGTGCACGTACATACCAGCGGCCACGTACGATGACAATTAGGAGCGTGGTTGAAGAGAGATTTTTTCCTGAAGACGCCATTGGTCTTTTTTTTTGTGAGAGTTTTCGTACGTTGAAGAAAAGAATGAATGAGCTGGTTTGTTGACGAGTGAGTAACGAGAAGTCCGACAATATATATATATAGATGAATAGATCCTTCACATGCCTAGTGTGCTCAGCCGTAGAAGCATAAGCACATGGGTATATTATCGAGTCCATCAACCAATTATTACTATATTCATTTGATGACCGGGTCCTCCAATGGTACGGTTGTGGACTTAAGGACAGTGCAGGGGCGGAGCTTTCTTGGCGCATGGGTGTGCATTTTTTTTAAAAAAAAAGATTTTCAATAGGTATAATATAAATATATATTAGAACTTAATCATATTATGTCAGTTTAGGCTCAAATAATCGAAATAATTCACGGTATTGTTGTGCTTCTAAATTATTTTACATAACAGAGAGCAATTTGTACTGCTTTTTTTATTTTATGGATCCACCCAATCTCAAAATCCTGCATCCGCCACCTTAGGACAGGCGGTTAACATTGCTTAATCAGCAGAGGATGTTTGGCTATCATTGCTAGTTCCAACAACGTTAACTTGGAAGCTGATGAGAGGATGGAGGGCAATTATACTTTGATTCTTTAAATCTTAACTTGGAGGAAAAGAACTGATAAATAACTCGGCACTCAGTATGCAATGGAGGAGAGCCGGCTGCTGCTTCTGAGGGAAGCGGAGGAAAAATCCAACTAATTTAGGCCTGCCAAGTCGAGGTGATGCACATGCCAAGGATGGGGTACAACGCAATCGAATTGAATTGGAGTCTCTATCAGGCACGGAAAGATATCTAACAGTTATTGATCACCGTGTGAACCACGGATTCCGTTGTCCCGCATCCCCTTGCGCCTCTACATCTCCTTGTCTTGCGCGCATCCATGGAGACGGCGGTGGCGGCGGCGGCTCTTCACGACGACGTGCTCGCGGATGTCCTCCGCCGTCTCCCGGCACGCAGCCTGGCGGCGTCGCGATGCGTCTGCAAGGCGTGGCGCGCTATCGTCGACGACCGCCGGCTGCTGGCCCCTCACCTCCTCCCGCAGGCCGTGCGCGGCTTCTTCGTCAACTACCAAGACCACCGCACGCCGCACTTCTTCGAGCGGCCGGCGGCGGCGCCGACGGACGGCGGCCGCCGCATCCTCATCGACGGCCGGTTCGACTTCATCGAGCACGGGATCTGGTACAGAAGGAGCCTCGTCGTGGACCACTGCGACGGCCTCGTCCTCTACTGGGACGTCGAACACGGCTCGTTCTACGTGTGCAACCCCGTGACGCGGTGGTGGGAGCGCTTGCCCCGGTGCACCGGTGGGTACGACTGGCGGTGGAATCGCGACACGTTCCTCCTGTTCGACCCGGCCGTGTCAAAGCACTACCGGGTGCTGATGATTTGCCGAGAGCCAGCAGTGAAGGAGGAGGACGACGCACGGCGATCCATGGAGTGGCCACCTTCCCGGTGGAGGTGCCACGAGTTGTCGTCGAGGACCGGGCGGTGGCAGGAGAAGGTGTTTGTCCGGGAAGGTGAGGCGGCCGGGACAGTCTCTGACCTTCTCATGGATTCTTTGAGTTATTGTATGGAGCCTCGATGGCGATTCGCTGCATATTGGCAAGAAGCTCTCTATGTACATTGCCATGGTGAATATGTCGCGAGGTAATGTATTTCACCATAACATCCTATCATGGTTTCTTTTTTCTGTTCATGGCCACAACGTGGCGGTTATCGATGTTTGCAGGATGTCCTTGTCAGATTCAACATACCGGGTTATAAAATCCCCTATAGACCGCGCCGAGTGCTATAACGATGTAAAATCATTCCTGGGAAGGTCAGAGAAAGGGGTATACTTTGCTGCTATCTACAGGCGCCAACTGCGAGTGTGGATCCTCAATGAGGCGCTTGATCAAACAGAATGGATACTGAAGCATGATAGGGTCCTTAAGCCTGATGACTGGTGGGCGGTTGTGGGTCGTGGCGATTATTTTCAAATCAAACTCGACGGGCCTTGGGTCTTGGATGAGAATGAAAAGAGTAAGACAAGGGATGATGTTGAATGGAGCTCGGACGATGACGACATTATCCAAACTGGGGACTGGAATGAGAATACAAATGAGGGGTACATGTACCCTGACACTTTCCACGTTCTTGGTTTCCACCCGTACAAGGAGGTTGTCTTCTTGACTACCTTATCTTTGGCAGTGGCTTATCATTTGAATAGCTCCAAGGTTCAGTTTCTAGGGATATTAAGTCCAAAAGACCACAATTATGGCGTGACAGACTCATTTGTGTATACACCGTGTTTACGCAATGCATGATCAGAGATTAGAGTGATGTAAGCTTTTGATGGTTCAAATCTTCACACGCGGTATGCTCTATGTTATATGCTTATGATTGCCTCCGTACCTACGATTGTAAGGAACACAGCTGGAAAAGTTGACCATGGTTGATCTCGAACCAGCTTTCTTTCTCTTTCATGTGATAATTATGTCCTTCAGTTTATTTGTTTGGATTAGATTTTGTAAGGACACACACATACAAAACAAAATTTTCAACTTTCAATATGGACACTTTTTCAAATTCTTAGCTGCTATGTGCATCTATGCAGCATACATTTTGTGCACAACGCAAAAAATCGCAGATACATAAGTGCGATCTAGGCATAGCGCCCACAGTTCGTGCCAATAATGACGTATACCAGGGATATTTAATAATCCCTCCTTTGATATGCAACGTGTTCTTAGAGATCCTAGAAGGTTCAATTAACTGATATAGAGGACACTCAAATGGGCATTTGTAAGGACAGGCAATTTAAGTACAGCTTACATGTACAAATAACTTTTGGAGGGGTCATAGACAAAAGAATTGTAGAGATGCGGGAGTCTAAGACCCCACTGAAGATAAGAGTTTTCATCTGGATGCTATGTCAGGACAGAATCCCATCAGTCGAGCAATTACGTAGGAAGAAATGCAAAGGAAGTGAACTCTGCAAGACGTTCTTGTCCCGTAGCAAAGTTTTCATGGTTCATTGTTCGATATTCCATGAACTGGCCTTATACCCCATGTAATATACAAGATTTCGTGGAGGCAACTTTAACCGATAGATCTCATGCTGATTTCTGTACAATGTACTTTGTGTTGGGGGGCCATATGCAGGTCACTCTGGCTGTTAAGAAATGAATTGACTTTCGGAATGATGTTTACTCATCACCAAAGGCAGCAACGCACAAAACCACCTCACTCATGCGCCAATGGAGGAGTCTAAGAAAAGTGGAAGAACGTGTAAAGCTGGATGATATCATCGACAAGATAAGAGGACGGTGGTGGGACGTGGTGAACCAGATGTTAGACAGGTTAAGTGGAGGCAGGAGGACATTTTGTATCTAGAAATCTGTAGCAGTTAAAAGTTGATACTATGGTTATCTTGGGAAAGTTGAACCCGTTATGATGTAATCTGGTCATCTCAAGTCTAGATAATAGGCAGTTTAGAGTTCGCAGTTAGATGCTATAAATGGTTGGGAGGTATTTTGTTTGAACTGCTCCTGTACGCTGGTATCCCCAGCTGAACAACTCTTATGCTTTCGATGCAAAGCATGGCGAATGCCTTTAGTCTTTATATGCAACATATGGCAACAAACGTCGTGGCAAGGCGTGATATATAATTCGTAAACAGTTAACACGAGGGAAGTGTTTGTTTGGCAAACAATACAACGCAGCTGAGAAGTGGAGACACTTGTTGCTGGTGAAGATTATAATCTAGGTAATAGAAACATACCGGTCAAAGAACTTAAAGCTACCAAAGCCCAAAAAAATAGAAAAAAAAAGCATCAAGTAAAATTAATGAGCCTTAGATCTTAGAACAATAATGAGGAAAGAGTGATGTCGATACAGAGTGTTGAATGGGACTTGGAAGACAATTACATTATGGACGATGTGCAGGATAAGGGAAACCCTCAATATATCAGGTACCTTTGATTTCATCCGTAGATTATTGTGTGACGTGTCGCATACAGGGTTTACAAAACCGCGGTAAACCAGACTGGTTACCGGAAAAACCAGTCCGATACGATTTACACGGTAGTCCGGTTTTCGATTTCAAATTTTTTTAAAAAACGAAAATTTGAAACAAAAATATGTGAAAAAAACTAGATGAAATTTGCAGAACAATGGTGGAAAAAGAACACGAAAATTTGATCATTGATGAGTCAAAAAATTCAAGGAAATTTAGTGGGTTAAAAAAGGAATTAGGAAAAAAAAAGAAAATGACGACCAGCAAACTTTCCTTGATTTTTTTGACTGAGCCAACGATCAAATTTTCGTGTTCCGTTTCCACCATTGCTCTGCAAATTGCATCTAGTTTTTTTTACATAGTTTTTTATTTTAATTTTTTCAATTTTGTTGCATTTTTTCTATTTTTCCTCTCTAAACCGGTTTTCCGATTTTTGTTTGTCCGGTTTACCAAGGCTTACTAGAAATTTCGATGTTTTTTATTCAAGTTTCGTCATTTAAATTTTGATCCGGTTTTTGACCGGTTTTTCCGGTAAGAACGGGATTGCAAACCTTGGTCGCATATAGGAGTCTGAGTATCATTTTAGCAGCTCACATATCAGTACCTTTTTTGTGTAATCATCCAATAGCAGTACTTGGGCATTCTGGAGCCACAATACTGGCATCAAGATGTAGATAGACCAGTATGGTAGCATAACAGAACTAGTGAGCTGTGATTATACCATAAAACTGTCTGCTTAGATATCGAAATTAGCAAGTAACTGAGCAAATATGCCGCCAGGCATTTGTGCAACTCATCTCGCCATGTACATCAATTCTTATCACGGCTACAGAATGTAACTTCAAAACAAAAAAAAAGGCAGCTTCTCATAATTTCTGATGAAACCAATCAAATCCAGGATCAGTCACTGTCTGCAAAAAATTACTGTACCATACTGTCGACAACAGGTGGAGACTTGTACTTATTCCCATGTCCCTTCATTTCACATGTACAGAGTTACACAGGCCCTATAGCCAGAGTCCAAGGACACTGGCTCCAACAAAGTTAACTTTAAAGAAGAAGCGAAGGTGGAGGACAATGACATTTTAACTTAAATAACTCGGAACAAAACAACTGATAAATAACTCTGGGACTCGGTACACAATCTAATTACACCAGATGGAGGGGAGCCGGCTGCTGCTTCTGAGGGGAGAGGAAAAACCCAACTGGTTTAGGCCGGCCAAATCGCAACGACGCACATACCAAGGAGGGCAATACGGCAGCTGTACAATATGGTGCGGTATTTATCCTTGATGCATGCTAGCTATCACATGAAGTAGCTCAGTGCTTTCTTCTTCCTCGACCCGCCTTCGCCATACAGGTCGTTCCATTGAAGCAGCTCATTCATGTTTGACGAATCAGATGAAACACTTGCACAAACCTATGACAAAGATAAGTTAGACTAGTGTTCCAACATCAAGAAAGCAGAGGTAAACCGATTGCTCACCTGTTCATGGGCAGATTTGAAGTCATCAATGCTAAGAGGACGAATATGCTCGCTTCCATACAATGCAGGCTCAGGCTTACCCTCTGCTTTCGCCAAATTCTTCTCCTGCAAATGTGGAATGGAACCACCCAAATTAGACATTAAAACAAACATTTATACTAGAATCTAACTGCAACAAAAGACTGAAGCCGGCATCTACTAACATGTCAACAAAGGAAACCTACACAAGGATAAAATAACCAACTAATGCATGCAATCAGAAAAAATATTAGTCATTTTTGTATATGCATCATTTCTACAGCAGCCAAAAGCAGTAACAGAAGACACCATTGCATACCTTCTTTTCCTTCTCCAGAATTTCACGAATTGGGTAATGTGCTGCAGTCACGCACAGATTCTGAAACACAAACAGCTCAGTGAAAACCATGCTAACTCTAGCACTTGGCATACATGAAAGCATAATGAATTAAACACACCTTTAGGTCGCTTCCCGAATATCCATCAGTCATGCTGGCAAGAGACTCCATATCAACATCTGGTCCCAGCTCTTCTTTAGCCAAAATTACTTTCATTATTTTTTCTCTATTTGATGCATCAGGTAAGTTTACCATTAACCTGCATGATAATCAGAAATATAAGTATTATAACTATGAAAGGCAGCTAGATGTTCCATCACAGACCAAACATATAGTTACCTGCGGGGGAACCTCCTAATCACAGCCTCGTCCAGATCAAAAGGTCTATTTGTAGCACCAAGAACCAGTACACGTTCTTTATCTTTAGTACGCAATCCATCCCAGTTTACCATAAATTCATTTTTCATCTTGCGCATCGCTTCGTGCTCTCCTGGATTTTCTCTCCTTCCTAGCATACTGTCGACCTGCAGAGTAAAACAATCAGTATGGATTGTATCAACAGACAACCAATTTAATAACTGTTAAAATGCAACTTTTCTTGCATACCTCATCAATAAAAATAACACTGGGAGCTATTTTACTTGCTAACGAGAAAACAGCCTTTACATATTTTTCTCCTTCACCAAACCACTGAAAGTATCCAAAACAAAATTAGCGTTCAGAAGCACATAGTGAAACTTAATTCTTGCTCTTTTGATGAAATACCTTCGATGTAATGCTCGACATTGATATGTTGATGAAATTAGCACCCGCTTCAGTTGCTACTGCTTTAGCAAGCATAGTTTTACCCGTGCCAGGAGGCCCAAAAAGCAATATTCCCTTGCAAGGCTGCAATGAACGAATTAAGGAGGCAGTTTTAAAACTCAACCCAAATCTTAGTCTTTTATAGTATTATACTTCCATTGGTTTAAAACGGAAACCCTGTAGAAACTATGCTACCAGATTACAACAGAAATATTATATATAAACAAACTCCAGAAGACAGAAGAGTAAATCGCATCTTATAATTTTCTTTAGTTATCATGCAAACTGTTGGCTTCCAGCTCATTCTGGCAATAAAAAAATTGCATCAATATATATAAGCCCCTAGCATTAAATGTTTTTTGCATCATGGGTTCAACACTAGGGAAACCTACAGTAAGAAAAGAAAAATTGCAACACCATCATGCGGAGAGAATCCAGCATAATTCGATTGTATGACATTACCTTTGTTAACTGCCCTTTGCAGAACAATTCAGGCCTTTGTAAGGGAAGCATCACCAGCTCCTTTAATGTGTCCTTTACATTCTCCAATGCTCCAATATCATCGAAGGTAACTCCAATGTCATTAGGTGGTATAACATCTGCCAAAAGCCTTTTCTCAAATTCATTCTCCGTGACAACATCCTGAAGGGGGGGAAACAACTCAGAAATTGAGTGCTGGGTAGTCTGGGTAACTAACACAAGGAATGGAAAGAAAGGAAACAATATGTGAGGCCGTGTGTACCTTCAATGATTTTTTTGTGCTTTTGTTATCACTTTGCATGCTCTGTAGCATGTTGAGTCCATGCTTAAGGCTGCCGTTCACAGTAACTATTTTAATCTCAACTGGGAACATTGACTGAAAGGAAAACATAAGTATGTGAAGGAAAAGAAATGCTACCTTTCATTTGTGAGTACCAGTTTAGCATCCTTGGAGTTGGTGGTTTCAACTTTGTTGTTCTTAAGGTGGTAACTCACAGCGTAACCAACAATCTTATCCACATCTAAGGAAGTTTGAAGTAACAAAAGTTCAGAATTGGAATCTGTCAGGTATAACAGAAAGAACAGAACAGAAGTACTCACTTTCGTTACTCAGCGATTGGTCCTTGATAAATAATTCGTCAAGGTCATTACACTCAATTCCAATGCGATTTAGAAACTGCATGAAGGACCAGATGAACAATCATATCCTGGTTTCAGAAGCAAAACATACAGAAGCCAGTCCTAAACTGGGATCGGAAAGCAATCAAGAATTCAATTACTAAATGAAAGCCTCACATGATGATAGCCATTTTGACAACCTCAAAATGTTATGGTGCAAAAGGCAGAGTATAGAAATACAACTGAGCAAATGCAATCAATGGATCACTAGAGAAAAATATAGCACAGGTGTTAATTAAAATCTAGGAAGCTGCATTGAAAGAGCATGTTGGGAATAAACCCAAGCAATAAATAGCTCAGGCATGGCAGAACCTTAGAAACATACACACTGGGGAATATGAAGCTCCAATACACAAGCATAATGTCTTTTTCACGACTTACCGTGCGAATGCTACCAACATTTGATTTAGCCTTAAGAGTTTCAACATCACGATCCAATTGCTGTTTCCAATCTGTAAGTAGAGCTTCATCCTGTAAATGTTTATTCTTCCAATCAGACAAGATACCTAATCACAATACTTAAATGTGTAACAAGGTATATTATTACCTGTGGAAGTTGTATTGAAATTTTGTTCGGGAAAAGTTTATTTAGATGCTTCATTGCCTTTGGACTCTCCTTGTTCCTCTCATGCAATCTGCTTCCAAAGCTATCCTGCATTTTTTAAAAGGAAGACATAATAATAAATTAAACATTGCAAATCAGGGAGATAACATTAATATCATGGGTTCATCAAGTTACCAAATGCATCTATAGACTTAGAGAGAAATGGAGAACAGGGTTTACGTACCGGGAAAAGGTCAAAAAGCGTCTGGCTGCTACTAGCAAACTTTGTGAACAGAAAACCTCCAGGATGTGCCTACAAAACAGAAGCACCATATTTGTATCGTTTTACTCATATTAGAAATAAAGCTAGCTGATAAGAATTGTGTGCGAACAAACAAACCCAGGGCATAAGACAATATAAACTATAGTTCTGCAATGCAAAGTCAACCTAAGAGTGTCATTAATACCACCCAAAAAATAAGTTGCCTCAACTGGTTCTGATCAATTACATAGGCTATGCACAATGCCACAAGGCCATACGAACTTAAAACCCTAACAGTACAAAATTGTCTAAATTCCCAGATTGTATGTACCTTCTCTTTGCGGCTGTCCATCTGAGTGTGGGATCCTATAATAAGAACATCGGAAGGAAGTGATTCCAGCTTATTCCTTAAGGATGAAAGTGACTCGGTAACTCCAGTGAAGGATTTCTCGATGTCCTTAAGTAATACTATCAGAGGTCCCGATTTGTTTTCTTCCGAGATGACCTGACAGAAAGGACAATCATATTATTATACAAGGAACTAATTTCCTACTTGCAGGGTATTTATAATCAAATGAACAAGTACCTCAATTAACTCGGTCATGGCTAGCCTCTCAACTTCTTCGCCACCAGAAAAGTCTGGTCGAAGTAAATCGGCTGAGGGAAATTATATACGGTCAGCAGGAACAAGAAACTAAGAAGTACAAAAGAAGTGAGGATTTAGAAGTCTGAGCTAACCAGAGCAGAAGAAGCCATGATCATCCTCACACAAACCACCAAGATCATTACCATCAGGGATCTGCTTGTCAAACCGGACTCCAATTTTGGAGGACCCATTATCTTCAAAAGCAAGCATCACTCTGCCTCTATAACCATAACTTGGACCCCTGAAGATCAGTGAAACAATTCATAAGATATATCTATACATTGAAGAATATAGACTATAAAACCAAAAGGCCACCAGGAGGAAAGAATATAGACTATAAAAACAATTCATATAGGACTGTATATAGAAAGCAACCTAATTTGGTTGGCTATTGCCAATTCCCTTATTTCAAGTAAACGAAACACTAGAAATAATGACAAAAACAACAGTATTGGCATGTAAGGATCCACTATCTAAGCAATACTGTACATCAGGCCTGTGGACATGCAATTACAAGGTTTTTCCTACAAGCTACCTCCTATAGTTGTTGGGGATAAAATATCTCACACATGGACCATCTACAATATTTCCAGTACAGAAAGGCAGTGTCAGGTGCA
Source organism: Eragrostis curvula (assembly GCA_007726485.1). NCBI lineage: Eukaryota > Viridiplantae > Streptophyta > Magnoliopsida > Poales > Poaceae > Eragrostis > Eragrostis curvula. The sequence goes on along the minus strand of CM017440.1, from coordinate 4,265,440 downwards.
CAGGCTTATACTGGTAAACATTGTAACAGATTCAATCATCTACTGGATTCAATCTGACCAAGCCTAGTTGGAGGTGGGGTTCCCTCATCTCACAAGGCCGGATTGGCCCAATCTGACTGGGTAAAGAAAAAGGTGCATAAGTGAGCCGGGGAAGATCCCACCTCTACCTCGAGCCTCCCAGATTGGACCCAATGGATGACATTTTGCGCATATGTTCAACAATATAGGTTTCCACACCAGATATCCCATACAATTCAAACAATAAACTTCATGGAACATCTCATCGAAACTCATAATACCCAAATATAAAATAATGCAAAAATCTAGGCAAATATTGTGTTAAAGATGAGAGCATGACATTAGCATTAAAGATACCTTTGTCCCAACGAGGTCGGCTGAGCCAGAGTACCCACATACCTTACCCTATCACCTAGGGAAGATGTGGCACATTAGCAAAGTATAAATTGACGGACATGTCAACATAATAAAGAAGAAATAACAACCTTCTCTAAAAGTATAGCTCTTGGATGTAGCTGTTGAGGATTCCTGTTTGGGTTGTGATGCAGAATGCAGTGTGGATGTTCCCACAATTTCGGCATTCACACTGGAAGTTGGTGCAGCTGGTCTCCTGAAGTGCACAGTGTCGGCCAGGGAAGAACGATGCTTCTGAAAAATGGTTAACTTCTCACTACCCGCTTTGTCCCCAGATTTATCAGCCTTTACAACATCTTTTTGGGATTCTGGATCCTTTGAAGGCGCCTACATTGATTTTTATTTTACTTTCAGGAATAGGAAAATGATGCACATCTTACTTGACAAGTAATTAGTAACAGATAGTGAGCTTACCCCAGGCAACAAAAGTGAGTCCACAACAAGCAGTCTAGCACCAAAATGCTTGGCAAGAGCCTTTACTAATGTTTCCTGGTAAATCTCGGAACCTAAATGTATTGCAGCACAAACATTAGAAGTGTGCACTGCCAGATTTCATGGCTCAGTAATCTCAAAGTATTAAAAATATGCAGTAACAAAGATAGCACCTGCTGGACCAGATAACAATATCCTCTGGTTTATTGATGAAATTTCAGAGAACTGCTTGATGAATTCCTTCTTTTCCATGTGTACGAAAGCACATGACAAGAGAACATTCTTTGTATTCTCGCTGCATGAGACGAGGAACGATAAATAATACGAACATACAGGATGTGAGCAAAAAACAAATAACATGCTTGAGCAGCCATAAAAAGTTTTCTGCGCTAGACACAGAAAAAGGAAATAGGAGCGACCTTCAGTTTTTTTTATAATATATACAGAATACAAATAACAACGATTTGTATGCAGAAATTCAAATAAACAGCGGATAAAAAATCTAACACAAGCGGAAAACCAGTCAAAGCAGCAAAAGGCACTGTGATCCAAGCATATCACCTGAGGTAATAAGGAAAATTCTCAAACGTAACCTCAATATCACTTGGACTAATAATTCCTTGTTTCATCGCATCCTTAAAGGCTTGACATCTGCTCGGGGGTACACTGGCTGAAGCGTTAAGATCCCTGATGAGATCCCTCTGATCTTCAAGAGCTTTAAAAAGATCACCAGTCAAATCGAACTCTGATATAGTTGACCCTGCAATCATCCTCAGAACTGGCCTTATCTTATAGGTTGCAATCTTACCGATTTCCGCACCAAGATGAGCATCAGGCCCAAAGCCATTATGTTGAGAGGTATCGTTGGCAACAGCGTCAGGAGACACAGGGGCTGCAGCCACATCTATTGAAGAGTCTTCAATGTTAGAATTAACTTCATTAACATTTTCTCCATTCTCACATTCTTTATCAGGGCTGATGCAGCGCCCTTTCGATTTATCAGAAGCAGATGATGCAATTGGCCGCGCTACTCTTTGAATGTTCTCTCCGGCTGACGCAGAAGGTGCTGCTGGTAGGTCCTTTGACTGATGAGATGTCGATGCCAACATCTCTGTTCCAGCAACAGCAGAAGCGTCTCCTGTTCTCTTATCCGTACGGATACGCTTGACTGGAGCCTCTAAAATGCTAATGGCAGACGACGGTAATGTTTTGGGAACTTTGTCGCTCAAAGGGTGCTGAAAAATCTATGAGTTGGTAAAGGAAAAAAGGTAATATATATATATATGACAGTTTTCCTATTCTTGAAGTAAATGCTGCATAAATTTATAGTGAAGGAAAAATGATCAAAAGGAATAGAAGGAAAACTGCATGACTGAATGAACAAAAAAAATGATGAAAGGATACATAAGCATGCTTGCCGCATGAACTGAATACGACTTCATCTCCTCCTGTAAGGGGAACTTTCGTGCCTGGATTTATGGTTCTTCCATTTAATTGGACCATACCCTTCTTGCCAATAACTTCTAACTCACATTGACCTCCTTGCTGAAATTAAGGCATCAAAACCAATTATATAATTGCAAGCAAGCACTTGATCTATCATGCATTTTTGGACCTCAATTATAATTTGCGAAGCGGAAAACAGGGGTGTACCTCAAGGCGCCGCAGCTTGCAAAGCATTTTGCTGACAGGTTGATCTTTCAAACATAAATTACAATTTTTGCTTTGGCCAACGGAAAATTGAGGGGCGCTGATCGGAAGATGAGGAGTCTGTAGTCCACAAATGTCCGCTATCAGTATGAAGTAACAGAATCTTTCACACATTACTCAACATGGCCATTACATATACATGTAAAGTCCACATCACAGAAAAACGTGTTAGTAAAGAAAATCGGCAACTATTTCAAAAGGTTTGAATCTGACTAGTAGTGACATCAAATGTGATACCTTGACCAAATCAAACTAGCATAGATAATAAGCCATATAACACAGAACTTGGGTGAGACACTAGAATTCTGGATCAACTAGCTACTGATCTTTAAGATTCAGGCGATCAGTAGTGCTTAAGACACGAGTCAAAGAAAGCAACCAACAGTGAATTTAACAGGTTTTTACGGCCTGATAGCAACTTCTAAATGTGACAAATCTACAGCTCTACAGTACCACGAGCTTCTGACTTGATAGCCCAAAACCTTGAAAAAGTGAATGTAATTGAAAAAAAGAAGTGATTTGAACAAGATCTAAAAAGGCTACTTGAAATTCCATATGCCATATTATTACGAAACAAACTTCCAATGAAAAACGTTAGGAATTGCTACTTGATCGCTACAGGCTATCAAACAAATATTCCCTCCAGTTTTTAATTGATGTCGTTAAGCCAACATTCTTAGTTCAAAATGGAATTAAAAACTTTATATTAAAGTCATCAATTAAAAACAAGAGGGGTACCATTAGATACCAGATAAGAAGTACTGAACCCCGTTTCAAAAATAAAAATAAAAATACTGAACCCATCACACAGCTACAAAATCGGCTAGGGGACCTAATTTATTGCTCAAGGTAATCCGAGCCAGTCCCACTTCTCACCCTCTCTAGCACATACATGGGAGGCACATCACTACTTGCTATAGCTACTGGTTGGTCTAGTACAATAATGATCCTCAATCCTGCCGCTTATGCAGCTACGACAACTGAATGTACACTAATAGATACTCCCTTCGTTTTTGTTTTCTTGTCGTTAGGACAAGAAAGCTAGTTCAAATTTGCATTAACTGTGTCGTCCTAACGACAAGAAAATGAAAACAGAGGAAGCAATGCACAGTAGTTAATATGCCCTATCTAGTCTGCCAACCACTTCCCTCCCACCACTAAAATTCAGAACACTGGCCAACTGTACAAAAGTTAAATCTCTGAACAGTGAAACTAATAATATACCGTACTAAATAGTGTAGTCAAACTTTAAGATGCCATCCAATAGGTACTAAATAACCCTCAAAGACCTAAAAATTGAATCTTTACAAAATCCAGCATCTAGGTTACTAAATTTAACATCAATTCAGGCAATAATCACAATGAAGAAACTATCCAACAATTGCGGACAGTTCCTCCAAACCATAAGTTCTGAATCGTGCGAACCACCGCATCACCCACTAAACATTCCAGACAGACTTTAAAGTACCACCTGAAGATAATAATATGACCCCTAAAATCCTAAAACTGAATCTTAAGCCACTAAAAGTTGCCAAATTTAACTTCGATTCCTACATCTATCCTAGGTATCAGCAATCTGTTTTCGCACCTGTGAGCACTGAGAGAGCAGCTTTGCCCATGGCGCTGCCGGCTGCTGTTGCTCCGGCTCCTTCTTCCTCTTCGAACTCTCGGCCGCAGCCGAGGCTGGCTTATCCCCTCCTTGATCTGCAGGAAAGCATCAAAACCCATGAACTAGATTCCAAACCCTCCCAACTGAACCCTAGGAGCCGAAACGCCCCAAAGCCCCCACCTTTCTGCGCCCCCGTATCCTCCGCAGAGCCGGGGCTCCTTGCGGCCAAGGCCGCCGCGGAATCCTCCTCGGTCCGCCCGGGCGCGGACGTCGTCGGCGACGAGGGAGCCTCCGCCTGATTAGGGCCACGGTTCAGATCGGTTAGCCGAGCGGTCAAATCCGGAGTCGGCGACGCGAGATTCTTCGATCCGCGGAGAGGTCTCACCTTGGGCCGCTTGGGGGGAGGAACGGACGAGGAGGATGGGGACGGGGACGGGCGCTTGGCTGCGGCCGCGGCGGCGGAGCTCCGGCGAGTCTCCACCATGGCGTTCGCCGGAGGCGAGGGCTTCCTCTCCTCCGCTTTCCACCCCTCTTCGAGAGGAACTCGTTCGGCTTTGGGTTTCTTTCTTTTCCTTTCTCCCTCAGGAAATGGTTTTGTTCAGCTTTTTTGGTGTCAACGTGAGGAGGGGAGACGGTGCTGCCTCTTATAAGATTTTGAGATTTCTCTTCCTTCCTATTACGTGGTGGTCTATGATTGGGTCCCATTTTTACTAGCTTATTATTTATTTAATTAAATAAATAATAATATATATTACTGACTGTATTGTTTTCGCGTAAAAAGTGACATTTTTTGGAATTGTGCTCAACAAGTTACTGATTTTGCTCAACAAAGTAATGATTTTTCTCGATTTGTGGAACTCAAATACGTCCTGCTATATACGGTTGCTTGCCTTTCGAGATAACCAACATTTTGCGTTTGCATAAGTAATGTCTCTTAGATTTTTCTTTTTTTTCCGAAGAAACGTCTCTTGAATTGTGCTCAATAAGCTGCAACTTTTGCTCAATAGGTTACTGATGTTGCTGATTTATGCAACTCATTTACATCCAGCTATAAAATGGTCATACGAAGCGTTTTTTGCATATCCATACTACCAACAGAACAATCTCCCCCTGACATCTACCAATACATTTAACCTCAGGATGCATCTACCAATAGAACGATCTTCACACTGCACTTTTCTGACTGAATTCTTGTAACGCCAACCACTAGAATGGACTCCGCATGTCCATCATATATTGATTGACGATCTCTACATGACATATGCTCATAAAAATATCTTCATGCATGTAGTGTTTACTAATGACACGGTTTTCATGTGTCATCCATATCGCACTTCCCAATGCAAATAGTTCTAATGTTGCTTCTACGAACGGTGAAAATAAGATATTTATAGGCAAGTGAAATGTAACCATAAATCCAATTAGTAAACCTCTTGTAGGCATAAGTCTCTATCAAGACAGGTCAATTAGCAAGCAAAACTCGGACCAAAAGCCATTTTTTTTACATAAATCATGACTTCTTATGTGCTTGAACCAAGTCAAAGTGCATTAAAATTGTTATCATCGGTCACAAACCACAACTGGTTAGGTTCGTTGTGATGAAACCAACCTACTTAGATTCAAGTCTCATATATACTTGGCACGGGTATTGCATTTACGTGTATATTTCGGTGAGAGGAGATGTTCCCGTCGACAACGAGGAGCGTATGCTGACTTCGTGAATCTTAACATCAAATGCCTTAGTTTTCAAAGGCACTCATATGAGTAGAATCTGTGTGCATGTATTCATAGAACTGAGTACTCTGTGCGTTTTTAAGTGTCTGCGTCGAATATACTATGTGTTCTAAAAAAAAAGGTCAGGATTCAATCCATAATACCTAAACAAGGCATATGGTATGTATTTGATCTTTGTCGGTTCCCATCTTGATTTTATGGTTTTTGAAAAATCATTTTCATGACACAACCCAGATTTTATATATAAAAAAAAATCAGCGTCACAACACCATTGGACAGCCTTTGGTATAGTTTTATGGACCAAAATCCATCTATTTTCAAGTTCGTTGAAGCCAAGTTCTTCGGATCTATTGCCTACTCCTATCTCTTTGGCAGGTCCAATTTGACTCAGTTGCATTGGACAAATCATAATATAAACTTTAGGATGAAGCTTATCATAGTATGCATATATTGGATAGATCCCTTTGTGCGCACGAGGTAAGGTTAATTAAAACAATACACTCAAATGCAACTGGTGTATGGAGCGAAGGTATATGTATATAATTAAAATTTTGTGCAGATGGATTGGTGTTCTTTTTTCCTTATCTATTTCTCCTTGCGGCAACGTGTGAAAAAGGTCAACGGTGCTCTCCAATTGCACTTTTTTTTTCACTTTTATCCATTTCTCCAATTGCACTTGCTTTTGCCCTTGTTGTGTGACCTGTGACTCAGCATTTTACTAGTTTTGGACATGCCTTTTTGGAATACCCCTCCAAATAGAATGTCGTTGCGTAACAGCCCTCCATCTACCAAACGCGGAAGCTACATCTGTCATTGTCGCAGGGTGAACTTTGTACAGAAACAGATTCTCTAGCAGTCTAGCATGTACTACTAAAAGGTAAAAATGGGTAGGCACGCATATTCTCTTTCCTTTCCTGGTAACTGGTCAATTAGCGTCACGGGTCTGGGAGTGAAAAAGTCAGCAAGTGTCAGCAACGTTGACTGCAGGCAGTATGGGCACTGTGTACTGTACCATGCACAGCGCGGCATTCTCTCTGTCAAACTCTTTCTTACGTCATCATAATCTGCTTGATTATAAAAACAAAAAAAAAAAAGGGGAAAGAAACATGTTCCTCTAAACATCTAGTTGCACACGCCATGTCATGCAGAGAACGACGGCGCGTTGGTACTCGAGTTATCAGCAAGATCACGTACCGCCACCTAAAGCGACTGCTTGCTCTCCAGGCAATTAGCAATCTATTAGTGCTTCTACACGATAGATTAAACGTCGCCGTATGTGTTCAGATGGAAAATTAAATGAAGTTACGGAAAGTTTTAAAGAAAAAATGTGCCTTTTAGGGAAAAAGTATTTTTAACTGAAAAACACCTTTTGTTGACATTGACTGTAACAAACCCCCCACCCCCCCCCCCCCCCCCCGCCCCCTTTTTTTTCCATAATATTAGACAATTCATGCACTACAACGCATGCACACTCACCTTTATAAATACACATACGTAAACTCTAACTCTAAGAGCATCTTCGAAAATTGAGTCGACAAATCTTAGAAATTGACAAAGTCACCATTGTCGCTTCGCTATTGACGCAAACATCGCCTACCACTGAAAGCATAATGCTGTTAAATTCTAAAAAATTCGCTCACATGCGAAAGTGAAACTCGGAACCTGAAATGCTATTAAAGCTCTTGTAACCACTAGAATACATGTCCTTAGGCATTTTTCCTCTTTTCTTTGCGAGAGAAAAGGAACTTTGTCATGGTTTCATTTGCCAAGATGGGCCGGTATTTTACTTTCTTTGCTTGAACCAAGAAGTCAGCTCATCTCAGGCCGTCAGGATGGCCCACTGATATATGCAAGCCTAATTGAATCCATTAAGCACATCCAGCTGAAAACAAATGAGAAAAGAATTATTTATTCATAGCTTAGATCATCCGTCAGAAGATCTGAAAGAAATGAGAAAAGAATCACTCGTTGACAATGTGGCACTTCTACCTGATCTCGCCTTGCTCGCGAGTGAGAACGCCGACACGTCACGTCCCATCTTGACCATCGAAGGCGCGATGGCTTGCCGCTGCACGTACGCCTGCGCGTGAACCAGGCCGGTGTCGAGCAACGCCGTATCGTAGTGCATGCAACTAATTGGCCCCAGCGGCGAGAAGGTAAGGAAGCTCACGGAGGACGCCGTGTCCATCTTTGCCAGCGCCGACGTCGTCGTCGCCTCGCCGGCGGCGCACCGTCCGAGATGCCGTTCCGGCCGAAGAAGTTGTAGACGCTACCAATTGCTTGTCGATCTTGGAAGAGCGAGTTGCACACTGAAAGTGCTTGGATTGCGCCGTTAGATCACTTCTTGTTGATCAAAAGGACAAGTTCGTTATAGTGTCATTCAAGGTAAATCAGGCCTTTTTTTCATCCTAAAGTGACAAGTAATTAATATAATCCGATGTTCTTTAGCAAAAGATATGGCCTTGGGCTCACATCATAAGAAACCTCTGCTTCTGCAATATCAGGCAGGAGTACATAAAAACTTGGGGGAAATCAACAGTCGGTTAATCTGAAGCACGTTAAAATGTTACTCCGAGTCACTGTACGGTAACATTCTAATGTGCAGAAAAGGACAGTGAAATAAAGCCTTTATTTTCAATCAGATACTTTATTCGAAGAACCCACTACCTCGAAATGACCAAATAGTACCGGTGCTTAATCTGCAATCCGTCAGTTGGTCAAATGCAAAGAAAACATTTTCTGTGGGAAGAATCTGAACTCACAAACTTAATTGTGAGCTGGCCGTTGAACACAAGACGCATCTGACTTGGTACTATTGATTAGGTGAACGTCAAGACGCATCTGATTCTGACTGCTAGGAGTACGTGAACAGAACATCAAGAAAATTGTGCAGCCTTTCTACGCATGCATCCAACACTGAAACAAGGAGATCAAAACACTCCGTACCACTCCGCTACATCACTAGTGCAATTTTATCGACGTCATCACCGAATGCTAACACCCTTACCTTGACTTCAGTGTCCCTTGTCCCCTTTATTCACCTGAACTTGGTCGCCGACTACTACAAGGAACTATATAAATTATTGTTGCGCATGCTGACGGAATCCTTGTTCTTCTCAATCAAACCTGTAAATTCTTGTAGCACCAAAACTTGCCCTGTCCAACCCACATTTCCATTCTGAAAACAAGCGCATACCTGTTTCGTTGCAGAACATTTGCGTCGGATGGGCGCTGGTCGCACGCAGAGCAGAGCAGTGTTCTTGTTCCTCTCGCTCGATTGCAGAACATCTGATGGTGTACGTGGCTAGCCAGCAGCATGAGATTCCTTCCAGGTGATGGTCGGTGCGAGCGGACGCTCCATGGATGGTGACGCATAAGAAGTGGGTAAAGCGACCTGCGCCCGTAACACGGCGGAGCTCCGCTCCGGCGAGAACCCACGGCGCTGGCGCAGGCCGCAGCAGCGCCTCCAAACGAGGCAGGGCCCAGCGGGCGGTGAGCGGGTGAAAAAGGCGGAGGAATTTGCGGGATTCGGGGCGGGGCGGCGCGGCGTGGCTGGCGGCGGCGGCGCGGGACGCCGGGACATTAGCCGGCGGCCATTTCCCCGGCCCGAAACACAATTTGCAAAACGCCCCCTAATTTGGATCGCGATCATTAGTCGCGATCCAATTATTTACAAAAACGCCCCTGCATCGGATGCCCCTGCTCCGGCGGCGGCGCTCTCTGCCCCGCTCGGCTCCACCTCCTCCAGCCCGTCCGCCGCCGCCGTCGTCCTCCCCGCGAGGTCAAGAGACCTCGTCGCGCCCACCCATTTTTCCCTCAGCAAGGACTGGAGCCAACCGCCGGGCGCTCGAGCTCACGCGGCGCCATGGCAGATTCCTCCAAGCCCGCACCGGCACACGCAAGCTCCTTTGCTCGACGGCGCGCGGTTCCCCTGCCTTGCCGTCCACTTCGCCGTCGCCGGCAAACGTTGATGTATAAGCTTCCCGCTGGCAAATCTTGGCTTTGTGAGCACCGTTCAGAAACGAACGAACATGGTGCTGCACCATCCCACCAGGCCATCGATTGATGTCTGACCTGAAGTGAATCTGTTGGTGCTTCACACTTTGACAGACAGCCGCATCGCGTGCGTGCTCTGCTCGTCGAGTCCCAACTCCCAAAGGCTTGGTGCCAGCCATCTGCCAATGCTAATGACAGTGATTTGTGAGGTCTCGTTCGTAGAGTTGTGACATGGTGACTGACAGAGTTGCGATCTCAGCATTCACAGGAAGATTTTGCTTGGCTGCAGCGACGGACTACCCCGTTTCAGAGCGCTGTGGGATCGCCTCCTCTCCTGCCGCTGAGTACAACAGAAACGAAGATCAAGCGGCTTGCTTTGCACAACAAGATTTCAGAAACCAAAATCGTAGATGTGGATCTCAAACTCTGCAGAGAACCTGAAGATGGTTGTTCTGTCAGAGTAAAGCATCTTCAGCCCCTTTTTTCAGAGAAAAAAACTGCAATACAGTTCGTTACTGAAGACCCTGGTCAAGCATGTGAATGCCCATAGTAAATGAGTTCAACAACGATCTTTAGTCTTGCACTATCAATCAGGTCAGATGCAGATCTTGGAATTGTGCCAGATGCTCTGTTCTTCCTACATGTAAGGTTTCAGACAAGAGCGAAAGTGAATTGTTTTGTTTCAGATAATTTGTTTAAAACAACCGTCTACCTTTGCACCGGAATCCTGCCCATATACTAACGCCCAATCTGCTCACGGTCAGTTTGCCGATGGAAAGATGACATCTAACCGGGCATATAACAAAAGGTTCAGCAGTCTAGGGCAAAAATGTGTGCTACTACATTTTCTGAATTCAACACAAGGTGTTCCAATATTATTCGGTAGCTCAACTCAAGGGTTACCTCGAACTTAATTCAGTTGACTGTAACACACGCACGCACGCACGCACGCACGCACGCACACACACAAAGAGAGGATGCCATTAGGAATAGATTGCTTTAATTAGCGACAACTGTGAACATTTCACGAAGTCAGCAATTAGGGTTTTGGAAGCCATCGTCCGAACATCGTTAAAGACCAATCTACCCTTTTGATATTTTTTGTACCGCATATTCTTGGAATGTAGTCGTTGATCGGGGGCATTTAAGGCATGTCTAAGATAATCTCTGATCTACCTATAAATACCTGCCCACGGGCACCAATCGATGGGACGGATCTTAGTTGATTGATGGAGTATTATCTCTTGCATCCATTTCATGTCCTTTCAAATCATTCTTGTCGTCATAGTTTACCCTTCCATGTTCGGTGGCTTCGTTTTTAGTGAAGTACCTCGACAGTAGGAGTAGGTGCTCAGCAGACGCCACCGCCATTCCTTGTAGACGCAGGCTCTCATCCGTCATTAGATTTTGTTGCTCTGTGACGTGGGGATTGCGCAACCCACGTCCTCCGTCTCATCCTTTTTTAGGGATTATGTTTTCCATTCGACGACGCAAGCACAAAACAACTCTATAGTGGCATTCAGAAAAAGCGGTTTTATTTTGGACCCTTGCTATAGAAATGTTTCTCTCATATTTCAATGATGTTAGCAGTTTCACTTATTTGCAGAGGTGGACCATGTTTTGGGCCACCACTAGAAATCAAGTTCTAGCGGCGGTCCAGCCAACAGCTCGCCGCTTCTTCTTCTCCGCGGCCCATTTACACCTCCCGGCTCAATGTCTCTGATTCAAGTATAAAACCTCCTAGTCGCTGCTTCTCTTCTGAACTCTAACTCCACAACTCTCATCTGAGCGCCGCCTCCCTCCTTTCTCCTTAGCGTCGCCTCCCTCCCTTCTCAAACTCCCGTTCTCTCCACTGTCCTCTCCCAGCCCCCTTGATGGTTCTCTACCACCTACTCTCCCTCTCGACGGTAAGGCAGAGTGGAGAACCTGACTCCCTCAACGGTGTCTTTCCAGATCCATTGGCTCCACATGCTCGTTCCTCCAGATCTGGCATCCACGACGTCCTCACTATGGGGACCCCGCGCGATGGATCCACATCCACACGAAGGGGGAGCGGTGGCTCCGGCATCCACGTGAAGGAGGAGCGGAGGATCTGGTGTCTATGGAGGGTGGCTTCCTCGAGGAGCAGATATGGTGGCTTCTTCCACGAGAAGCGGCAAGCACCCGACATATTTCTGAGTGGTGGTGAGCCCCCGACATGTTGCTCCACAACGGGTCATCTCGGCATATTGTAAGGTTCATATGACTCACTGGTTCATCGACCAATCCTCCACCTTTCACTTCTTATCGCTTCTGCATTCGTCGCTGATAACAGACATCAACCCAAAAATTTTTGAGACAACGGCTGGCAGCGGCATCCGGAACCACATCCTTTTTATTATTTTCGCGGTAGATTTGTAGTGGGAGCGACATTACCACTCACCGCTACAGAATTCAGAATTTAGTGGGAGAGTAATGACGACCGCCAAAAAAAATGGAATTTTCTTGGCAGTGTCTTCAGACCGCCAGCATTATTTTCCTTTATGTTCCTTCAAACCGTCACGAAAATAATGTGTTTTCTTGGCGGTTACATGAGCCGCCAAAAAAAAAACTATTTTCTTGGCAGTTAGCATTTACCGTCAAGAACACACAAACCTCTCACAGAATAGTAACCAAGCTATTTAGAACACATCGAAATCAAACTTGTTTAAGAACATTTGTGTCTAGAAATTGCATATATGCTATGATATTTAGTAACTAATAAGATGTTTTTTTACGTGTCTTAATTGTTCAGATTGTTGCAATTAACAACTAAAGTAGGTGAGCTGAACTCAAGGGTTACCTCGAACTTGAATCAGTTGACTGTAAAACACACACACACACACGCACACACACACACACACACGCACGCACGCGCGCACACACACACACACACACACACACACACACACACAAAAGGGGGATGCCATTAGGAACAGATTGCTTTTAGCGACGACTGTGAACATTTTACGAAGTCAGCAATCCTTTTCGATATCTTTTGTACCGCATATTCTTGGAATGTAGTCGTTGATCGGGGGCATTTAAGGCATGTCTAAGATAATCTCTGATCTACCTATAAATACCTGCCCACGGGCACCAACCGATGGGACGGATCTTAGTTGATTGATGGAGTACTATCTCTTGCATCCATTTCATGTCCTTGCAAATCATTCTCGTCGTCATAGTTGTTTACCCTTCCATGTTCGGTGGCTTCGCTCTTGAGTGAAGTACCCCCACAGTAGGAGTAGGTGCTCAGCAGACGCCATCACCATTCCTTGTAGACGCAGGTTCTCAACCTTCGTTAGATTTTGTTGCTCTGTGACGTGGGGATTGCACATCCCGTCCTCTGCCTCATCTTTTTTAGGGATCATGTTTTCCATTCGACGGCGCAAGCACAAAACAACTCTATAGCGGCGTTCAGAAAATTACCGTAGCGGCGGTTTTATTTTGGACCCTTGCTATAAATGTTTCTCTCATTTGTAGCAATTGTTTTCAATGATGTTAGCAGTTTCACTTATTTGCAGAGGTGGACCATGTTTTGGGCCACCGTTAGAAATCAGGTTCTAGCGGCGGTCCATCCAACAACTCGCCGCTTCTTCTCCGCGGCCCATTTACACCTCCTGGCCCAATGTCTCTGATTCAAGTATAAAACCTCCTGGCCGCTGCTTCACTTCCGAACCCTAACTCCACCACTGTCATCTGAGCGCCACTTCATTCTTTCCTCCTTAGCGACGTCGCCTCGCTCCCTTCTCCAACTCCCGTTCTCTCCACTGTCCTCTCCCAGCCTAGGAAAACAATTTCGGCAAAATTTCACCGAAATATCCGACATTTCGCCTTTTCCGGTGGGGTCCGAAATATGGTCGAAATGAACAGTACCAACAAAATTCCATCCTTAACCCCCTAAACGAGTCATAATTTTCTAGTTTATATATATGCAATCATGATATTTTATAGATTTGAGACCCTTTCTTGTGAAATCATGTGAAAACTTTTTAAAAATTTCAAATTTTGTTCGCTGAAATTTCCGAAATTCCTGAAATTTCATGTTTATCGGTGACCTCCGAAATTTTTTTGTTGCCGAAATATTTTTCCTAGCTCCCAGCCCCCTTGATGGTCCTCTACCACCTCCTCTCCCTCTCAACGTTAAGGCAGAGTGGAGAACCTGACTCCCTCAACGGTGTCTTTCCGGATCCATTGCTTCTACATGCTCCTTGATTTGGCATCCACGTCGTCCTCACTGTGGGGACCCCGCGTGATGGATCCGCATCCACGCGAAGGGGGAGCGGCGGCTCCGGCGTCCACGTGAAGGAGGAGCGGCAGATCTGGTGTCTATGGAGGGTGGCTTCCTCGACGAGCAGATATGGTTAGGGATGAAAACGGTGATGGAAATTCCCGATTTACCGACGATCGTTTCCGGAAAAACAAAAAATGGGAAAACGATTATGGGAAATATGGAAACGAAAATGAAAATGGAAAAATCTATACGGAAATGAAAATGAAAACGATAGAGAGATTTTTCGATCGAATTGACGGTATATCGTATTATCTCGAATTTTCCGTCGAAAATACCATATAAAGCAGTTGCCATAAAGCAGTGACCGTGATTTTGGCATGGTAGTAATTAATTATGATGATTTGTATCCAACTATAGCCCTGCTGCCTCCTCGGTTGATTGATTGCCCTATACACGAATGCCTTATTCCATCCATGCTGCATGAACTTGATTAGGCCAATATTCATATATTAGTTTTCAAATTATTTAATCATGTATTTGAGTGGGTTGCATGAACACATGCCATTATACAAAATGAATTACATGCTTATGTCAATATGAGTAGTTTACATATATATTAGAGCTCGGTATTTTCGATCATAATTATCGGCTTCTGACCGATATCGACATATTTTCGTTCCGATAGTTTCGCTTTCGATATTCCGACATTTTCGGTTCTGTTTTCATTTCCGAGGTTACCGGTTTCGATTTCGTTTTCGACTAAATAATAAGGTTAGGAAATGATAATGATATTTTTCGATCGTTTCCGACCGTTTTCATCCCTAGATATGGTTGCTTCTTCCATGAGAAGCGGCAAGCACCCGATGGATTTCTGAGCGGCGGTGAGCCCCCAGCCTGTTGCTCCTTAGCGGGTCATCTCGGCATATTGTAAGGTTCATATGACTCACTAGTTTCATCGACCAATCCTCCACCTTTCGCTCTTATCGCTTCTGCATTCGTCATTGACAAACATCAACCCAAATTTTTTGAGACAATGGCCGACAGAGCCGCATCCTTTTTTTTATTATTTTCTCGGTAGATTTGTAGTGGGAGCGACATTACCACCCGCCGCTACAGAATTCAGAATTTGAGTGGGAGTCAAATGATGACCGCCAAGAAAAATGGAATTTTTTCTTGGCAGTGTCTTCAGACCGCCAGCATTATTTTCCTTTGTGTTCCTTCAAACCGTCACGAAAATAATGTGTTTTCTTGGCGGTTACATGAGCCGCCAAAAAAAGAAGCTATTTTCTTGGCAGTTAGCATTTATCGTCAAGAACACACAACACAAACCTTTCACATAATAGTAACCAAACTATTTAGAACACATCGAAATCAAACTTGTTTAAGAACATTTGTGTCTAGAAATTGCATATATGCTATGATATTTAGGAACTAATAAGATGTTTTTTACGTGTCTTGTTCAGACTGTTGCAATTAACAACTAAAGTAGGTGATCTCTTAAATTGGTAGCTGAACACAAGGGTTACCTCGAACTTGAATCAGTTGACTGTAAAACACACCCACACACACACGCACGCACGCACGCACACACACACACACACACACACACACACACACACACACACACTTTTCCCCCTTTTTCAAAATTCAAGATTTTGCACTGGTTTCATTCAGAAATTTCAAGAAATGGACAAAGATTTTGTGTCATTTTTTTGATGGTCGATTCTGTGTCATTTGCATTTAGCACTGCAATGAGGAGATAGAAAATTGTCCATAGCACTTGGCTACATCACAAGTGCAATTTTGTCCACGCCATCACCCCATATTGCCTTAACATCTGTGCCTTAACTTCAGTTTCCGTTGTCCCATCCACCTGAAACTCTCGTCGGTGGCCAAAAGAAACTCTGTAAATTTGTGATGTCCATGCAGCAATCCACCTCCTCGTTCTTCTTCTTCTCAATCAAACCTGCAATCTTGCAGATCCCTTTTCGCAGACACTCGTTCTTCTTCGTCCTCTCAATCAAAACTTGCCGCGCACCTGTCAGTCCAACCCGCATTCTGAAAACGCGCATATTCCTTGTTTCTTTGTTTCTTCCTCTTGCTCGATTGCAGAGCAGAACATTTGCTGGTATGTGCTGGCCAGTAGCTTGAGACTCTCTCAGTGTCATTTGTTGGTGCAAGCGGGCGCGCCATGGATGGATGGTGACGCTTCAGAAGGCGGTGTTAGAACCTCGCCGGAGAGACGACGCGCACGCCGCCGGAGAGGATCACCCGGCCAACACACACACGCACACAAAAACTCACGCGAGACACACTTGTACACGGTCTTGTTCTGGTGCTGCAAATGAGGCAGCGTTTTCTGGTGCTTTGCATTGCTTAAATAGACTAGTACAATGGAAAGAAATTAAAGGCCTTGCAATCAGGCCGGATGGTGCACAATCGCACACAGCTATCACCTTCCTAAATTATGCAACTTGCTAAACTAGGCAACCAAGTAAAGGAAACTAAATCAGTAAACATGGAAGGCAAGGATTATTTCCTACAATCTCCTCCTAAGCCTTGCCGTCCTGATTGTCAACATTGATAAGGCCGATCTTGGAGCGCAGCTCATGAAACTTGACTTTGCCGAGAGACTTGGTCAGAATGTCACCGAGCTGTTCTTCACTTCGAATGAAATCCACTTTGATCAGGCCATGTTCTGCGGACTCCCGGACAAGGTGATACTTCACCTCGATGCGCTTGCACTGTCCATGGAGCACCGGATTCTTGATTAACGCAATGGCGGACTTGTTGTCCACCCTCAACACCGGCACGCTCTGCGCCGCTCCTTGCATTTCTGCTAGCACGCGCCTGAGCCAGAGTGCCTGACAAGCAGCATTTGCCGCTGCCATGTATTCCGCCTCGCAGCTTGATTGAGCCACCACCTTCTGCTTCTTCGATTGCCAGGTGATCGGACTGCTGCCGAGGAAGAAAATCACCCCCGTCGTGCTTTTCCTAGCATCGACGTCTCCAGCGAAATCACTGTCGCTGAACCCTGTTAGGAGCGCCTCCTTCTTCTCATTTCTGCCATACCAGAGTCCCCAATTCTGGGTCCCCGCCACATAACGGAGGATATGCTTCACCGCAGCCATATGATCTTCGCGCGGCTCCTCCAAAAACCGACTCACATAGCCGACAGAGAAGGCAAGGTCGGGGCGGGTGTTCACCAAGTACCTGAGGCTCCCGACAATGCTTTTGTACGCAGTAGCATCGACCGACGGCTTCTCGCTCTTCTTGCTCAGCTTTAGCCTCGGTTCCATGGGCGCATGGACTGAATTGCACCCCGCCATGCCGCTTCTCTCTAGCAGCTTGGCCGCGTAAGCTCCTTGGCTTAGCGAAATCCCGCTCGCGCTCTGCTTCACCTCAATGCCAAGATAGTAGTGAAGCAGGCCGAGGTCGCTCATCTTGAAGGCCGCTGCCATGTCCCCCTTGAAACGCTTGATGTCGTCGCAGCTGGCACCGGTGATCACAAGGTCATTGACGTACACACCGACCACCAGTTGCGCCACGCCGTTCCGCCTCACGTAGACGGCGTGCTCCGATGGGCACCTCATGAAGCCGAGGGCCACCAGAGTCGTGTCTAGCTTCGCGTTCCATGCACGCGGCGCTTGATGTAGCCCGTACAATGCCTTCCGCAGCTTGAGCACCTTGTGGTCCATACCGCCGACCACAAAACTGGCCGGTTGCTCGACGTAGACCTCCTCCTCCAGGTCGCCGTTCAGGAATGCCGATTTGACGTCCATGTGGTGCACCTCCCACCCCTCGTATGCCGCGAGGGCGACGAGTAGGTGCACCGAGTCGAGCCGCGCCACCGGCGCGAACACTTCGTCGTAGTCGATGCCGTGCCGCTGCGCGTACCCCTTCACCAAGAGGCGGGCCTTGTGCTTGGCCACCGCCCCGTGCTCATCCCTCTTCACCTTGAAGACCTATTTTAGGCCAATGGTACGACGGCCGGGAGGGAGATCGGTGAGAGACCAAGTCTTATTGTCGTCGATCGCCACCATCTCCTCCATCATCGCTGCCCTCCAGCTCGGGCTGCGTTCCGCCTCGGCGAAAGAGGTGGGCTCGTCGGAGCTCACCATGTGCAGCTCCTCGGCCACCAACGCACGCGGTGCAAAGCCGCGCGGTGAGGCCGGCCTGATGATGTTGTCGATCCTCCGGAACCGAAGAGGGGCGTCGTCATCGTGGTCGGCGTGCAGCAGCTCATCGGCCTCACTTGGTGGTGAGGAGAACTCCACCTCGTCATGTCCCGTTGGTATCGCGCCTCCGCCGGCATGGGGCGTTGCCGGCGGTGTCAGCTCGCCTTCCTTAGCCGCAGCTGCAGGAACCTCCTTAATGCCCTCGGCCACTGGAGGTCCCTGGGTGGGGATGGAGTACTCCACCGCGAACACGTCGTCATCACCGATCGTGTCACCGCCGACCTCCTCCGAGCCCCAGTCCCACTGGGCTCCTTCGTCGAATACCACGTCGCGTGTCACATGCATACGCTTCGTGACGGGATCGTACGTGCAGTACGCCTTGGAGCCGCGCTCGTAGCCGATGAAGATCATCTTGCAGCTCCGATCCTCCAACTTATTTAGATGCGGCGTCGTGTTCCGAACATAGACGATGCAGCCGAACGTCTTGAGGTGGTGCACCGCCGGCTTCTTCCCGTGCCAGGACTCGAACGGTGTCATGCCGTCCACGCTCTTCGTCGGGCATCGGTTGAGGATGTACACGGCGGTGCTCACCGCCTCGCCCCAAAGCCAACCGGGCAAGCCTTTTGCCTTGAGCATGCTCCTCGCCGTCGCCACCACCGTGCCGTTCCGGCGTTCGACGACGCCGTTCTGCTGCGGGCTGTACGCAGTAGTGCGCTGGCGGTGGACTCCTTCCGCCGCGCAATACTTCGCGAACTCCTTTGAGTTGAACTCGCCACCGCGGTCAGTGCGGAGCGCGCCGAGCTTCAGCTTGGACTTGCCCTCCGCACGAGCTTGGATCTCCTTTATCGCCTCCGCCGCACGGTCCTTGGACGGGAGCATGGCCACCCACATGAAACGGGTGAGGTCGTCGACAAGCAGCAAGAAGTACTTGTTGCCGCTCGGAGTCGCCGGCGTGATCTGCCCACAAAGGTCACCGTGCACCAGCCCCAGACACCGCCGTGCTTGGTACTCTGCCTGCGCCGGGAACGAGGTGTGCCTCTGCTTGCCGGCCATGCACGCCTTGCACAACTCCGCCACCTGCCCGAGCTCCGGCAGCCCGCGCACTAGCTCCTCCCGGGCCATCTTGCGCAGCGCCGCCATGTTGACATGGCCGAAGCGCTCGTGCCAGCGCCACGCCACCTCGTCACCGCGGCCGCACACCGTCAGGCAAACCGGCAGTGCTATCTTGATGTGGAGCACAAACAGCCGGTTCCCTGCATGCGTCACCTTGGCCAGTAGTTGGCCGCCCGGCTCCCGAATCCGCATCACGCCGGAGTCGATGTCGACCTTGTACCCGACCTCGTCGAGTTGTCCGATGCTCACGATGTTCGTCGTCAGCCGGGGAATGAAGTAGACCCCGGAGAACGATCGAAGCTCACCGTTCTTGCACACAAACGTGACCGGCCCGCGGCCCTCGATCCGCGCCACCGAGTCGTCGCCGAAACGCACAGTGCCGCACACCTCCGTGTCCATGTCTGCGAACGCCGCGCGCGACCTGGACATGTGGTTCGTCACCCCGGTGTCCAAGACCCAAGTCTTGGCGTCACGCTCCTCCTCTTTTCCAAGGTGGGCGAACACCTTCTCCTCGCACAGCTCGATCTGCGCCCGGCGGCACGTTCGCCGCCGTAGATCCACTGCCGCGATGTGCCCGTCCCGCCTCCTACGGCAACAAGTCGACATGCGGGGGCGGAGTTGGCGGTGAGCCCGTTGGCATCGCGCTCACGAACAGCAGCGTGTCCTCCTCCTCTTCCTGCACGACACGGGCCCGCTGGTTCTTGGCCTTTGTTGGACAATCTCGGGCCTAATGGCCCAGCTTCCCGCAGCGTCGACATTCATCGCCGGTGGGCTTGTTTGAATTCGATGGCCCGCTCGAGGGACCGCCACGCCCGCGCCTGCCGGCGCCACCGCCGCGACGCGCCGAGCCACTGCTCGCGCCGCCACCGTACTCCGCCTCGCGCTTCTTCCGTCGAGCGTCCCACTCCTCCTCTGTGAGGTACAACTTGCCCTCGTGCTGCAGCGACGCCGGTGCTTCATCGAACGACTCCTCCGCCTCGTTGAGCCGCCCTATCAGTTCGGCGACCTTCATCGTCGACACGTCCAGCAGCGTCTTGATGGCGAGCGCGATCTGCTTGAAGCAAGTCGGCAGGCTGCGAAGAATTTTCGCAACGACGTCCGCATCCTTCACTTCGTCACCCAGCGTGGTGAGATGCGCCGCCATTCCTTCCAGGCGGAGCGCAAATTCCTCGACGGTCTCACCGTCGTTGAACGTGGCGAGATCAAATATCCGGCGCAGCTGCTGCGCCATCGACTTCTTCATGCGGTCGTCCCCGACCCCCATGGTCGCGATCGCGTCCCAGGCCTCCTTCGCCGTCTCCTTCTTGGCGAGCGTCGGCACCATCTCCGGTGGCACCGCGCTGCACAAGACATCAAGCGCCATCGCCTCCTCTTGCGCGTTGGCGCCGCCGTTCTCGATGACGTTCCAGAGCGCGCGCGCCCTGAGCTTCACCTTCATCAGGAGCGCCCAATCAGAGTAATTGGTTTTGGTGAGGGCGGGGTAGCTAGTCCCGCCTCCAACCTCACGAATCACCCGCTGGATCACCATGCCCTCGCCGGAGGTGTCGCCCTTGGCGCCGGTCTTGCCGTCCTTCCCGTCGCCAGCCATCGCTCTTGATGCCACTTGTTAGAACCTCGCCGGAGAGACGACGCGCACGCCGCCGGAGAGGATCACCCGACCAACACACACATGGACAAAAAACTCACGCGAGACACACTTGTACACGGTCTTGTTCTGGTGCTGCAAATGAGGCAGCGTTTTCTGGTGCTTTGCATTGCTTAAATAGACTAGTACAATGGAAAGAAATTAAAGGCCTTGCAATCAGGCCGGATGGTGCACAATCGCACACAGCTATCGCCTTCCTAAATTATGCAACTTGCTAAACTAGGCAACCAAGCAAAGGAAACTAAATTTGTAAACATGGAAGGCAAGGATTATTTCCTACAATCTCCTCCTAAGCCTTGCCGTCCTGATTGTCAACATTGATAAGGCCGATCTTGGAGCGCAGCTCATGAAACTTGACTTTGCCGAGAGACTTGGTCAGAATGTCACCGAGCTGTTCTTCACTTCGAATGAAATCCACTTTGATCAGGCCATGTTCTGCGGACTCCCGGACAAGGTGATACTTCACCTCGATGCGCTTGCACTGTCCATGGATCACCGGATTCTTGATTAACGCAATGGCGGACTTGTTGTCCACCCTCAACACCAGCACGCTCTGCGCCGCTCCTTGCATTTCTGCTAGCACGCGCCTGAGCCAGAGTGCCTGACAAGCAGCATTTGCCGCTGCCATGTATTCTGTCTCGCAGCTTGATTGTACAGCAAAAATTCTCCATAATACATCAGAAATGCAAATTTCTTCGTTGCATCACCGAATGGTAATACCCATCCATCAGCCGCAGCATCTGGTCACTCGAGTGTCCTTGGTCCCATCCATCCACCTGAACCTCGTCGCCATCGGTAAGGAGCTCTGTAAATTCGTGATGTGCTGCAGACCCTGCCTGCAGTCCATGTAGCCATGTTTCTGAACCAAAACCTGCTGCAATCTTGCGCCAAAACTCGCTGCATGCCTGTCCAAGTCCAACCCACACTCTGAAAACACGCACACATGCCTGTATGTTACTCTTGCTCGATTGCGAGATGCTCAGCTCAGGTGATGGTCGTCCGTGCGAGCGGACGCGTCATGGGCGAAGACGAATCAGGAGGGAGGAAGAGACCCGCGCCCGCAACGCGGCGGAGATCCGACGCAGGGTTCGTCGTCGTCAGATGATCCAGGGACCTGCGGCCGGTGGAGGAAATCGCGGGATGTTGAGGGTGGCCGCGGCAGGCGGAGGCCGGCGGCGGCGGTGGCGCGTGACCGTCGTCGGCGGCCCATCTCCCTGGCCCGAAACTATTTGCAAAAACACCCCTGAATCGGAGGGCCGGCTCCGGCGGCGGTGCTTTCTCCCCCGCGCGGCGTCTCCTCCTGCGCCCTCCGCAGCCGCCGTCCTCCCAGCGGGATCAGGCGACCTCGTCGCGCCCATCCAGGGCTCCAGCAGCAAGAACCAGAGGTCGGAATAGCGGAGCGAGGCGTCGGGCGGGGCACTCGAGCTCGCGCGGCGGGCATGGCGGATTCGTCCGTGCCTGTGCCGCATCCCCGACTGCGTGCATGCGACCAGTGAAACAAATTTCGGCCGAAATTCGCCGAAATTTTGGTTTATCGGGCCAGGGCGATAAAATGATGTACCGGCCTAAGTATTTCGGCCCAGTTTGAATTTTTTTTTGACCTTGCAGAGCCCAGCCGGCCCGTTTATTCTTTTCCATGTGGTAAAACTCCCAGGTGAAACCCTAGCCGCCGGGGATTTCATTTCTCTCTCCTCTCCAATGTGCAGTCCACACCTGTGAGCCCTTCCCTCTCCTCTTCACGTTCCCCACACAGATCGGGCCATGGATGATGCTCCCAGCCTCCTAGCCGCAATGAGCAAGGCGCAGATGGGTTAGGACGAGCAGGCCGTCTTGATGGGCGCAGGAGATTGGCTGATGCCGGCACCGTGGACAAGGATGGCGATGCTGACCGGCGGGAATGGGGGCGCAAATGCTACTGCAGGAGCAGCTATTCATCGATTTAAACTGGTTCTTTTTTGTTCTGTTTGCGATTGATGCACATATTTACATGGGCGAATAGGCCAGGCAGGTGATGCGCTACTAGCTCCTCCTATTCCTGACAGGGGTCCATGCTTTCTTAATTTGCTTATTTCCAGCACTTACGCATGGAGAGTTGTGGATTTTGAGACTGCCTTTGTATTGCCGAAATGACCTGAGAGTTGAGACTATTAAAGTATTTTAATCTGTGTTATCTACTCCTTTTTTTCATCGACGAAATTTCGCCGAAATCTCGCCGAAATTCGTTCAAATATTTCGGATTTTTTTGGACCAAATTTCGGACAAATTTTGGCCAAATTCAAAATTTCGTTTGAAAAATTTCGGCCCGAAATTTCGGAAAATCGGCGAAATTCGTCAATTTCGTTCTTATCGCTGGGTCCTGAATTTTTTTTTCTACCGATAACCTGAACACTGCATGCGACGGTCGTCAGCCAGCCCGGTAGTACGCCGGTGATCAGGGACCGATGTTGCTCCTGCCAAACACCTGCAAGCAAGCTCGATCACTACTCGGCGGCAGGACGCGGTTCGATCCTCTGCCTCGCCGTCGTCGCTGGCGCGGCGAACATGGCGGTCGAACTAGCATCCCGCTGGCCTATCTGTGACGAGCACGGTGCTGCATCCTCGTCTCATGGATTGAAGTCTGAACTGAAGTGAATCTGGCGGCGGTGCTTGCTTGATGCTTCACAGGACAGCCGCACCGTGCTCTGCTCTGCTCTGGTCTTCTCTTCTCGTCGGGTCCCAAGGCTTGGTGCGTGACTGCCAGCCATCGTGTCAATGCTAATGGCAATGGCAGCGAGTGATTTTCGTCACGTGTTGTGGAGACCGTGCCGTCTCGCCGCCCCGGTGGCACCGGCCACCACGGCCTTAATTTGGTGTGAAATTGACATGTATAAGGCCAGAGAAAAGAAAAGGAATGTTGAGCGACCGAGATTGAGGATGACGAACCAGGAAGACGGCGTCCCTGGCCATGGTGGCGAGGATGTTGGTGCAGGAGACAGTGCCGGGGCATGCGGCGTCGAGCTTGTCCTTGACGCACTGCCCGGAGCCGAGCCGCATCATTCCGCGCCACGTTGTTCACCGAGCAAGATAGAGCCGTCGCAACCCTGCAACGACGATATACGGATAACGAAAACTGAAATCCTGAGAATTTCTGTACGCAAATACGCATGCACTAATCCCAAACTGATCATCGCCGTACCCTGACTGACGAAGCATTGTCGTGGAAGCAGTGGAGCTGGAGGAACGGGCTGGCGAGGCTAGGCGCGCGCAAAGGCGAGGATCCTTGTCAACTCCTCCCGGACGAGACGATCGATCATCTCGACTTTCCGGCACGTCTTCTGCTAGAACCCCGACCTTAAACTGATCCGGCACGGCTGACCTCACCATGTCATCATCGTATCGCGCGATGACCATAGCAACTAGCTATGACCACCGAGAGAGCCTTGTTGCTTGACTCCATCATATATGGTGCATGTCTACCTTCTTTTATAGGAGACGCTTGATTCCCTCAAAACGTTGGTACAGGTGGATGATTAAGCTTCACAATCGTTGACTTCAACAATGTTGGTCACAAGAATGATCCTTGGATACTCCCTCAAAATGTGGCACAAGAGTGTTTTATTCACCTGACCGCCACGAAGAAGGAGATCGTTGTCTCCGCGGAAAATAAAGAATCGCCGGAGTTGAGAATGTGACGGATGAAGAAGAATAGAACCAGTTTGATGAGGTGCCCTTCTTTGCAGATACATCATGGATAAATCTAATCGAAACAAAACTCGACTATTCATTCGTGGTGCCCTACCCGCGCACCGATTGAGTGTTATTGTAGCACAACCCAGTTTTTCCAAAATAAGTGTCATTCTCACTTTCCGATGCATGTTTCTCTCTATCTCTCTCCTTCTTCACTGCTCATCGTTTTTAGCGCTCTCTCTACTTTTTCATCTCTTCTTAATACCTGTGCCCGAAGCTAGAATGACACTTATTTTGAAATGGAGGGAGTAATATATATGCTACTAATGAGAGACACCCTTTATATATGTATTAATTATCATCTTATTTGAACTGTTGCAAATTATGATGCATACTATTTATGCATTAAAAATCAATTGAAACATTTAAACTTGCATTTCATTAATGTTAAATTATATTTCACACTATTTATATTTAATGTCAAAATGATTTTTTGACTATTAAATAATAAATTAAACATGTTTAGAAAATGTACAAAAGGACAATTGTTTTTCGTACAATACAAAAATAAACATGTTTACAAAACAACTTTACAAAAAAAATCTATTTTATGTATGAAAATACTATTTGTTATTATAGTTAAAAAGGTTAAAAATATGTAAAAGGTAAATAAAATGATAATAATTTAATTTAAATGGGAAAATATATCTTATTGATTCTAAAACTTATTAAATAAATTTATAATAATATAGGAAGTAAAAAGAAAATAATAAAACCATTTTATAAATAATAGCAGTCGGCCACCTTACCACTGAGACACGCGGACGTTCAAGATAGAATGGTGTTGCTTCTTTTAAAAAGTATTACAAGGAAAAACAGTGGTGGCCAGGGCGTGCATCACACCGTTCGCCACCGGAGAATTGATGATGTCAGCTGCGCTCACCACTTCTCTCTCCCCCTATATAGGCAGCCCGCCGCCGCCGCGAAACCCTAACTCGGAGGATTTCGTGTGCGACGCCATCAGGCTGCCGAAATTTCACGCCACCCCCTCGCCGCCACCCTCTTCGGCCGCATCCCTCCTCGCCTAGCACATCCCCTATCCCCGAGTCGCCTGTTGCTGCACCGCCGTCCTTGAGTGTCGCCCCTGCCCTCAGATCTCGCAGCCCCCGAGCCGCCGTACTGGAGCCGCCGTCTTGGACCTCCTCGTCGGTCAAGCGCTGTCCACTCGTCGTCCGCAAGCACAAAGCACGCCGCCATACTCACGCCATCATCTCGGACCTCGTTTCCTCCACCCCCCTGCCGTCGGTGCACCGTGCCTCGTCGCCTCCCCCTCTTTGAGTGAGCGCACGTCCCCGAGCCGCCGTCCCCGGCCCGAAAGCTGTCCCCGAGCTGCCGTCCTTGACCTACCGTGTAGCCGTACTCGACGTCACCTTCCTGGAGCCTGGAGCACGCCGTCCTCCGCAAAGTACATCGCTTTCCCGGTACGCGAGCTCCCCCTTCTTTTCTGGTGTTGAACTGCTGCTGGTGCTTGCAATATTGTGGATGGTGAACTGCTGATTGGTGTACACTTGCATATAACTGCTGAAATGCTAGGATTTGCCATATATGTCGACCAAAATTACTTGTTGAAATTACTGCAGAAATGCTAGCTGTTAGTTGCTATCATTTTGCTGCCATATGTGTCAGATATGTGCCATATATCACCATTGTTCTTAGTTGGAAAATATTTGCTTCTATATATATATATGTCATATTGGTGTCTAATTATGAGACTGTGTGTGTGTGTGTGTGTGTGGCAACTGCCAACTAATAAGTATAGGAAAACGCTATACATACGAAGTCTACCGTACGAAGCTCTTATGAAGGGCTGCAATGTGATTACGGCGGCAACCCGCACGGTCTAATCACCGAATAATTGAGCCCGTTGTGCTCTTACTATGCGTCAATCCTTAATCTCCCCCTATATCCATCGATCCCTTTCTCAAATCTCATCTGCTATTTATTCCTAAAAAAAAAAGAACATAACCAAATATTATGTCTCCAATCAATAATTGTAGTAAGCGATATTTACACATATACATAATAGATACTCCTCGTAGTAACTCTATAAGTGTGTCATGGGCATGAACCTGTTCGGTGTTCATGCACACACTCCTTTTTTTCGCATGCACATATAGTCTAATACGTGTATAGTTCTAAATCAAATAATATTTTGCTTCCACCTGACCCTAACACGGTAACACCTATTAAGGTCTTGATCGGAGGTGATAATGTTTGAGTGGAGGTGATAATGACTGGAGGCCGCGCCGTGCCTTGGGTCCAGCGAGCCGCAAGGGCAGTTCAACCTGTTTCGTACCGTGTTGGTACGTGGTTTCTTCGTATGTGTAGCAGCGCCCATAAGTATATGTACGGTTTGGCGTGTGCAGTTATATTAGTAACATTGAAGAGTGCAAGGTTGCACTTTATACCCGTTGCACTTCCAGCCATAGCGAGGGAGCAAGTATCAGAAGAGTAAAATCACACTAAACATCCTAAATAAACTTTTATTATCTACAAAAAAAAAAACTGAACTCATGCTATACGATTCTTGCACACTGACCATATCTTCATGTAACACATTTTTCCATTGTATCCTACAAGAACATGATATAGAAGAAATTAAGGGGTGCGTGAGTATAACTAGTCAATGGTTTTATAGAGCACATGAGGCTGTGATAGGGGGACGCAAATTCTGAATACACACGCAGCACACGGGACGCGGGAGCTACATTACAGATTCTATATTGATGATGTACCTGCAGAGTCAGTTATGCACAGGTGGGTGGGTGGGTGGGGGTGGGGGTGGGGGGCATTTCATTCCTCACCCAAAGCTGATTCCTCTTCTATGGCAACACCCTGGATTTTTTGTCTCCAGAAGGTCCATGGTGTAGTTGAGAAGATTGAGCCTGTGTTCTTGCCCTGAGCGGCCACAATGTTCAGAAAGGTGGCTTCTGGACAACAACATGCAAGGGAATGGGTTCTGGGTTTACAAGAATCACAAGTACTTGGTCACATTGGACACTGTGACAATGAAGTTTTATATGGAGAAACTCCCTAAGCTCCTGAGAAATAAGAATTGCCACATTGACGTCGGACAAACAAGGAGAGGCACACCTTGTATTTCTATGTGGATGGCTTCATATTTGGTGTCTGGTTGAGAAGAACAGATGACAGGGATGGTGTTGAGAGGGGTGGATGATGGCCTGGAAAATCCCTTCAGAGACACATCTTTTCATGACGTCTTTGGGGTAGTATTGGGTAATTACAACGAGTTGGTGGTTGTGGTAGTCAGAGATGGCTTTGTGTATTTGGCACTATCAAGGAAGTTTCACCAAGTCTAGATCCCAAGTCGGTTCTTTACCCTCTGCATGAAACGATGAAAATGGAGAAGTCCTATGCAGCTCTATGTCATGGTCTTTTGGAAGTTCTATGCAGCTCTATGTCATGGCATGGCCTCCTTCTCTAGTTGGTAACTTTGGGAGGTTTGCACTAGATGCATGAAATTCATGTGTGACCACTGCCGTCATGGAGTATCTCACCAGCCTTCATGCTGTGGAACCTACTTTTTTTTTTCTTGAAGCTACATAACATGAAGGACCAGCAAAGCCTCATTCATTAGTCAATCTAATAGTTTCATCCATTGCAATGGTTGTTTATTTAAAATCTGCTAGCATTTTTATGTACCTTCAATCCGTCTCCACCTTCTCGTGACAATGCTTGGTGCTGCTCCACTTATTTGACACGATTCCTTGACTCCTTCCACGGCGACCACCACCACACACCTATAGCCATCTTATTTCCCTCTAAAACAACCAGCGCGCCATCCGCCTCTTAAAGTTATCCCCTCCCTCATAATCACCCCCCCTAAAGAGATAAGGCCTCACATTTGAGCGACAACGGGGCAAAGTTCTGCTCTGTACCGTCCCCTCCCTCTGTCCCGTCGAGGGGAAATTGCCAGGCCGAGTGAGGATGCCGCTGACCCCTTCTTTGTAACCCTCCCAAACCGGCCCAAACCGGCGGACAAGGATGAGTCACCTTGATGGTCTGAAAGACGCGCCCAAACCGGCCCAAACTGCATGCGTGGTGCCCGCGGTGTGTAGGGTTCTGGGTAGGTCCGGTCATGCCGCCGCGTGGTGTAGGGTTCTCGGTCTGTCCGGTCACGACTACCAAGTCTTCCTGCGTGACCACGAGCGTGATCCTCAACTGCAACTGCAGTCGTGACGTGGGAGTGGGACCATTGATCGGCGACCTCTATAAAAACCTTCGCAGCCGACGTTCCCCACCCCGTCCACCCCAACTTGTCTTCCGACAACCGCCGTGGCCAGATGGGAAGATGGTGCCACCCTCGATCCACTGAGGTTGCCGACGAGGTGCACCAGGCCTCTTTGCCGCCGCCGCGGAGGAGGGCTTGCTGAAGACGCAGGAGGAGGGGATGCCGAGCGGCGAGCAGCAGCAGTTCTAACGCCTCCGCATCTTCCGGGGCAGGCCGCCAAAGCGCTGTGCCCCGGACAGCAGCAAGGAAGAGGCGGCGCCGGCAGAGCCGGCAGAGCAGTCGCAGGAGGCAGCGCCGGCGGAACCCGTTGAGCAGAAGCAGAAGCCGGAGGAGATCATGGCAGGGGCGCTGATCGTGGAGCTGGTGGCAGTCACCGGAAGGGGAGAGAAGCAGATTAAGCAGCCACAGGAGGAGGCGGCGCTGGTTGAACCCGTGGAGCAGCAGCAGGAGGTGGTGCCGGCGGAACCCAAGGAGGAGCAGCAGCAGGCCGAGGAGGAGGGACATGGCGCCGGCGCCGATCGGGAAGCTGGTGATGGTCCTCAGATGGGGGAAGTAGCCGACGATATAGTTATTAGGTTGATCAGAGGTCATGTATTGCTCGATTGATTGATTGTAATGCCTGCTTAACGTGTAGAATGGCTTGAATGTGGTTTCCTATAGGGTGGATATAGGGTAAATATGGCAGGCCATTTGTTGTTGTTGTTGTTGTTGTTGTTGTTG
The DNA here is from genome assembly GCA_007726485.1 of Eragrostis curvula. Lineage (NCBI taxonomy): Eukaryota > Viridiplantae > Streptophyta > Magnoliopsida > Poales > Poaceae > Eragrostis > Eragrostis curvula. The sequence continues at coordinate 4,235,641 of CM017440.1, read as the reverse complement.
TTGTTGTTGTTGTTGTTTTGTGTGTGTGCGGTGTGTGTGTGTGTGTGGGGGGGGGGGGGTGTAACACCCTGAGTTTGCCCATATATAAAAATCACTAAAAATTTGAACTTTTTCAAATTTGAACAAATGCAATCAAAATAGAAGTCATTTCCATGCTAAATTCAAAATTTCGAATTTTAAATGTGCATCAAACACCACCATGTGCATATTTGGGGTTTTCTGAATTTATTTATGTGTTCATTTGGTTTTGATCCTTTTTCAAATTTGAACTTCATTCAAATTTGAATCCCTGCAAAAATTCAGAAAATGTCAAACACTTTCTTCCCTCCTGGGCCGCCCCTCTCTTCTTCTCCTTCCCCCGGCCCACTCTCTTTTCCTTTTTCTCTCCCGCGCGCGCAGCCCAGCTTCTCCCCCATCCGGCCCAGCAGCGGCCCGGCCTGCTCCGCCGCGCCGAGCCACTGACAGGTGGGCCCCACCTGTCAGTGCCGTCCTCTTCCTCCTGCCACCGCGCCAGCGCGCCCATGCTGGCCGCCCCGCTCCGTCGCGTCGTCCACACCACCTCCTGCAGGCTCGCACGTGCACACGATCGCGGAGGCGTCGCTCAATCCCGTCGCCCGTCGCCTCGAGACCGCACCTGCCCACGCCCTGACCGACGACCCCAACAGCCCCGGCGAAATGTCACACCACCTCGTCATCCCAGCTCAGCCGCGCTCCCGTCTCGTCGCCTCCGGCACCCTGTGCTCCGCGCTGTGGGCGTCGTCACGCCCCTGTCCTTCGCGCCTAACCCTGCGCCGCGTCGCGTCGCATTGAAGCGCGACGACCGAACCGGCGACCGAAGCTCGGACCGCGCCCAACGGCTCCCTCCCCGTCCGCTTATAAAAGCCGTAGAGCTCCGCGCTGCGTCCCTCTCCTTCACCTCGAGCTCAATTTCGCCAAATTCGCGCGCAAGCCTCACCATTTCTCTTTTCCCCATCTTCGGCCTCAACTCCGGCGACCGCCGCGTCGAGCAATTGCGGAGCAACCAGTGGGTCTCAGCCCCTTTTCTTGCTCCCCTCGCTCTCTCTTGCTCCCTCTAACCTCGCGGCCTCACCATTTTTGCAGCTAAGCTGCAGAGCATGGCGGGCACGGGAGGCTAGGGTTCCGGCCACCGCAGGAGTGTCGACGTCAAGCCTCCGGCCTCCTCTGCCCTCTTCGAGCCCGCGGTGAGCTTTCCCACGCTCCCCTCTCTCTCGCGCGCCGCTTATTCTCCTTCCCCGCGAACGGATTCGAGTCTGGCTTCGAGCTCCGCCGCTCTCCGCCGCGCAACCCCAGCGCCGGCTCGCCGTCCGGCCGCGCTCGGCTCAGCTGAGGAGCGCGCTAGCTTCCCCGCGCACGCGCGCACGCCTGCGGCCACACGAATGCGCGCAACTTCACGCGCGCGCACAGCTTCGCCCGCACGCCGCCGCGCTCCACCATCTCCGGCGAGCTCTCGCCGTTCCTCCGGTGCCCCGCGACGTCACCGTCAAGCACCCGCAGCCCCGCCTTCGCGCGACGATTCCCTGGGTGCCAGTATCTTCGTCCCTGGTGCCCTGTAGCCGTCGCCGGTGAGTTTTCCGGTGAGGCGCCGCCGCGCGCGCTCTGCTCCGGCGCACCCCGGCCGCGCTGCGTCGGCATCCGACGTGGCGAGCCACGTCAGCGCCGGGCCCGCGGAGACCCGGTCTCCTCTGCCGCGTCAGCGCCCCGTCAGCGCGCGTCCACGAGCGCGGTGCACCGTGGACCGCCCTCACATACCTCCTCCGGTCCACAGCCCTGTGGACCGAGTCCACGGAACAGTGCTGCACAGTGACCCCGGCCCCAGTGGCCCACTCGTCAGCCTCACACAGCCCTGGAAATTGCTAAGTCCACACACAGTTTGTACCCAGAAAACTATTTCGAGCACTTTTCTTTATCAGAAAAATTCCATAAAATTCCTAAAAATACTAGATTATTTCCTAATCATTTTGCAACACTTGTTTACTCCATAATAATTAGGATTATGTCTATGCTTAATTACTTAGCTTAATCCTAATTATTTCCTATGTTGAAAACTTGTGAAATTCATATCTTTTTCATCTTAGCTCCAATTTTGGTGATTCTTCCACCAAAATTCATCTAAAATCATAAGCTATTTATTGTTATCAAACCCTCTATTGTTGATCTCTTTTTGGTCTTCTTTGATTTATATGCTTGTTAATTAATTGTTTGATCGATAGTTAATTCGATCGTCGTTGCTTTTGATCAATAGAGGAGCAAGTCTTTGAGGAAGGAGCTGAGGATCCGGATTACGAGGACTTAGAAGAAGAAGACTTTGGTGAAGGCAAGTTCTAACCCCTTGGTCATATTGATCCTATGATTGCAAATAGTCCTATTTAGAGCCTGTTTTGGAAACAACTGTGCATGATATTTAAAACTACTTCAAATGCTAGATGATCCTATGCTGATGATTGCCATACCTTGTTAATTGTTTATCTACTGCCTTGTTAGCCCTAGGTTCACTATCATTAGTTCCCTAATGATATGTTGATATGCCATGCTGCTTAGGACTTGTTACACGTGTACTTAATTAATCTTGCTATACATGCTTTTGGTGTAAAATGGTGTGTGTCTGGAGGAGTGTGTGTGAATATGAAATGTGGGATGGTACTATTTATTAGTGATAATTGTAACCCATAGTGGGGAACTTCTGGCGGGAGCAGGCGAGGTAGTCTTCAGTGGGGAGGCCTATCTCGGGGATGCGATTCCTCCTTTGAGGATAGCTATTGAAGATGCTTGCTTCGGTCGTATAAGGACCGGTTCATGTGCCGCCTTGCCTAGCACCTTTCGTACAACCACATGCCTTGTATGGGAAAGGTTTGGAACCACACCCTACTATAGTGTTCACCCGGTACCCACCTGGAGGGCAGGAGTTGCGGCGGAAGCCAGGAGAAGACTCGACATGGCAGGTGTCGGGATCCGGCGTATGGTGATTCTTCAGGCCTTTCTACATGATAATGATGATATTGTGAAGCCCCTGGTCGCAGTATTTCCGTGGTGGTGCCGCGGTGACACCAAGTAGGTACGGGACCATTAGTGTGTCTGTCCGATCCATGACGATGGGAAGGACTGACATGCCTTGTGGGGAATTGTGTACAACCTCTGCAGAGTTACAAATCTATCATGATAGCCGTGCTCCACGGTTTTGGGCAACGCGAAAGCTTGTGCCACACAATGATTAGTTTAACGGTGTGAGTAACTTCCTTGGTGTGTTTTCGGAATACTCCGGTGTGGAACCGTGTGCTGGTCTCCTGCCAGCGATAAAATGTGGGAACTGACGGGATGGACTTTGTCTCCCCCAGGGCCAAACAACCCCATTAATCCTCAATGATAACCTTGAATAGTGATTTGCGAACTGCTTTGTTTTACAAACAACCCCTGCATAAAACTGGCTTTCCGCCCAGTTACTAAACCCCCGGCCTATCCTTTGATAATGCCCTTGCATGCTTATACCCCTTGCTGCTAGGACTTGCTGAGTACCCTATGTACTCACCCTTGCTTTAATCATTCAGATGAGGAACCTGAGTATCAGGAGGACGGTGATGAAGAGTAGGGTCCTGTCTACACTCAAGATGCCTGTGCTAGTACCGCTTCCGACTTCCGCTGTAGTAGTATTTAAGTGGTTCTGCCGTTGCAGCCCACATGCTTGATGATTGTTGTAATAAAGTGGCCTATGGCCGTTGTTGTAAGACCTTTTATGTATGAAGGCTTGTATGAGACTCGGTAATATTTATGTAAGTGATGACTCTGTGATATCAGTCTGTGTAAAGTGTTCGTATCAGCGTCTGATCCAGGGACTGGTACGGTAAACACTAGTGCTCCAGAAATGGGGTACGACAGAGTGGTATCAGAGCCATGCTTGACCGTAAGATGGACCCTAGGCTAGAAACGATTGTGAGAGTGTGATATTTTATATATATAAACTATATTACAAAAATTTACTCTCAGTTCTGTATTTACTTTACAAATCGTTTTGCTATTTTGTACTTACCCATCTTCAACTTTTGTTGAAACAGATGGAGGACCAGCAGCTAGATGACGGGTGGACCCGCAGCTACCAGATCGGCGTTTCAGGCTTCCCCACTCTCCTGTGGGAAGCGTTGCAGAGGTTCGGCTACACTGACCGCCCGGAGTACCGCTCCCTCAGCTTCGTCCAGGACGGCACCCAGTACTGTGAGGTGCAGGTGACAGTTCTTCAGCCGCGTACACGCTCAGACCTGGAGCCCCTGACAGTGACAGCTTTTGGCACCCAGTCCGGAGACGCCCACCAGATTGCAGCCCGCAAGACCCTGCTACTCTTCTGCCAGCGCCACGAGGAGGAGGTACGCGACACCCCGTGTCGCTACTTCCCGCTGTACGAGCACACCGAGGCACAGTGGCAGCACAGGTTGAGAGCTCTACAGGGACCGGACCAGCGTGAGGAGGACCCCACTGTGGTAGCGTCAGCTTGGTACATCATGGCTATGGACAGTCTGTTCGAGTCACGCCAGAGAGGGTTCGAGAGCAGTATCACCAGAGCTGAGGCAGCAGAGACTAGAGAGAGAGATCTCCAGGAGCAGCTCCAGCAGACCCAGACCCAGCTTGCAGAGGCCCAGGCACAGTCCACCCAGACAGCACACGTCCTTGAGTCGACTGCACAGATGTGGGATGAGGACACGCAGAAGCTCACGGAGGTTCAGGCCCAGCTTGCAGCAGCCCAGTCACAGCTTGCACAACTTCAGACCCAGCTTACCGAGTCCCAGACAGAGCAGGCACAGATTCAGTCCACTCTCGAGGCAGCTATGGGCCTTTGGGAGGAGGACGCTCTGTACCTCATCAGAGAGGTTGACCGCTGCTACGTGAGACTTCACCAGGTCGGAGCAGGACCCCGTCGCAGGTTCACTCCGAGGATCGGAGGTCCCAGACGCCACCTGCACTACGCCTGCCCGACAGACTCAGAGGGTGACTCCAGCGATAGTGAGGACTCAGGAGGTGCAGGACCGTCAGGAGGAGCACCGCAGTCAGCCCCAGCTTCTCCAGAGGTTGCAGCCCCAGCTTCTCCAGAGGTTGCAGCCCCAGCTTTTCCAGAGGTTGCAGCCCCGGCTTCTTCAGAGGTTGCACCAGCTCTAGTGTCCCCAGAGGTTACACCAGCTCCAGCTCCAGCACCAGCTTACGGCTTTCTGTCAGAATCAGACGAGGAGCCATCCGAGGAGGAGGATGCCCCGATGGCAGAGGACGACCCCGAGCTAGAGTTACTAGAGGACCCTCTGCAGGGTGAGGAGGACACTGAGTCAGAGCACGAGATGGACTACCCGTCAGACCCCGGCAGTGACTACTCGGACTCGATGGACGAGGACGACTTCCCAGTACTCGAGGGTTACGTCCCTCAGTACATGCTAGAGATGGAGGAGGACGAGGACCAGGGCGTGGTCAACTTTGTGCCAGTCAGTGACGACCAGCCTGTGGTAGTCGACCCTCCGGCACCGCAGCAGCCAGCACCTGCAGACGTCCCAGTTCAGCAGCCGCCAGCACTGTTTGCTCCCCCTGTTCAGCAGCAGCCAGCACTACCAGCAGGTCACCAGCTAGCACTGATGGCAGACCCAGCAGCTCAGTTCCCACCTACACTTGTCGCACTTGGACCACTGTTTCCGTTCCAGCCGGTACTTGCAGCTCCCCCGGCTCACCTTCAGCCAGCAGCTCCGCAGCAGGCGCCAGCACCGCAGATGCTCGGAGACGCAGACCTCTTCGAGTACTACCAGCTCCTTCGTGCCCACGAGGAGTGGAGTGACCCCTACGACCTGTACCGCGCGTGGCGCAGGGACCACGGCTACGACCAGTACTGAGGAGCAGCTACCCCAGTAGGAGTCAGATACCAGCAGCACTTGAGGCAGCAGTGCTTGTACCCGTAGTGTAGCAGCTAGCAGTTTGTATCTAGTCCAGCAGATGTGTGTCGTTGTATCCTAGAGTACCATGTTGTCGAGTCCTGTTGTTTAGTTGTAGCCGTCAAGTCCTCCTGTGTAAGGGCTTGGGTATGTATGATCGAACTCTGTTATGATGTTTATGCATGCTGTAATGATGTAATGATGCTGGTTTTTATTGTTTGTGTGTTAGCAAATCTTGTGTTCCCGTCTTGTTGCCTAGTCTCGGCTTGTTTCAACCTCGACTTGTTCTCACCCTTCGCAATCCTCTGTCAACTTAACAGATGCCTCCCGCGAGGCAGTCCGCCCGAATACGGCAGCGTCGTGAGCGTCAAGTTGCACACGACGAGGATGCCCCAGGACAGGGCGGTGTGCGTGGACGTGGGAGAGGCAGAGTTAACCAACAGCGTGGCAGAGGTGGAGGCAGGATTGGAGGCCATGACCAAGAAGATGAGGCAAGCCAGAACAACCAGAATAACCAGAACAATCAGGACAACCAGAATGATCTGGAAGGCCATGATGAGGGTGAAGGTCACCAACAAAACCAGAACCGAGGTGGAGGAAATCAGAACCGTGGCAGAGGTAGGCGAGGTGGACGACATGGACCCTTGCCCAACCCACCTGTCACTAACCTTGTCGCTGTGATGGACAATCAGACACGTCTGATGGAAGTCATTGCTCAAGGACTTCTTGACCGTGCACCAGGTCCCCAGACCAAGATGTCGGAATTCATGAGACTCAGACCACCGACCTTCGAGAATGCCGAAGAAGACCCTCTGGCAGCAGATGATTGGCTGAGAGGTATCACCAAGAAGCTTCAGGTTGTAAACGCCAATGACAGAGAAAAAGTCCTTCTGGCATCGCACCAACTCATGGGAGCAGCCAGTGAGTGGTGGGACAACTACCAAGAAGCTACAGAGGACCCCGAGGCTATCACTTGGGATGAATTTCAGGAAGAGTTCAGGAGATACCACATCCCTGAGGGTATCATGGACATGAAGGCAGATGAGTTTCGCTCATTAAAGCAAGGAGCCATGACTGTGAATCAATACATCAGAAAGTTTATGAAGCTTGCACGTTATGCACCTGAGGATGTGAACACTGATAAGAAGAAGCAGGACCGCTTCAAGAAGGGACTGAGTCCTAGTCTGAAGATGCAGTTGGTCACTCACATCTACCCAGACTTCAACACTCTGATGAACCGTGCCATTCTTCTGGAAGACGCACGTTCTCACATCGAGAGTGACAGGAAGCGCAAGTTTAACGCTCAGAAGTTCAGACAGCAGGAAAGAAACCAGAGATCAAGAGGTAACTTCTCTCAGAAGCCCAGGTACCAGCCAACCATGCAGTACAGGGCCTCATCATCGAACCAGCAGAATGCAGCACCCTCTTACCGCAACCAGAATCCCGGCAGCCAGCAGAGGAGCAGTGCCAGTGTTACCCAGCCAGCGCAGAGTGACAAGAGAACATGCTTCAACTGCCGTGAACCAGGTCACATGATTGCCAAGTGCCCTTATATGAACCAGAATCAAGCTCCAGCTCAGTCTCATCAGCAAAGCAACACCAGAACTGCAGTGTCAGGAGTCGGACGTGGTGGACAACAACCCTCAGGACAGCAGCGAAGGAACAATCAGACCTTCGGTCGAGGCAAAGTCAACCACATTGACACCCAGGAAGCTGAAGAGGCACCAGATGTTGTTCTTGGTGAGTACCTTGTCAACTCCACCCTTGCAACAGTTTTGTTTGATTCTGGAGCTTCGCATTCGTTCATATCTTCAAGATTTGTTGCTGCACATAGTTTTCCAACTGTTTTGCTCAAACAACCACTGATAACACGCTCTCCTGGAGCGGAAATCAAGTGTTTGTTGGGATGTCCCCGGGTTAGGATTCTTTTAAGTGGGGTAGTATTCCTAGCAAACTTAATAGTTCTCCAGTCAGCCGGAATAGATGTTATCCTTGGAATGGACTGGTTGAGCAAACACCAGGGCAATATAGCCTGTGATACCAGGAAAGTCTCTTTAGTGAACCACCAGGGTATCCAGGTTGAGTGTGAGCCAAGAAGAGTGAAGGCCCCACCGATGGTATGCAGTCTGGAAACCACACCACTAGAGGAAGTACCAGTCGTCTGTGGGTACCCAGACGTTTTCCCAGATGAATTACCTGGAATGCCACCGGACCGAGACATAGAGTTCATCATTGATCTCATTCCCGGAACCTCCCCAATCGCCAAGAGACCTTACCGAATGGCAGCCAATGAGTTAGCAGAATTGAAAGAACAGATAGCAGAATTACAAGAGAAAGGCTTCATCAGACCAAGCTCCTCACCATGGGGATCACCAGTTCTGTTTGTCAAGAAGAAAGATGGCAGTCTCAGAATGTGCATTGACTACCGCTCTCTCAATGAAGTCACTATCAAAAACAAGTACCCACTGCCCAGGATCGATGACTTGTTTGATCAGTTGAAGGGAGCCAAGTTCTTCTCCAAGATTGACCTGAGATCAGGGTACTACCAACTGAAGATTCGAGAAGGAGACATACTCAAGACAGCTTTTGTCACCCGCTATGGTCAGTATGAGTTTACAGTGATGCCCTTTGGACTCACCAACGCACCAGCATACTTCATGAATCTGATGAACAAGGTCTTCATGGAAGAACTAGATCGGTTTGTCGTTGTCTTCATTGATGACATTTTGATCTACTCTAAGAGCGCCGAAGAACATGAACAACACCTGAGAGTTGTACTTGAGAAGCTAAGAGCACATGAGCTTTATGCCAAGTTCAGCAAGTGCGAGTTTTGGTTAAAAGAAGTCGCTTTCCTTGGCCATATCTTGACTGAAAAAGGCATTGCAGTAGACCCAGCAAAGGTTGAGGCAGTTACTAACTGGAAGCAACCCACAAATGTAACGGAAGTCCGAAGTTTTCTTGGACTGGCAGGTTACTACCGCAGATTTATAGAAGGTTTCTCCAAGCTAGCCCGACCAATGACTGCCCTGACTCAGAAAGGAAAAGAATTCAAGTGGACAGAAGCTTGTGAGAAAAGTTTCCAAGAGCTAAAGAGAAGATTGACAACAGCCCCAGTGCTAACCCTACCGGATATATATCGAGATTTTGTCGTATATTGCGACGCATCTCGACAAGGTTTGGGTTGTGTGCTAATGCAAGATGGACGAGTGGTGGCTTATGCATCAAGGCAGCTGAAGGTTCATGAGCAGAACTATCCAACTCATGATCTAGAGCTAGCAGCAGTTGTTCACGCTCTAAAGATCTGGAGGCACTACCTGATTGGAAATAAATGTGAAATCTTCACGGATCATAAGAGTCTGAAGTACATCTTCACGCAGTCAGACTTAAATCTCAGGCAGAGAAGATGGTTAGAATTGATCAAAGATTACAATCTTGAAATACAGTATCACCCTGGAAAGGCCAATGTAGTTGCAGACGCACTGAGTCGCAAGGCTCACTGCAACAACATCAAGCTACATAAGAGAAGACCTGAGTTACTGGCAGAATTCAAGCAACTAAATCTCCATTGCACCCAGTCAAGCCAGATAAGCAACCTGTGTGTGGAACCAACTCTAGGAAGTCTAATTCGAAAAGCTCAAGGGAATGATGAAGAGATACAGGATCTCAAAGCTAAAACCGGGGTGGATAAAGCACCCGGATTTAGAGTAGATGACCAAGGTGCCTTATGGTATAAAGATCGAATCTGTGTACCCAAGAATGGTGGGTATCAGCAGCTCATTATGGATGAAGCCCACAACTCCGCTTACTCCATTCACCCAGGAAGCACCAAGATGTACTTGGACCTGAAAACAAAGTACTGGTGGTCAGGAATGAAGAAAGATATAGCGGAGTTCGTTGCCCGATGTGATATCTGCAGCAAGGTTAAGGCAGAACATCAGAGACCCGCAGGATTGTTGCAACCACTGCATGTTCCCGTATGGAAATGGGATGAGATCAGCATGGATTTCATCGTAGGTTTACCCCGCACCCAAAAAGGGAATGATTCAATATGGGTAATAGTGGACCGTCTGACGAAGGTTGCACACTTCATACCTGTCAAGACAGTCTACAGAGGAGACAAGTATGCTCAGTTGTATGTGGATCACATACTCAAGTTGCATGGAGTTCCGAGCAGAATAGTCTCAGATAGAGGGACCCAGTTTACCTCAAAGTTTTGGCAAAGTCTGCACAAGCTGTTGAAAACTAAGTTGGATTATAGCTCCGCATATCACCCGCAGACAGATGGACAGACTGAAAGAGTCAATCAAATCCTGGAAGATATGTTAAGGGCATGTGTGCTAGCCTATGGAAAGGATTGGGAGAAAAGCCTTTCCTTTGCAGAGTTCTCCTACAACAACAGTTATCAGGCCAGTCTACAAATGGCACCTTTTGAAGCCCTCTATGGCCGAAAATGCAGGACACCTCTGATGTGGTCAGAAGTGGGAGAGCGATCTTTCTTTGGACCGGCAATCATTAAAGATGCTGAAGAGAAAGTAGCTCTAATCAGGGAGAATCTGAAAGCAGCCCAGAGCAGGCAGAAAAGCTATGCAGATACCCGTCGCAGAGATCTGAGCTTTGAAGCAGGAGACTGTATACCTCAAGGTATCACCAATACGAGGTACCAGAAGGTTCAGAGTCCGGGGAAAGTTGGCACCCAGATATATTGGACCCTTCAAGGTACTCAAGAAGATTGGAGCAGTAGCTTACCGCCTCGAGCTCCCCGAAGAGATGTCAGACATCCATAATGTCTTCCATGTCTCACAGTTGAAGAAATGCTTGAGAGTTCCAGAGGAGATAGTACCACCGGAAGTATTGGATCTTCAACCGGATCTCCGTTACCAAGAGAGGCCTATCAAGATTTTGGATGTTGCTACTCGGTTAACGAGGAGGAATGCCATACGGTTTTGCCGAGTGCAATGGAGTAACCATACAGAAGCAGAAGCTACATGGGAACGTGAAGACAATCTTAAGAAGGAGTTTCCCTACCTGTTCGAGGAAGATCCTGAATCTCGAGGACGAGATTCGGTTTAAGTGGGGTAGGTTTGTAACACCCTGAGTTTGCCCATATATAAAAATCACTAAAAATTTGAACTTTTTCAAATTTGAACAAATGCAATCAAAATAGAAGTCATTTCCATGCTAAATTCAAAATTTCGAATTTTAAATGTGCATCAAACACCACCATGTGCATATTTGGGGTTTTCTGAATTTATTTATGTGTTCATTTGGTTTTGATCCTTTTTCAAATTTGAACTTCATTCAAATTTGAATCCCTGCAAAAATTCAGAAAATGTCAAACACTTTCTTCCCTCCTGGGCCGCCCCTCTCTTCTTCTCCTTCCCCCGGCCCACTCTCTTTTCCTTTTTCTCTCCCGCGCGCGCAGCCCAGCTTCTCCCCCATCCGGCCCAGCAGCGGCCCGGCCTGCTCCGCCGCGCCGAGCCACTGACAGGTGGGCCCCACCTGTCAGTGCCGTCCTCTTCCTCCTGCCACCGCGCCAGCGCGCCCATGCTGGCCGCCCCGCTCCGTCGCGTCGTCCACACCACCTCCTGCAGGCTCGCACGTGCACACGATCGCGGAGGCGTCGCTCAATCCCGTCGCCCGTCGCCTCGAGATCGCACCTGCCCACGCCCTGACCGACGACCCCAACAGCCCCGGCGAAATGTCACACCACCTCGTCATCCCAGCTCAGCCGCGCTCCCGTCTCGTCGCCTCCGGCACCCTGTGCTCCGCGCTGTGGGCGTCGTCACGCCCCTGTCCTTCGCGCCTAACCCTGCGCCGCGTCGCGTCGCATTGAAGCGCGACGACCGAACCGGCGACCGAAGCTCGGACCGCGCCCAACGGCTCCCTCCCCGTCCGCTTATAAAAGCCGTAGAGCTCCGCGCTGCGTCCCTCTCCTTCACCTCGAGCTCAATTTCGCCAAATTCGCGCGCAAGCCTCACCATTTCTCTTTTTCCCCATCTTCGGCCTCAACTCCGGCGACCGCCGCGTCGAGCAATTGCGGAGCAACCAGTGGGTCTCAGCCCCTTTTCTTGCTCCCCTCGCTCTCTCTTGCTCCCTCTAACCTCGCGGCCTCACCATTTTTGCAGCTAAGCTGCAGAGCATGGCGGGCACGGGAGGCTAGGGTTCCGGCCACCGCAGGAGTGTCGACGTCAAGCCTCCGGCCTCCTCTGCCCTCTTCGAGCCCGCGGTGAGCTTTCCCACGCTCCCCTCTCTCTCGCGCGCCGCTTATTCTCCTTCCCCGCGAACGGATTCGAGTCTGGCTTCGAGCTCCGCCGCTCTCCGCCGCGCAACCCCAGCGCCGGCTCGCCGTCCGGCCGCGCTCGGCTCAGCTGAGGAGCGCGCTAGCTTCCCCGCGCACGCGCGCACGCCTGCGGCCACACGAATGCGCGCAACTTCACGCGCGCGCACAGCTTCGCCCGCACGCCGCCGCGCTCCACCATCTCCGGCGAGCTCTCGCCGTTCCTCCGGTGCCCCGCGACGTCACCGTCAAGCACCCGCAGCCCCGCCTTCGCGCGACGATTCCCTGGGTGCCAGTATCTTCGTCCCTGGTGCCCTGTAGCCGTCGCCGGTGAGTTTTCCGGTGAGGCGCCGCCGCGCGCGCTCTGCTCCGGCGCACCCCGGCCGCGCTGCGTCGGCATCCGACGTGGCGAGCCACGTCAGCGCCGGGCCCGCGGAGACCCGGTCTCCTCTGCCGCGTCAGCGCCCCGTCAGCGCGCGTCCACGAGCGCGGTGCACCGTGGACCGCCCTCACATACCTCCTCCGGTCCACAGCCCTGTGGACCGAGTCCACGGAACAGTGCTGCACAGTGACCCCGGCCCCAGTGGCCGACTCGTCAGCCTCACACAGCCCTGGAAATTGCTAAGTCCACACACAGTTTGTACCCAGAAAACTATTTCGAGCACTTTTCTTTATCAGAAAAATTCCATAAAATTCCTAAAAATACTAGATTATTTCCTAATCATTTTGCAACACTTGTTTACTCCATAATAATTAGGATTATGTCTATGCTTAATTACTTAGCTTAATCCTAATTATTTCCTATGTTGAAAACTTGTGAAATTCATATCTTTTTCATCTTAGCTCCAATTTTGGTGATTCTTCCACCAAAATTCATCTAAAATCATAAGCTATTTATTGTTATCAAAACCCTCTATTGTTGATCTCTTTTTGGTCTTCTTTGATTTATATGCTTGTTAATTAATTGTTTGATCGATAGTTAATTCGATCGTCGTTGCTTTTGATCAATAGAGGAGCAAGTCTTTGAGGAAGGAGCTGAGGATCCGGATTACGAGGACTTAGAAGAAGAAGACTTTGGTGAAGGCAAGTTCTAACCCCTTGGTCATATTGATCCTATGATTGCAAATAGTCCTATTTAGAGCCTGTTTTGGAAACAACTGTGCATGATATTTAAAACTACTTCAAATGCTAGATGATCCTATGCTGATGATTGCCATACCTTGTTAATTGTTTATCTACTGCCTTGTTAGCCCTAGGTTCACTATCATTAGTTCCCTAATGATATGTTGATATGCCATGCTGCTTAGGACTTGTTACACGTGTACTTAATTAATCTTGCTATACATGCTTTTGGTGTAAAATGGTGTGTGTCTGGAGGAGTGTGTGTGAATATGAAATGTGGGATGGTACTATTTATTAGTGATAATTGTAACCCATAGTGGGGAACTTCTGGCGGGAGCAGGCGAGGTAGTCTTCAGTGGGGAGGCCTATCTCGGGGATGCGATTCCTCCTTTGAGGATAGCTATTGAAGATGCTTGCTTCGGTCGTATAAGGACCGGTTCATGTGCCGCCTTGCCTAGCACCTTTCGTACAACCACATGCCTTGTATGGGAAAGGTTTGGAACCACACCCTACTATAGTGTTCACCCGGTACCCACCTGGAGGGCAGGAGTTGCGGCGGAAGCCAGGAGAAGACTCGACATGGCAGGTGTCGGGATCCGGCGTATGGTGATTCTTCAGGCCTTTCTACATGATAATGATGATATTGTGAAGCCCCTGGTCGCAGTATTTCCGTGGTGGTGCCGCGGTGACACCAAGTAGGTACGGGACCATTAGTGTGTCTGTCCGATCCATGACGATGGGAAGGACTGACATGCCTTGTGGGGAATTGTGTACAACCTCTGCAGAGTTACAAATCTATCATGATAGCCGTGCTCCACGGTTTTGGGCAACGCGAAAGCTTGTGCCACACAATGATTAGTTTAACGGTGTGAGTAACTTCCTTGGTGTGTTTTCGGAATACTCCGGTGTGGAACCGTGTGCTGGTCTCCTGCCAGCGATAAAATGTGGGAACTGACGGGATGGACTTTGTCTCCCCCAGGGCCAAACAACCCCATTAATCCTCAATGATAACCTTGAATAGTGATTTGCGAACTGCTTTGTTTTACAAACAACCCCTGCATAAAACTGGCTTTCCGCCCAGTTACTAAACCCCCGGCCTATCCTTTGATAATGCCCTTGCATGCTTATACCCCTTGCTGCTAGGACTTGCTGAGTACCCTATGTACTCACCCTTGCTTTAATCATTCAGATGAGGAACCTGAGTATCAGGAGGACGGTGATGAAGAGTAGGGTCCTGTCTACACTCAAGATGCCTGTGCTAGTACCGCTTCCGACTTCCGCTGTAGTAGTATTTAAGTGGTTCTGCCGTTGCAGCCCACATGCTTGATGATTGTTGTAATAAAGTGGCCTATGGCCGTTGTTGTAAGACCTTTTATGTATGAAGGCTTGTATGAGACTCGGTAATATTTATGTAAGTGATGACTCTGTGATATCAGTCTGTGTAAAGTGTTCGTATCAGCGTCTGATCCAGGGACTGGTACGGTAAACACTAGTGCTCCAGAAATGGGGTACGACAGGGGGGGGGGGTGAGCGCTCACGCACTCAATAAGTTACTCGTTTTGCACAATAAGTTACTGCTTTTGCTCCGTTTATGGAACCCAATTACATCGTGCTATATATAGAATGGTCATAGGAAGCGTTTCTTGCCTATCTAGATAACCCACAGAACGATCTTCACCTGGCATCTACCAATACATTGATCGCCACATGTAATTGCCAGGCTGAGTGAGGATGCCGCTAACCCCTTCTTCATGACTCTCCGGCCCCCAGAAAAAGAATGGCAGCAGCCGCGTGGGTGTGTGAGTTCACGCGTACCAAATGAGCCTACATGACCACAGAGCGTGATCGTCAACTGCCCATTCATCCTACCTGTCCCATTTGTCTTATAGTTGTGGTGCACTCATTGTTGCTGGTATATGTGTTTGACATATTTGCTTTCAGTATTGGAAATATCAACTTCATCATATAGTACTTGAAGTACACGCTAAAGGTCATGCACCCTTTCTGTGTGTGTGCTCCACCTGTTTTGGCTTTGTTTTGTCTTGAACAGCCGCAATTTTTTCGGTCATATGTGTATTAGCGCCGGCCTTTTGTTTTGTTACGTTTAGAGTGTTTCTATCTTTTTTTCTTTCGAATCCACTTACGTTTATTACTGAGGAACAAGTGATCGCTTCATACTGCATATCAAGAAAGTAACTCTACATGAAAGAAGAAATGTGTTGGACGTCCGGTTTTAATCCAATGGTTCACACACTTCAGTGACAAGGTTACACGTGTTAGGGGTACACATCCCAAAAGAGAACTTTGATAAGGCTACACGTGTTTAATGGTGTGCGACGCCTGGTGGTTGGTGCGGAGCGGGGCTGGGCACGTTGGTTAGGCAAAGCGTGGCAGTGGCGTGAGGTTGGGAGACGAGGATGAACAAGACCGAGTCACCTTGATGGGCTGAGATGCATCCGAATCGGCCCTAACTGCACGCGCGGTGTAATAGGGTTCGTGAGAAAAAACCTAGACAACAGTCGGCTGCCGAAGGCTCGTGGAGCGCATAGCTTTACGATTTGTGTTAAGGAGCTCATCCGACGGTCTTCATTTATTCTTTTTCACCCATCTACCCCCTTCTCTTCACTTTCCCCGCACCCTGCGCCGCCGCTCCGCGCCCCGCTGTCCGTGTTTCTGCATCGCCCGGCCCGCATTCCGCCTCCTCCCTTGCTGCACTGCTGCCACCGCTATGCGCCCAACGCACCGCTCCCGCTCTGCCACGTGCCCGTCGACCTCCTCCATTTCCGTCACAGCCGCCTTTGTAGACTTCACCGGAGACAAGGAGCTCCACTGGAACAACTTTTTTCTTCATTGGAACAACTGGATTTGTTTGCTACAACAATTTTAGGTAATCTCTAGAACAATTTGATTTTTTTACTGGAACATTTTGGGTTCCTCGCGGGAACATTTATATTCTTCACTGAAAATAGGATCTCGTTTGAGAAATCCGATGCCGGCAAGCCAACGAGGTGGGTGACGAGTGAGTGGGCAGGTGGTGAGCAACGGGGAGCGACCCCACCCCCCCCCCCCCCGGGTGGGGGGTGGGGGTGGGTTTGCTAGCTCAACCGGGTTGTCCTGCCTATATACGACACCCAAGATTCGGGTTAGGTCCGCCTACCCCAACGCGTGATCGTGAACCAATGCATTTTTTTTTGCGGTGGCCCTGACCTACGGCCGCTCCCGATCGACTCCACCTAACGAATCAGCGGAGAAGTGAGCGGCTGGGATTTACAGGGTGGGAAGAAGTGAACGAATTCCAAATCTCAAAGTGCACGTGTCAGTCATCTGAGAAGGGGGCCCTACCTTAGAACACCCGTAAAAGAAAATTACAAAATAGACAACGGCAACTGCAGTCGGGATTTGGGAGCGGGACCGTGGGTGGCGACCTCTTCTACAACCCACGCAGCCCACGTCCCTACCCCTTTCATAGTTCTACCCTATCTCGTATTCCAAGAACAGCCGTGGCAAAATGGGGAGACGGTGCCACCGCCAGTCGACTCAGGTGGCCGACGAGGCGCCCCGAGCATGAGGGCGTGGGACGGCGCGCAGGAGGAGCTGCGTAAGCGGGTGGGCCGTGTGAGCAGGGAGACATAGCGTAGCGGCGGTGTGAGGTCGGGAGGCAAAGGCGGAACTAAGATGAGTCCCCTTGATGGGCTGAAAGACATGTCGAAATCGGCCCAAACTAAGTGCATAGTGCCCGCGGTGTCTAGGGTTTTGGGTAGGTCCGGTTCCGCCGCCGCATTGTGTAGGGTTCCAGATCCGTCCAGTCACGCCTACCAAGTCATCCTACGTGACCTGGAGCGTGGTCCTCAAACGGCAACTGCAGTGGTGGCGCGGGAGTGGGACCATTTGTGGGCGACCTTCTATATAAACGTTCGCAGCCCACGTTCCCCACCCCATCCACCCCATCTCGCCTTCCGACAAACTGCCGTGGCCAGATGGGAAAACGGCGCCACCGTCGGTCCACTGAGGTCGCCGACGAGGCGCCCCAGGCCAAGCTCTCCGTTGTCGCCGCCGCCGCGGAGGAGGGTTTGCTGAAGACGCAGGAGGAGGGGATACGGAGCGGCGAGGAGCCGCAGCAGTTCTACCGGCTCCGCAGCGGCCGGGGCAGGCCGCCGAAGCGCCACGCCCCGGACAGCAGCAAGGAAGAGGCGGGGCCGGCTGAGCCGCCGGAGCAGCTCCAGGAGGCAGCTCCGGCGGAATCCGTTGAGCAGCAGCAGCAGGAGGTGGCGCCGGCGGAACCCGTGGAGCAGCGGCAGGAGGAGGCGGCGCCGGCGGAACCAGTGGAGGAGCAGCTGCAGCAGGCCGAGGAGGAGGACATGGAGGCGGCGGTGCCGATCGGGAATCCGGTGATAGTCACCGGAAGGGGGAGGAAGAAGATGAAGCACTACAAGTCATTCCAGTTCGACGGTCTCACATTCGAGCTGGTAATCCCGTCTCTCCTCCATCTCTTCTGTTCCTTGGAGGATTTACGGTTTCACCTGGTCCTGATCGTTTTGGATGGTTGTCTTGCAGGAGGACTCCGTGATGTTCTCGCCTGAGGAGGCCAGTCAGAAGCCTTATGTCGCCATCCTCAAGGTCTGTGATCAGAAACCCATTTATATGTTGGAATTCTCACTGTTTCTGTATGCAACTGAACCCGATTGCTACACATGCATGTTTTCGTCTTCATTTTTCCTTGGCCAGCAGAGATTTCAAGCGTTTTCACTTTCTCTGCATTAGTGATCTACTATTTGTTTAGGTTTAGCATTTTTCCATGCACGTTTGCAAGTCCCCTGACCTTAGTTTCTGAGGAATCAGAGGTCGTAGCTACCTAGTTTTGTTAAGACTGATATTCAGATCGTTCAGGTTTCTAAGCTGATCATATCAACCTTTTCTATTTGGATTATAGTCGGTGTGCACTTAGTTGCTGGTGTATGTGTTTGACACATTGCTTTAAGTATTCGAAATACTGACTTCATCGCATAGTGTTTGACGTACACGCTAAAGTTCTTGCACCATGATGTTTGCTGCTAGAAGTAGCTTTGTCAGCACTCAATCCAGTTTGAATTTTCGATTGATGTTGCTGATTTTTATTACTATTTCTGTTGTGCTTCACCTGTTTTGGCTTTGGTTGTCATAAACAACAAATATTTCAGCTTTTTTCTGGCTCATATGTGCATCAGCGCTTTTTGTTATGTTTGGTTTAGAGTGTTTCATTTTTAAAAAAAAAATCCACTAATGATTACTTCTGAGGAACAAGTGATCGCTTCTTTCTGCAAAATCTCTCACTGTTTCAAAACATATGGCTGAAATTCATGGGACTAGCCGTGTAGATATTAGTATTACCATGATTCAGATTTCTAAGATGACCATATATAGCTACTTGTTTGTTAGATAATTGTTGTGGCACTGGCACACTTACTGTTGCTGGTGTACGTGTGTTTGACTTATTGTTTTCAGTGGTTGATATATATATCGAGTTTATATATCATAGTGTTAAAAATACACACTAAAGTTCATGCACCCTGATGCTTGCTGTTAGAAGTAGCTTTGTCTGCACTCTGTTCATTCTGAATTTTCAATGTTGCTAGTGGATAAAAGTTGATGCTAAACATAGGCCTATTATTGCATCAAGTAGAGTCCTGTGCATAGTAGTTGCTTACTCTAGTGTGTGATTCCAAACATATATATTTACAGATCCACTAACATTTATCGCTGAAAAACAAGTGTTCGTCTCATTCTGCGAAATGTCACTGTTCCTTAACATAGATGACAAAAATTCATGTTATTAGTTGGCGATTTTACTGTTTTTGTTGTGCTCCACCTGTTTCATTCTGTGTGCAGCTAATTGATACACATGTTTTTATTTTGATTTTTTTCGCTTATATGTGCATCAGCGGCATTTGTTTTGTTTGGTTTAGAGTGTTTCCATTTTTCTTTTACAAATCCACTGTTTCGGAACAGAGATGACAGAAATTCTTGTGATTAGTCCTGTAGATGTTCAGTGATTCAGATTTCTAAGCTGACCATAGCTAATAGTTGTGTCACACATTGTTGTTAGTGTGTTTGACATATTGTTTTCAATGGTCGAAATATAGACTTTATATATCATAGTGTTAAAAAGATACGCTAAAGTTCATGCACCCTGATGCTTGCTGTTAGAATCGAAGTAGCTTTGTCTGCACTCTGTTCATGTTGAATTTTTTATGTTTCTAGTGGATAAAAGTTGATGCTAAGCTTAGGCCAATAATTTCATGAAGTAGTTCTGTGCAGAGTGGTTGCTTACACTAGAGTGTGTTTCCAACCATATTTACAAATCCACTAACATTTATTGCTGAGGAACAAGTGTTCATCTCATTCTGCAAAACGTCGCTGTTCCTTAACAGAGATGGCAGAACCAGTCCTGTAGACATTCACATGATTCAGATTTCTAAGCTGACCATTGCTAGTTTTTCATTTGGAAAATATTGTTGGGTGACACTTTTTGTTGCTGGTATGATTGACATATTATTTTTAGTTGTTGATGTTGTCGAAATGCCGTATTATGGTATTAATACAAATACAACCTAAAAGTATGCACCCTGATGCTTTCTGCTAGAAAGGCTTTTGTCTGTATTCGATGTCGTTACTAGTGAATAAAAGTTGATGCTAAGCTTAGGCCAAATCTTTATCAAGTAGTTGTATGACCCCTAGATGCATACTCTAAATAGCTATGATCCGAAGTCAGTCGCTTATCATATTGTGCTGCTAAGCGTGGAAGGTTTATTTTCAATGTAATAATTCTTCTTTCATTATGAGAACACACTGTCCATCCCTTCATGCATGTAACACATTTCCCTATTCTATCTTGGAATAACAGGACATCAAAGAAACTGAGGGGAGCTTGAGTCTAACTTGTCAGTGGTTTTATAGACCAGATGAGGCTGATATAGGGGGAGGCAAATTCTACGTAGCACGCGACACACGGGAGCTATATTACAGCTTCCATATTGATGATGTGCCTGCAGAGTCTGTTCTGCACAAGTGTGCGGTGCATTTCATTCCTCAGAATAAGCAGATTCCCCTTCGAAAGAAACACCCTGGATTTATCGTCCAGAAGGTATATGGTGCAGTTGAGAAGAAACTGTGGGACCTAACGGACAAGGAGCATGAGGACAGGCAACACGACATTGATATCCTTTTAAAGAAAACATTGGACCGTATTGGAGAGCTTCCTGACATTGAACCTGAAGATACGCCCGGCGATAGAACCGATCAGCTCTCAGATACGCTGAGCCTGAATAATACAGATGCCACAAGAAATCCGGGTGATAGCACCAGTCAATTCTCAGATAAGCTAAGCCTACACAACAAAGATGTGAATCGTACTGATGTCACAAGAAAGCCTCCAGTTGGCAAACCCGAGAAATTTTTTACAAGGGCAGAGATACCTGAAAGTGCTAGACCAAGGAATTATGCCATCCTTGCAAGATATAAAGCACTTACTGGCAAGGAGCATCGTGATAAGTGGCTTGATAAACTGTTAGAGAGTATTCCACTAACATGGTCAAAAGCTGCTCGGGTGCCTCATGCTGATCCTGGTACTGCTGCCAAAAGTTCAAGTAACTGTTCATCTGCAAATATTGGTTCTGATGTGAGTTATTTGTTTTCCTTATTGTTATTTTTCAACTCCATATTGTATCTGCCTTCAATCAGTAATACTTGTTCTAGCATATCATCTGATGTCATTAATCGTGTATCACATATGACCTATCATTAGATAATAAAAAAAAATAGTGGGTGTAAATAAACTGACCCTTCTCTGGTTTGTGCATGGGATTTGTTTATCATATGCTCAAAACCTCTCCTTAATATTAAATATGGGTAGATTTCTATTTGAGCTCCCAAAAAGCCTTTTGTTTAACTCTTTGCTTGGTGCATTTCTTGTGTTTTTTTTCTGATACTTTTCGCCCAACATGGGTTAAGATGGTGATTTCCCCTTTTCTTGTATTCAGGACAATAAGAAATTATATATACTCGATGATGTTGTTCCAATGATTGTTTCCATAGAAAGATCTGCACATGAAGCTCTAGGCGCTGATTTCAGGAAGTATAACCAGAAACTGAGGCAGTTATCGATCAACATCAAGGTACCCCTTCAGAATTATTTTCCGTTTTAAGTCATGATATTCTAATTCACTGCCATCTCATTAGAATATGATGTGATATTGACCTTAATAGTCTATCGCTTTGCTGCTAACATCCCATCACCATGATGGTGTCATACTGTAAAACTTGTTGCGCCACAATGCATCGGTTTACTACAACTACAAATAACTTCAATATAATAGTGATCCTGTGGTTTACCAAACTTTTTTGTCACTCTAATCATTCAGAAAACATTTGCTTGATCTGCATTCAGAGAATGCATGAGTGTTTCCCAACTGCTACAAATAACAATGCTTTGCGCGAAGTTATTTCATGTTTTGATGCAATTCATATACATGAACATGATTTTAAAGCATTGTCAACTTTGTTTAACTTGTTGCAGTGACACAAAATGACAACATTTTTTTTTGGTGAACTTCTTCCTCTGTTTTGACGATGCTAGATACTCTTTCATGTGAAAGAATAACTTAAATTTATTGTCATATTCTGACTGAGAGAATATTAACCCATTACAATTACTAATTTGAAATCATAAATCATATTCTGAAGCATTATATGTTTATCATGAGGTATTGATTACAATCTGTGATTACGATGATTTAGTGTAACAGTACATCTGTTAAATTTTATCATGGGGTCCTTTGCCATACATTATTTTAATTCTTATGTATATTTCTTTTTGTTGTTATTTGTTTGTTTGACTTGTCGTTGCTACTTTGTATATGCAGAATAGCTCTAAACTATGTAGGCGATTGATGGGCAAGGAGCTTGATCCTCCAGCTCTATTAACAATGTCCCCTGATGAACTAAAGGTCCATTATCATTTCATATCTTTTATTTGTTATCTTGTTGACTAAAAAAGTTAAATTTATATCATAACGAAATGTTTACAAAGGTTTTAATGGATGCTTGCAGAGCCTATGTTATACTAATAGATTTTCTGTTCAGAACTAATTTGATTTTTTTTTTAATTTTTCAATATGTCTCAGCTGATTGCGACATACCACGAAATACATTAACAGCTGCTATACACTGCTTACCACATTTCAGGATGGGTTGACTGCAGCAGAGAAAACAACTGAACCAGAACAATCAAGGCAGCTGCAGGTATTTTGCATGTGTATTTAACACAGGAACTATCAGGAGATAAAACAAGGATATTCATTACAATGATTTTTTTTCTTATCTGGTTACTTTGGCTATATATGATCCTCTAAATATATGAACCTGTCATTTGTTTTCATTAGATGACTGATGCTCGATGTCAAAGATGCCAAGAGAAGAAAGTTGGCATATCTGATATTATGCGTGCGGGCAATATTGATCGCTATCAGGTCAGTGAACATCGACTTTATTTTCCTTTTCAAAATGGAACACACACTTTACGGGAAAAAACAAATGATAGTATATTAATATTTGCGTTCCACTACATAAATTTCTGAATCCATTTCATACCCGCAAAAGAATTTGTATTTCTGAATCCAAGCATGTTAACTGTGGTGCCACCTCATATTTCATCAAAAGTTACTGAAAAATTTATCATATCTACTGTTTCCCTGACGTGGTGTTGAATTTATTGGATTATTATCCTTCAGCTGGAGTGCATTTCCTGCGGCAATACATGGTTCTCGTGCTACGACGACATAGTGTCGCTGACGGTGGACAGTCCGAGCACAGCTGCTGCTGGGAGCGTCGCCCCCGGCACCAATCCCTGGGCGAAAGTTCACGAGAAGCAACAAAGGTCCGACCATCCAGCCTGCACCGCAGCTGGCCCCTCCTGAAGATCAGCGAATGCAAGCCCTGATCGTAATCAGGTCGAGCGTGTATGCAGGCCGCTGCATATGTGCATGTATCCGTGTTGTAAGGCGTCAGGTAGAGTTGAGGCTTCTTCAGAGGCCTGTCGATGGTAGCTGGGCAGCAGATCAGCCCTGTTGTAGGATTGTTGTGTGTTTCTGACTGAGAGTCTGAGAACAATGCGTGCCACCATGTTGTCATGTAACTGGTTATTAGCAGGGACTCGATCCTGTCTGAGATGTTCGTCGAGTCGACGGCGTCGTAGTGCTGTCCTGATCGTTTTGTTGTCATCGTTGATTTGTAAACTCTTGTCTTGTTTGTATCGGTCATTACATTCGTAGTATTCTTCTCCTAAAACTTGTTGTGTGCAAAGACTGACATACAGCTTCGCAGAAATCGATACTACATACAACTGTACAAGGGCGGACGCTGCAGTGCGCGCATGGCAGCCGGAATCCATGCATCCACGGTGGTGGTCAAAAGTGTATTCGCAGGCCCCTGGGTGTGGTTTCTATTTGAGAAAATTCCTTCTATAGCCTCCAAACAAATGCAACTGTCTTCTATGGCCCTTTTAGAATTGAACTTCTCTACAAGGATCAAAATCAATTTTCAGTTTCTTGGCCCTTCTGTTAGTTTTAGAACATAACGGTGTTAACTTAGTGGGTAAAAGTATAATTTTACCCCTTATTTGGAATGAACTTCAATTATACTAAAAAAATTGTGAGAATGTGAGTATTAATAACGGTGAATTTTGGTTTCAAAATTGTATAGGAGCAAAAGTATTTTTGTTTCAAAATTGTATACCAGAAAATTAATATCAGTTATATCAGCAAATTAATACTCACATTCGCACAATTTTTTGAGTATATCTGAAGTTCATTCCAAATCAGGAGTAAAATAGTACTTTTACTCTCTAGTTAACACCGTTAGGTCCTAAAACTAACTGAAGGGCCAAGGGGAATCCAAAATTTATTTTGATCCTCACAAGGCAGTTCAATTCGAAAGAGGCCATGGAAGGCAAATGCATTTGTTATGAGGCCATAGAAGAAATTTTCACTTGTTATTTCCCTTTGGGCCTCTAAAAGCCGTTGT
Organism: Eragrostis curvula; assembly: GCA_007726485.1. Lineage (NCBI taxonomy): Eukaryota > Viridiplantae > Streptophyta > Magnoliopsida > Poales > Poaceae > Eragrostis > Eragrostis curvula. The sequence continues at coordinate 4,211,275 of CM017440.1, read as the reverse complement.
GTGGCCCAAAGCGGTCGATGGTATGCGCCTTGTGGGCATAACTGGTCACAACGTGCGTACATAAAATGAATGGGTGAGGCCCATGTAGTCTATTCGACCAGAACGGCTAGATAACCTGTCATGTTACGGATGAAATTTTAGTGTTAACTAGACTTCTTTGAAGTTCACACAATGAGATCAATAACCCACAACAATTACTAATTTTAAACCAGATCAATCATATTCTAAAGCAATATTTTTATCACGGGGTAGTGATAATAATCTGTGATTACTTTGATTTTTAGAGATAACAATGACCCGCTACATTTTATCTTGGGCACGTCTTCCAGTAGAATCCGACCTTCAGCTGATCCAGCGTTGCCGAGCTCGCCATGGCTATCACCGCCGCCATGGCCATAGCAACTATTAACGCTGAGTGATCCTTGTTACTTGATGCCATCATATATGGCTGCCTAATTTAATAGCTGGCGCTTGATCCCCCTACAGAGGGGTATTCACACACTGTCCTCTCGACTACACAGTAATCAAACTGTGTGCATCTGTGTGTTGGTAACGAGACTATGTGTGTGTGCGCGCGTGCGCGTGCGTGCGTGTGTGTGTGTGGTAATGAGACTGTGGGACCTAACAAACAAGGAGTATATGACGAGTACACATCTCAAAAAAGAAAACTTTGATCTGCAATAAAAAAAGTCTGGCCTGAAAACGAGTAGACAGCCCAAATATCGAATCCCCATTGCATCTCATCAAATCCCTGAATCACCAAATCCCATATTAGAGCAAGGCCAATGCAACGCCACCTTGTAGCCATTTTTGTGTCAGGCTTAGACCAGAGCTACAGCGCATGAATTTTTTTTGGGCTTCAACACAGCTGTGGGGTCCGCATAGCAGTGGAGGAAAAAGTTGTAGGAGGTCTTGGAGCTCGGCGCTGGCTGTTGCGCCAACTGAGCTTCTCTCTCATCCCTTTTTCCTGCAAAAGCTGACAGCTGTGGGCTACAAGCCAAGGATTGGGCTTGCTCTTAGTCACAAGAGATTGGCCTCACGGCTCCCGATGGCGTCCCAATCTAGAGAACTGCTAGCCCTCAGTTATGAGTTATGACCTCCTTGCTGAGATCACGATCCGACTCCTCACCCTCTCCGACATCGGCCATGCTTGCACTTTGTAGACCTCGCCGGAGAGGAGGAGCTCCACTGGAACAACTTTTTTCTTCATTGGAACAACTGGATTTGTTTGCTAGAGCAATATTAGGTAATCTCTAAAACAATTTGATATTTGATTGGAACATTTTCAGTTCCCCACGAGAACATTTATATTCTTCACTGCAAATAGGATCTCGTCTGAGAAATACAACGTTGGCAAGCCGACGAGGCGGGCGGTGAGTGACAGGGTGGGTGGCGAGCAACAGGGGGTGATTGGGGGGGGGGGGGGGTGAATGCTCTTCTTTGCTTGCTGGGTCGGGTTGTCCTGCATATATACAGCACCGAGTGCCGTATAGTGGTCTCGGTTTTGGGGTAGGTCCACCTACCACAACGCGTGATCATGAACCAACACGTTTTTTGCGGCGGCCCTGAACTATAGCCGCGCTCACGAACGACTCCACCTAATGAATCGGCGGATAAGCGAGCGGTGGAATTTACAAGGTGGGAGGAAGTGAACAAATTTCAAATCTCAAAGTGCACGTGTCTTCATCTGAGAAGGGAGCCCTACCTCATGTGGGAGTGGGACCGTGGGTGGGCGACCTCTTCTACAACCCAAGCAGCCCACGTTGCCCACCCCTTCCACAGTTCTACCCCATCTCGTATTCCGAGAACCACCATGGACAAATGGGGATATGGTGCCACCGCCAGTCCACTCAGGTGGCCCATGAGGCGCCCCGGGTGCGAAGGCACGGGACTGTGGGAGGAGCAGGGTAAGCGAGGTGGGCCAGGTGAGCGTGGAGGCAGAGCGTGGCGGTGGCGTGAGGTCGGGAGGCAAGGAGGAACAAGGACGAGTCACCTTGATGGGCTGAAAGGCGCGCCCAAAGCGGCCCAAACTGCATGCACAGTGCCCACGGTGTGTACGGTTTCGGGTAGGTCCGGTCACGCTGCCGCATTGTGTAGGGTTCCAAGCCCGTCCGGTCATGCCTACCAAGTCTTCCTATGTGACCACGAGCGTGGTCCTCAACCGCAACTAAAGTCGTGACGTGGGAGTGGGACCATTGGTTGGTGACCTCTATTTAAACCTTCGCAGCCCACGTTCCCCAGCCCGTCCACCCCATCTCGTCTTTCGACAACTGCCGTGGACAGATGGGAATTAAGATGGCGCCACCATCGTCGGTCCACTGAGGTCACCGACGAGGCACCCCACGCCAAGTTCTCCACCACGAGGGCTTGCTGAAGAAGCAGGAGGAGGAGCCGCAGCAGTTCTACCGCCTCCGCAGCGGCTGGGGCAGGCCGCTGAAGCGCCGCGCCCCGGACAGCAGCAAGGAAGAGGCGGCGCTGGCTGAGCCGGTGGAGCAGCCACGATGGAACCCATTGAGCAGCAGCAGAAGCGGAGGAGAGCATGGCAGAGGTGCTGACGGGGGAGCTGGTGGTGGTCACCGGAAGGGGGAAGAAGCAGATTATGCAGCCGCAGGAGGCTGTGCCGGCTGAGCCCATGGAGCAGCGGCAGGAGGAGGTGGCGCCAACGGAAACCGAGGAGGTGGAGAAAACCATGGCAGCGGCGCCGATTTGGGAAGCCGGTAATGGTCACCGGAAGGGGTAAGAAACAGATGAAGCAATAAGTCATTCCAGTACCACGAAACTGTGTGTATCTGTGTTTGTAACGCGACTGTGTGTGTGTGGGGTGGGGGGGGGGGGGGTGGGGAGGGGGGGCATAGCGAGACTCTGGGACCTAACAGACAAGGAGTATGACGAGGAAAGGCAACAAGAGATTGATCTCCTTGAAAGGAAAATGTTGGAAAGTATTGGTGAGCTTCGTGACCTTGAACCTAAAGATGCACCCCGCGATAGCACTAATCATTTCTCAAATAAGCTGAGCCCACACAACAAAATGTGAACCCTATACACAAGCAAGCCTGCAATTGACGAACCCGAGAACTTTGTTGCAAGGGTGGTGGCAGCGGTTGTGAGGAATGCGGCAATGTGTGGCATGGATGGGTGGTGGTAGCGGTTGTGGGGAATGTGGTGTCGGCATCTGGGGAAAGAAGAAACACACCAGACGTTGGATAATCCAGTGTTTGGTTAATGGAGCGAGATGGCTATTCAAATCACGTGTAGACTGCCCTGAAAAGAAAACATAAATATTGTCTGAAAAGAAATCTGAACACAAGGTTTCTGACCTGTAAGTGACCAAGCCACAAATCGTCCAATAATACCTCACACGTGTCCTAACCAGGCATGAAAACATGACACGCTTAAAACAACTCATGATCCTACCACGCAGTCATGTTCTCAAACTGGCTCCCCCTTCCACGGCACCACCAACTTATGATTCATGTGTGCGCGGATGTTAGTTGTCATGTTAGGGCATCCTCCTTCCACGTCGGCCACCCCTACACCCCCATATTCACCCTTCTCGCCCCCTAAAATCAAACGGCACCCAGCTTGGCGATGCCGCCACCGTCCCCCTCCTAAACAACAACATCGCTGCCGGTTAGGATGCCACGGGCCTCTTCTTGGTGACCCTCTTGGACCTCCCTTATTCCCGACCCCTAAAAGAGAATGGCCGAGGTTATCGTGCATCGTCGCGTATTGCCGACAGCCTGCTCACTGGTTGGAGTGGATTGAACGACGAGGTGTTGACCGGAAGAAGAGAGAGAGAATGGAAGGAGGGCAGCTGGCTGGTTGGAGTTCATTAGAATGATTTAGGTTATGAGTTTCTAATGTGGACAGCTTCTATATGTTGACTTGTGTGGGCATTGACGGTGAAATGTGTTGCCACGTGGTGCCATACCAATTCAGCCTAGGTCTTTTGGCACGCAATGAAACACGCCATCAATGGGAAGAACTTTATTGCTGATCAGATAGGGGTAGGTCAGGAGCTTTTTGATACCACTCACGCGGTGTCAAGTACCAACCCCGTGCAGTAACCATGCCTAAGCACCCGGCCAATATTGGCCCAGTAGACAAAGTACGCCTAACGTCTCCACGATCCGCAACCTCCGTCCTCCATCGGTTTCACGCCCCGCCCCCCAATGCATCCAGGAACGTCTGCTACCACCCATCGCCTCCGAACTGCCGCCGCTACCCATTATCTCGAAGAACATTTGGTTTCTGCTATTGGAACAATTGATCTAAATGAATGGAAAAATTTTGGTTTCTATTCTTGAAATAGTTGCCCTCAATAGATTGAAGAATTGAACTATTTTATGAGAACGATTGATCGAAATGGATGGAACAATTGACCTAGAGCTCGTTGGAGTGGTGGCGGCAGTGCAGGCGTGAGGGCGCGACAGCATGCGATGGCGGCGTGTTCACGGACCTCGGTGATACGAGGCCCGCTGCGGTGCGGGGATCACGCGCGCACCCAGTGCTACGAGGCCCGCTGCGGTGCGGGGACCACACGCGCGGGTGGCCTGTGGTGCGGGGACCACGCACGCATCCGGTGATGCATTGCGGCGCGGCGTGAGGCTGACTTCAACAAGCATATGCAAAGCCATTTATGCATTACAAAACACACTGTGCATGGTTGAAATGCTCTCCAACAGAGGAGGCATACAGGCATGCATTTTTGCATAGGAGGAGAGAGGGGAGCTAAAACTACATTCCCTCTCTCCTCGTATGCATATGCGAGTGCGTCGCCGGGGTGGGGTGGCACGAGGGGCTGCAGCGGGGAGCAGGGGACGGGCGCGCGGCTGGCGCGGTGTGGGGCTGGAGGTGGCGGCGAGCGCGGCGGGCTGGATGCGGCGGCATAGCGAGGCTGGCGCGATGCGGGGCTGGAGGCGGTTGGGGCGCGGAGCGCGGCGCGTGTAGCACAGCGAGCTCGGTTGACAGAGCACGGCGTGCTGCGGGCGAGGAGCATTGAAGAATTACTCATTGTGCGAGGAGAATCTGTAATACCCTACTTTTGGAGCCAAAAAGAAAAAGAAAAGAAAAATCAAAAAGGGAATAAAAATCACTCCAAATTTAAATTTTTGTCCAACCTCTCACCTTGAAATGAATTTTCAAAATAAAATTCACTAAATAAATTAAACTTAGTCTGAATCTGAAAATTTTGAAATATTAAAACAAGTGCTCAAGTGTTTGCCTTCATTTAAATCTACTAAAAATTTGATCTATTTTGAATTTACAACAAATTAAATAAATTTGACTCAAGTTTGTCAAACACACTTTGAATTTAAAAAGTTTTGATTTTGAAATCTTGCAAAAACTTCACCATGTGCATTTCTGGATTTTATTGGCTTTATTTTGAGTGCTTGATTGATTTTTGTTTTTGTTTGAATTTGAAATTCTTTCAAATTCAAATCCCAGAAAAAGTTAAACATTTTTCCTTATCCTTTTTCCTTCGGGCCGAAATCCTTCTTTCTCTTCCCCTCTCGGCCCAGCCCGTCATCCTTTCTCTTTTCTTTTTCTGAAAAACACCAGTGGGCCGTTTTCCTCCTCCCGGCCCAGCCACCGCACCCGGCCCAGCTCGCACACGCCAGCCCAGCCCGCCTCCCTCTCTCAGTCGCCGACGTGTGGGGACCATCCCTTCTTCCTCCTCCAGCCGCGACCGGCGAAAATCCCGCCACCGCCCATACCGCCCGGTTCCCTCTTCGTCGTCGCGTCGCATCTGAACCTCTGTAGCCATCCCCGAGTCACGTCATCGTCATGGCCGCCCACGCCTCCCTCTCCATCGCGTCCCATCGGCACGGAGAAATATCTCGCCGGAGCGAGATATTTTCCGGCCGAGGAACCGCCATTGCCGGCCTATAAAAGGCCCGAGCCCTTCTCCTCTCTCCGCTACACCACTGCCAAGCATCAGACCTACCACATCGCGCCCGAGCTTCTCTCGTTCGGCTTTCCCCAAGACTTCTCTCTCCTCCCTCCGTCGGCCCCTCTCCGGCGATCTTTCCAACCGCTTCGGGAACTCGCCTCCGCTCCTCTTCTCCCTCGCCGTACTCTTCTAAGCGTTGCGCCACCCCAGCCTACTGCTCGTTCGCGCTACCGTGCCCTGGACGCGTGCATCGACGCGAGCTAGGGTTCCGACCAACCCGCCTGTCGACGCCAGCCGCCCTCCGTCGCTCTCTTGCTCGACGAAGCCCACGGTGAGGCTCTCCGAATGTCCCTCTCCCTATCCCGTGCCTCCTTCCCCTCTCTTTCGGCTCGCGCGCAAGTTTCCCAGTGAGCGCGCCGCCATGCCCAACTCCGGCGAGCCATTCCCGGCGCTCCACCGCTCCCCGTCGACAACACGTGCGCCTCCCAGCTCCGCCATCGCATCCTCTTTCCCCACGATGAGGTTCCACGGCTCCTCGTCCACCCTACGCGACGGCGGCGAGCACTCCGGCCAACTGTCGCCGCGCGCCTCCCTCTGGTCCACCGTGGACCGGTGGACCACGGCCCCTCACCGGTCCACAGAGCCCGTGGACCGAGTCCGCGAGATTTTCAATTGTAAAATAAATAAGAATTCCAGGAAAAATCCCCGGGCCCTGTACATTTTACAGATAAGCCCTTAAGCTTTTCTGTAATTATGATTAAGCCCTATCTTTTTACAGAAAAGACCCTAAACTTTTCTGTAATTATGTTCTGGCCCTCATCTTTTTACACCTAAGCCCCCAAACTTTTCCATAATTACATATTGATCCCTGACCTTACAAATAAGTCCTTAAAACCTTCCTGTAATTACATTTGAGTCCTTTGTAATTACAAATAATTCCCCAAACCTTTAAATATCCATATCTTTTCAACCATAACTCCGTTTTGAGCGATTCTTGCGCTCACGGATTCGTGGAAACGCGTAGTACCTCATGGTACTACTATTGGAACCCCATATCATACCTAAACACCATCAATGACCTAGAATCTTCCCTCGCCCATTATATCCCTTTTATCGACAATCGTGCGATGTCAAACTCACATGTCACGATTGTTGTTCACCTAAGACTTAATCAATTCTGCGGTGCTAGTTGTCTAGTATCTCCCACATGACAACCCGCACCCCGCTCCTTTCCTATATCGCACATTCATTTATTTACCCGCTAACGATAAATCTTTCAGGCGGTATCGCTTCTAAATGCCGCAACCTTCTATATTCTGAGTATAACTCCGAACCTAACCTTGATCAATCATCACTCAATCAAGCTTAAACCTAACCCTGCCACCAGCACCTATTCCGATGCTATCACCAATTCTTTATCAAGCCCTATCGCTTTATCCCCCCCCCCCCCCCCCCCCCCATTTATGCATGATCTTTTAACTGATTTATTTGGAGTTATCACTCGTTGTTATCTTAATTGCCAGTTGTTCTTAATCCTTCGATTCTCGTGTTTTATCTGCAGCCATGCATTCATGTCATGCATGATCACGAGCACGTACCACCGTCATGTGCTTAGCTCATGACAAACAATTAGTAGTTTAATCTTAATAATTAATCAATCTAGTAATTAACCAATAGTCAATCACCATTAGGTAATCCCTTAATCCATAGGTAAGTAATTAAAGTGACACACCTTGCACTTGTACACTTGTTCCAATAACCTTTGTATAGGTTACGATCTATACAAAGCCTTAGTGATGCAAGTGTACAAAATACACGTACACACGTTGTACTCACCTTCACCTGCACTCATGCTCTTCTCATCGCGTTTAGCATCTCTCATTTACACCAAAAGCCCTAGTGTTCGATGCATTGTCCTAACAAGCCTTTCTAAGATAATAAATCTTGCTAAAGTAAAATTGAATGCATCATACATGCTTTGTGTCTTTTATCCTTTAATGGTGTTCCATCGGCTCTTCTTGGAGTTTATTTGGGTCTTATTGATTCTTTTTGATCTTTAGTTTCTTTCGCGGTAGTTTATTTATACGTAGTGTTTTTATGCGCTAGCTTACGCGAGATTCGAGGAAGAGTCAAAGCGTTTCAAGCTTCAAGAAAGATCCAGAGGAATCCAAGACGGAAGACACAAGCTTCGAGAAAGAATTTGAAGACATCGACCTCGACAGAAGAATCTAAAGAATAGGAACTTGAAGATTAGGATATCATTCATCAGGCAAGCTCTACTTCTCCTTGATCATGATTGAACCTACTGTTTTCGCATTGCACCTATAGAGCCTGCTCTCGTAATATACAATGCTTGTTATTTTACTACTTGTGTAGTTAATGTCCTACTTGCTTACTGGTATTGATGCCACTTATATAGGCATCAAAACCAGAATCCTTGATTACCCTTGTTTACCCATCACCTTGATAACCTTAGGACAGTACCATCATTTCTATGATGGCACGATTACCTTGCTACTAGAATGCTTAGGACCCCTCGCAATGTTTCTACATTGCCACACCTCTCACATACTTGTTTTTACAAAATGTGTTAAATGAGTTTGGTGGTGTGTGTGATACTTGGGGTTGGGAGTAGCACAACTGTGTTAGGTGATGATGATGGGATGGGTTGGACTGCGGGCAAGGTCACTAGTGAAAGGTGGTTTGTGAGATAGCCCACCAGTGTAGGATATGGTGCTTGCCCGGCCATATAAGGACCGGTTCTCTCGACCGTAACCTAACGATTTCCCGTACAACCACGGAACCTCAATGGGAAGGACTTATCCTACCTTCGTGGGTACACTTGCAACACCATCGGAGGCTGTTGTAGCAACGGAAGCTCAGGAAAAGATCCGGGAAACGTACCCGTGGTCCGGTCGCGGAACCCAGTGTCGGTGCATGGGAAAGCCGCCTGTCCTGGTTTGTACTCGGATCCTGCAACTCGTTGCGGGAGCACGAATGCACCTGTTAAAGGTGTGTTGTGCCGTCGTGTGACAATTCATTGTCACAGGCCCCTGAGTGTGATTCCGTGGTGGTTTTGCGAAGTGCTCAGTGAAGATGGACTAAGCGTTATGTCACTCTCCGTACAAGAGTGCATAGCCCGTGGGGAAAGCTGTACACCCTCTGCAGAGGATAAAAATTCATCCGGATGGACGTTGTCACGGCATATGACACGTTATGGTTCTACGCTCCTTGAGATTAGCCACCTCTTCTATTCCTTGGCGTGTGAGTGAGTTGTAGTCAACTCGTGTTTTGGAAGTGATGGCATGGATGCCGGGTCGGTATGACCGCTGGTCAGAAGGCCCAACTAAAACTTGGAAACTGGCGGGAATGTTTCATACTCCCCCAGGGCCACCCAACTAAAATACTGACAAATATATCTCTGTTTTATCTCTAAAATCCTTGGCTTGCTTTAAGGAAACCCTGCATAAAATTGCTTTCTGCAAATGAAACCCTACAGCCTTCTCCTTGCTAAGACCAAATATGCATATCCATATACCCTTGAGTAGTGTAGGGCTTGCGGAGTACCTTATGTACTCACGCTCTTGCATTTGTTGTTTTAGTCAGAGAAGACTTCGTAAGACGACGACGACGATTAGGTTTTCGGTTCTGCTTCTCAAGTCTGCCTTTGGTGTTGGACCCTGGCTTTCCGCTGTCTGCTTCACCGTTAGTTGGTCGGAGGGACTTGGATATTTCCGAATCCTTGTCGCACCGCCACTAAAGGTGATTAATCAGGTATTATACTTATGTACCTATTCGAAGTATGCTTTTGGTTACCATATCTGTGTTCTTGTGCGTATCAGCTACTGATCCAGGGACTGATACATGATGCACAACATACCCTAGAGATGGGGTATGACAGAATCGACGGCGGCGACGCGCGCGGGGTGTCGGCCGAGAGCAGCTGCTGCATGTGCATCAAGCTCCGCGGGGACATGTGCTCGTCGGCGCGCGCGGAGGCAGGCTTGCCAAGGCTCGTGTGCGCACAGCGGCGGCGCGGCATGCTGGGGTGGGCGGGCGCGCGGCGGGCCGTGGAGGGCGTGCTTGCGGCGGGCGGACTGCGCCGCGCGGGCGAGATGCGGCGCTGCGACGTGGGGAGACGTGCGAGGCCAGCTGCGGCGCAGCGGCGACGCGCGGCGCAGCGCGGGTCAGCTGCGGCACGGCGGCGCGCGGGAAGCTGCGAGGCCAGCTGCTGCAGCGGCGCGCGGGGCCGTCTCTCTCTTCTCCCGCATGGCCCGAGCTGGCGCTGCGATGCTCGACAAGTGCGCGTACAGCATCCTTGTCGCCTGCTGCTGTTGGTGCACGGAGAGGAAGGCGAGAGACGAAGCAGATAAAAAAGGAAATGCATCACTTCTGTTGGAGGCAGAGTCCAGAGAAGGTTAGCTAGCCAAACAACTGTTGATGCAATGCATTGGTCCTTTTGCCTCTGAAAAAAGGCTCTGAGGGTGCAACTGCATCGAGTGGCGGCGTGCGGTGGCATCTGGCATGGGACCGGGAGTGGGACAGGAATTGTCGACTGGATCTCAAAAAAGAAAAATGAAAAGAATGCGTGATCATCGCAACGTGGGACTGGGACGGTGGGTGGGAGACCTCTATAAAAACCCACCCAGCGCACGTTCCCCACGCCCTCTCCATCCCATCTCGTCTCCCGAAAACCGCCGTGGCCAAATGGGTAGACGGCGCCACCGTCGGTCCGCTCCGCTCGCCGACGAGGCGCTCCAGGTCAAGCCCTCCACCGCCGCCGCCACCGGCGCCGCCTCGTCGGAGGAGGGCGTGGTCAAGTCCCAGGAGGAGGGGATGCCGAGGGGCGAGGAGGAACCGCAGCAGTTGTACCGCCTCCGCCGCGGCCGGGGCAGGCCGCCGAAGCGCCGCGCCCCGGACAGCAGCACGGAAGAGGCGGCGGCGGCGGCGGAACCCATGGAGCAGCCGCAGGAGGCGGCGCCGGCGGAACCCGTGGAGGAGCAACATCAGCAGCAAACAGTGGAGGAGGAAGAGGACATGGCGGCGGCGCCGATCGGGAAGCCGGTGATGATCACAGGAAGGGGGAAGAAGAAGACGAAGCACTACAAGTCATTCCAGTACAACGGCCTCTCGTTCGGGCTGGTAAGTCGCTGCCCGGCCGTCGTCTTCATGTCTCTGTTTCTTAATTGGGGGATTTAGGGTTTCGTCTAATCGTGTTTCCGTCGTGGTTAATCGTGTTGCAGGAGGACTCCGTGATGATCTCGCCTGCGGAGGCCAGTGAGAGGCCCTATGTCGCCATCCTCAAGGTCCGTGATCAGAGACCCATGTATCTCTTTTGGCGAGTGATTTTACTGTTTCTGTATAACCGATTGCTTCACATATTTTTCATGAATCTTCAGTATTGTCCAGCAAAAATTTCAAATTCTTACACTTTCTCTGCATCATTGATCTTTTATTTTGTTTCGGTTTAGCTTGTTACGAAGTACATACGTTTGCAAGTCGCCTGACCTTTATTTCTCAAAGATCAATAGATCATAGCTACGTTTCGTTACCACAGCTGAAACAAATTCATGAATTACTCATTTAGATGGTTCTCATTTCAAAGGTGATCATATCTCCTATTTCCATCTGGATTATAGTTGGGGCGCACTTATTTCTGCTAGCTAGTATGTCTGACACATTGCTTTCAGTATTCGAAATATCGACTTCAACGTATACTGTTTGACGTACACATTAAAGGTCATGCACCATGATGTTTGCTGCTAGAAGTAGCTTTATCAGCACTCTATTCATTTTGAATTTTCGATCGATATTGCTGATGTTTACTATTTCTGTTGTGCTTCACCTGTTTTAGCTTCGGTTCTGGTAAACAACAGAGGTTTCAAATCTTTTTTCCAGCTCATATGTGCATCAGTGCCTTTTGTTTCCTTTGCTTTAGAGTGCTTCCATTTTTATTTCTTATGAATCCACTAACAACGTATATGGCTGCGGAACAAGTTATCGCTTCAATATGCAAAATCTGTCACTGTTTTGTAACAGAGATGACAGAAGTTCATGTGTTAGTCCTGTAGATATTCAGATAATGTAGATTTCAAAGCTGACTATAGCTACTCTTTTGTTAGATAATAGTTGTGGCACTGGCACACTTATTGTTTCTGGCGTGCTTGACATATTGTTTTCTTTGGTCGAAATACCAAATTTATATTTCATAGTTTTAAAAAACACACGCTAAAGTTTATGCACCCTGATGCTTCCAGTTAGAAGTATCTTTGTCTGCACTCAGTTCATTTGGACTTTTTATGTTTCTAATGGGTAAAAGTTGAAGCTAAGCTTAGGCCAATTATTTCATCAAGTAGTCCAGTGCACAGTAGTCGCTTATTCTATGGTGTGTTTCCAAACATATATATTTATAGAGCCACTAATGTTTACCGCTGAAGATCCAATGTTGGTCTCATTCTGAAAAATGTCACTTTTCCTTATTAGAGATGACAGAAATTCATGTTATTAGTTGCCGATTTTACTTTTTCTGTTGTGCTCCACCTGTTTAGTTCTGTGTGCAGCTGATTGATACACATGTTTTTCTTTTGATTTTTTTTTTCATTTATATGTGCATCAGTGGCTTTTTTTTGTTTTGTTTAGAGTGTTTCCATTTTTCTTTTTCAAATCCACAAACGTTTATTGCCGAGGAACAAGCGATCGCTTTATTCTGGAAAATCAGCCACTGTTTCGTAACAGAGATGATAGAAATTCATGTGATTAATTAGTCCTATAGACGATATTCAGATGATTCAGATTTCAAAGCTGATCATATATAGCTACTCTTTTTTTTTAGATAATAGTTTTGGCACACTTATTGTTGCTAGTGTATTTGGCATATTGTTTTCAGTGGTTGAAATATCGACTTTATATATCATAGTGTTAAAAAGATACACTAAAGTTCATGCACCCTGAATCTTTGCTGTTAGAATAATCGAAGTAGCTTTTTCTGCACTCTGTTCATTTTGAATTAGTTGATCCTAAGATGGGGCCAATTATTTCAAGAATTAGTTCTGTGCAAAGTGGTTGCTTACACTAGAGTGTGTTTCCAACCATATTTTTACAAATCCACTAACGTTTATTGCTGAGGGACAAGTATCACGTCATTCTGCAAAACGTCACTGTTCCTTAACAGAGATGGCAGAACCAGTCCTGTAGATATTCACATGATTCAGACTTGTAAGCTGACCATCGCTGCTTTTTTCATTTGGATAATAGTGGGCTTTTTGTTGCTAGTATGCTTGACATATTATTTTTAGTTGTTGATGTTGTCGAAATATACTTTCTGCTAGAATGCCTCTTGAATATCTGCTAGAAAGGTTTCTTTTCAATGTAACAATTCTTCGTTATGATAACACACTGGCCATCCATTCATGCATGTAACACATTGCCCTTTTCTATCTTGGAAGAACAGGACATAACAGAAACCGAGGGGAGCTTAAGTGTAACTGGCCAGTGGTTTTATAGACCGCATGAGGTTGATACAGGGGGAGGCAAATTCTGCGTAGCACACGACACACGGGAGCTATATTACAGCTTCCATATTGATGATGTCCCCGCAGAGTCAGTTAAACACAAGTGTGTGGTGCATTTCATTCCTCAGAACAAGCAGATTCCCCATCGAAAGAAACACCCTGGATTTATTGTCCAGAAGGTATATGGTGCAGTTGAGAAGAAACTGTGGGACTTTACAGACAAGGAGCATGAGGAGGACAGGCAACAAGAGATTGATCTCCTTTTAAAGAAAACATTGGATCGTCTTGGGGAGCTTCCTGACGTTGAACCTGAAATTATGCCCGGTGATAGAACTGATCAACTCACAGATAAGCTGAGCATGAATAATACAGATGTGATCCCTACAGATGCCAGAAATCTGGGTAATAGTACCAATCAATTCTCAGATAAGCTAAGCCCACACAACAAAGATGTGAATCTAACTGATGTCACAAGAAAGCCTCCAGTTGGCAAGCCCGAGAACATTGTTGCAAGGGCAGAGATACTTGAAAGTGCTAAACCAAGGAATTATGCCATCCTTGCAAGATATAAAGCACTTACTGGCGAGGAGCATCGCGACAAGTGGCTTGATAAACTTTTAGAGTGTATTCCATTAACATGGTCAAAAGCTGCTCGGGTGCCTCATGCTGATCCTGGTACTGCTGCCAAAAGTTCCAGTCATTGTCCACCTGCAAAGATAGGTTCTCATGTGAGTTATTTGTTTTCCTCATTGTTATTTTTCAACTCCATATTATATCTGCCTTCAATCACTCATACTTCTTCTGGCATATAATCTGATGTCATTAATCATGTATCACATATGACCTGTCATTACATAATTAAGCAAAATTTAATGGCTGTTAATAAACTGACCCTTCCTCTTGTTTGTGCATGGGATTTGTTTTGTTGGGAGTAGTAGTAGTATAGGACTCTAAATGTAGAGTCCTTATCCTATTCTAGAATTGAGTCATGTAATCTCGACAGAATGCCCCCATGAGCTACAATTCAATACAAGTGCTTTTCGTATCATGAACTGCACTTGTATTGAATTGTAGCTTCAAGGTGACATTATATGGAGATTTGATGACTCAATTCTAGACTAGGATAAGGACTCTACAACTAGAGTCCTATACTACTTCTCTTCCTCCCTTAATAGTTTTTTCATTTGCTAAAAAATACTCCATATTAAATATGGTTAGATTTTCAACAGATTTGTCGAGCCAAGTTACTTAAACCAAAGAAGCTTGTTGTCTTTATTGTTTCGTTCATAAAGCTAAAGCCTTCTATATTTTAGAGCTCCTAAGAAAGCCTTTTGTTTCACTATATGCTTCCTGCATTCCCTGTGATTTGTTGATACTTTTTGCCACACTTGGGTTAACATGGTGATTTTTCCCTTTTCTATTCAGGACAATGAGAAATTATATATACTCGATGATGTTATTCCAATGATTGTTTCCATAGAAAGATCTGCACATGAAGCTCTAGGCACTGATTTCAAGAAGTATAACCAGAAGATGAGGCACTTATCGATCAACATCAAGGTATCCATATGAATATAATGGATCCCTTCAGACTTATTTTCCGTTTTAAGTCGTGATATAACTAGTTTACTGCCATCTCATTAGAATATGCTGCGATATAGACCTTAATAGTCTATCGCTTGCTGCTAACATCCCATCACCATGATGGTGTCATACCGTAGAACTTGTCTATGTTGGTGAGAACCACAACGCACCTGTTTAGTACAACTACAAATAACTTCAATGTTGATCCTATGGTTTACAAAATGTTTTTGTCGCTCTAATTATTCAGTAACAATTGCTTGATCTGCATTCAGAGCATGCATGAGTGTTTCCCAATTGCTACAAAAAACAATGCTTTTGCACCAAGTTATTACATGTTATATGAACATGATTTTAAAGCATTGTAAACTCTGTTTAACAATTTGCAGTGACACTAAGCAAAAGGTGACAAGAATTTATTATTTGGTGAACTTCTTCCTCTTTTTCAATGTTGCTTAGATATGCTTCCATGTTAAAGAACAAATTAAATTAAATTTCTTGTCAGGTAGTCTTCTTTGGAGTTCAGACTGAGAGAATATTAACCCATTACAGTTACTAATTTGAAATCATAAATCGTATTCTGAAGCATTATGTTTATCATGAGGTATATATTGATTACAATCTGTGATTGCCATGATTTATAGTACAACAATGATCTGTTAAATTTTATCATGGGGTCCTTTGCCATACATTATTTAATTCTTATCTATATATCTTTTGTTATTTAATTTTTGTTTGACTTGTCATTGCCGCTTTGTATATGCAGAATAGCTCTAAACTATGTAGGCGATTGATGGGCAAGGAGCTTGATCCTCCAGATCTATTAACAATGTCCCCTGATGAACTAAAGGTCTATTATCATTTCATATATTTGTTTATTTATTTATTACCTTGTTGACTCAAAACGTTTGATTTATTTTGTACCAAAAATTGCTTATAAAGGTTTTAACGGATGCATGCGGATCATATGTTATACAGATAGAAGATTTTTATTTAATTCTGAATTAACTTCGTAATTTTTTGAATTTTTCTATTCTCAGCTGATTATGGTATACCACAAAACACACTAACAGCTGCGATACTCTACTTACCACATTTCAGGATGGGTTGACTACAGCAGAGAAAACAACTGAACCAGAACAATCGAGGCAGCTGCAGGTATTTTGCATGTGTATTTAAACACATGAACTATCAGGAGATAAAACAAGAATACTCATTACAACCATTCTTTTCTTATATGGTTATGTTTGCTATCCTCTAAATCTCTGTCATTTGTTTTCATTAGATGACTGATGCTCGATGTCAAAGATGCCAAGAGAAGAAAGTTGGCATATGCGATATTATGCATGCGGGCAACAATGATCGCTATCAGGTCTGTGAACATCCCCTTCATTTTCCTATCCAAAATTAAACGCACACTTTATGGCAAAAAAAAAATAAATTATAGTATTTACATTCCAGTTCATAAATTTCTGAATCCATTTCATACCTGCAAATAATTTGTATTTCTGAATGCAAGCATGCCTGAAAAATTTCATCAAAAGTTACTGAAAAAGTTGGTGTATCTACTGTTTGCCTGACATGGTGTTGAATTATTGGATTATTATCCTTCAGCTGGAGTGCATTTCCTGCGGCAATACATGGTTCTCGGCTACGACGACATAGTGTCGCTGACGGTGGACGGTCCGAGCACCACTGCTGCTGGGAGCGTCGCCGCCGGCACCAACCACCGGGCGAAAGCTCCTGAGAAGCAGCAAAGGTCCGACCAGCCAGCCCGCACTTCAGCTGGTCCCTCCTGAAGATCATCGAAAGCAAGCCCTGATCGTAATCAGGTTGAGCTTGTATGCAGGCTGCTGCATATGTGCATGTATCCATGTTGTAAGGCGTCAGGTATAATTGAGGCTTATTCAGAGGTCTGTCGATGGTAGCTGGGCAGCAGATCAGCCCTGTTGTAGGATTGTTGTGCGTTTCTGACTGAAAACAATGCGTGCCACCATGTTGTGCTGTAACTGGTTATTAGCTGGAGGGACTCGATCCGGCCAGAGATGTTCGTCTCGTCGTAGTGCTGTCCTGATCGTTTTGTTGTCATTGTTGATTTGTAAACTCTTGTCTTGTTTGTATCGGTCATTACATTTGTAGTAATCTTCTCCTAACACTTGTGGTGTGCAAGGACACATACAGCTTTTCAGAAATTGGCACTACATACAACTGTACAAGAGACGCTGCAGTGCGCGCATGGCAGCCGACATTCATGCATGCCTCGACGGCGCATTTGTCTTATGTGCCGAACCATTCCGTTGTTACATGCTTAGTCGAGCTCGTTCTGCCGCCGTGTAGTGTAGATCAGTAGATGAAACCGCGATGCTCTTGATCGCTGAACTACGGCAGCGAATCCTCCATCGGGAGGAAGCATTGGTCCTTACTGACCCACGCCTGCATCTGGATTGATTACTCAATCAGTCGATCTGCTGTGTCTAGCGGAGATGCCGGAGGGGAAGCAGAAGGTGGCGCACCCTAAAGGCATGTCAAATAGCGACCATCCCTTGGGCCTCTAATAGCCCTTGTGTGGCCCAGGGCGGTCGATGGTATGCGGCCTTGTAGGCATAACTGTCACACGTGGACGTAAAATGAATGGGTGAGGCCCATGTTGTCTAGTGTCTATTCTACCAGAACGGCTACATATCCTGTCATGTTAAGGATCAAATTTAAGTGTCAACTAGTCTCCTTTGAAGGTCACACAATCAGACCATTAACTCACAACCATTACTAATTTTAAACCAGATCAATTCAATCATAGTCTAAAGCAATATTTTATTACGGGGTAGTAATAACAATCTGTGATTACCTTGATTTAATTTATAGCAATAACAGTGATCCATTATATTTTATCATTTTATCTTGGAGTCCTTTGTCAGACATAATTTAAATTCTTATTTCGCGATTGAGGGCAACTAGCTTGATTCTCCAGCTATATTAACATAATTTAAATTCTTATTTCAACTTGATCATGGTCCATTATCGTTTCATATATTACTTTTCTTTACCTTGTTGACCAAAAATATTGGGGTGAGAATAAGAACACAGTTGCCAACATTATTACCTGAAATTATGTCTAGTTGAAATAATTCTTTGCAATCCAACTACACAACCTTCCTCCTATTTAGAAGGGGCAAGGGTGTTCAAAACTGTGCGCCACTCTTCTACGGAGTAGTTTACTTCATGAAGCAAACATCACATTCACCTCATATATATATAAAAAAGAAATACATTTGCCTACATGTTTTTCCCTGCTAAACGTACACGATTATTTAGCACAGATCATCAATTAGATATCTGAAAAATTAAGCAAAGAATCACATGTTGACAACGTGGCGATTCCTCCTGATTTTGACACATTGTTCACCGTCGAGTCGAGCAGAATATAGTCATGGCAGCCCACAACGAGCCAACGAGTGACATGGATAAAAAGAAAGTGCAAAATCTTGGAAATTGTTATAGGCATGCATCAATCCAAAGCAAACTGTTGTACTCATTTTCATGAATCATCTCGTCACCATGGACCATGTCATCAATATAAGCATATTTTTGTTGTTGTTGTTCTTGTTATTGTTGTTGCTGCTGGTGGTGGTGGTGGTGGTGGTGTGTGTGTGTGTGTGTGTGTGTGTGTGAGTGTGTGTGTGTGTGAGAGAGAGAGAGAGAGAGAGAGAGAGAGAGAGAGAGAGAGAGAGAGAGAGATGGTCTTCCTGGCTTCCGATGGCGACCCGATCTAGAAAACTGCTAGCCCTCAGTGATGACCTCCTTGCTGAGATCTTGATTAAGACCCACACCTTGTCCAACATCAGCCATGCTTGCACTGTCTGTTTCGTGTTCCGCCGTGTCATAACCAGTCACGGCTTCCTCCGTCATATGTACCTGGTCCACCTTCCGTCCCTCCTAAGTTTGCGTACTCGTACCATCATCAATAGGTTCCATATCCAGTCGATCCACCTCACCCCTCTACCACACAGGCCTTAGCTGGAGCAACTGACTTCTGATTTTAGTTCATCCTAACTGGGGCTAATGGGTGGTCCGAGATGCTTGCGTGGGTTGCTTTGCCCTTGACTATATCTGGAGAATGAAGATGAGATTTTCACCAAGATTGCTAGGGACACATGAGTGGTCGGAGGATTGTAGCTGCAGCAATACTACAATCACCGAAGTGGCCGGGGTTCAGATAGTAGTAAGGAAGAGGCAGCCAATCCTGTTGAGTAGCAGCAGGAGGCATTGGAATCATTCGTAGGGATGCTAACTGCATCAGAGGAATGAACTAAATGTATGGGACATCGGCTTATAGCCCAATGGTGCCCGCATTCGAGTGGTGAGGATACATGCGATAGGTACACATCTCCCAAATGAAAACTACAGTTCTTAAGGCGAAAGGCCAAGTGACGGTAGCGTCCAAAGCTATGCTCCAAGTAGAGCAGCACGACACCAGCGTTCACTAAGCAGGCCTGGCACGGTTTCAAGAGGTAAACACTTCAGTAAGCATTCCCCATTCCGAACACTGATGATATCTCCTTGTCAAGTTCCCAGTACTCGGCGTCCTTGTTGTGAAGCCACATGTGCAAGACATGGTCGTCAGGTGGAGCCCTCATGTCACAGATGAGAGAGAGCAGGTGCCGTCCTCCGTGTCACCGACAATGTACATCTCCTGCGGTCGTTACAACTCTACTGGTGGGTGCGTGATGTTGCAGAACTCCATCGACCCAGTGTCCAGTGAGAGTAGCATTTTCCCCTTCTGATACTTCCAGTAGATGCACACCTGGCAGCGTGCATTGACTGGTATGGGGATTGGTCATGGAGCCAGGACGACCATGACCTATGGGTGTTCACTTTGCATTGAATTGGAGTATAAGCTCCATATGATATCTATGAGATACATGAGTTGTAACATACATACAATTTCAATAGTTTTGAGAAAATCAGAAAATAAGTAGATATGTTTGAGTGGTCATGAAGCATGGTCACAACAAATTTGAGCTCGTAACTCAGCATATATTTGGAGATAAAAAAGATAAAAAAAAAGAAAAATCACTATTTAGTTGTCTTTTTTGTGCCTCTCAATGTAAAATGAGAATGCAGTTTAAATTTCACGGAGACATCTAAAATAATCATACATACCTACAGTAAAGTTTGTAAATTAACTTTCAGACACATGGATGGCCAAAAATTTATCAATAATTTCTGGAAAAATATTGGGTGGAGTAGAAAAATTTGTAATATATGGAAAGACATATTTTTGGTATTTATAAGATAAATTCTTTTCCAAGTTACTTCACAAGAGTTTCTTAATTAGATGGAAATAAAAAACACTAAATGTGTAAAAATCTTGGGCTGGGCTATTCTATTTGTAGGCCTGCCCGGTCGAAACAAATCTGGCCATCCATATCAGATCTAACGGTTTGGATTGCCTTATCTTTCTATATAACCAAGTCCGGCGACCGCTTCAACCCTAGCATTCACCAGTCTCCCTCTCTCCCTCTCAGCCTCTCCCCCTCAGATCTGCCGACCGTGCACTGCGAGTAATGATGCGGCGTGGCGGTGCTTGAGAGTACGGGCGCGACGACGGGGCGTGGCGCATTGGCGGGGCGCGAGTGGATAGGCAGCGGATCGCGGCGTCCTCGTCGTCTCCACGGCGAGTCAATGAAGGCGAGGTCTGGTGGTGCGGCGGATCTTGATGGCAACGTCCTCCACGAGGCCGGCCTCCACGGCGTTGGTGAGTCGCAGAGATGTCCTCCGTTTCACATGGTTGGCCTCCACGGTGAGGACCTGGTGGCGCGGTGGATCTTGATGGCGACGTCATCCACACGGCATATCTGCACGGCGACGGCGACCCAAGGAGATGTCCACCGCTCTGCACGGCTGGCCTCCAAGGCAAGGGCTTGGTCGCTCGGTGGATCTCGATGGCGACGTCCTCCACGGGGCCAGCCTCTCCGGTGACGGCGACCCACGGAGACATCCTGCGCACGGCTGGCCAAGCCGGCGAGGGCGAGGCGTCTACGGCTGGCGTCAAATCGGCTGCGCAGCTTCTTTGTCCTCTTCTCCCTTGGATGCTGTGGTGCTGCCTTCTCCCCTGCTGCGCGGCTGCTTTCTCCTCGGCTACGCGGCTTCCTCTGCTGCTCCAAGCCCAGAGGTAGTCCATCATGTAAGTCGCTGGTTCTTCTTTCCCTCCCCTGCTTCCAACTGCAATATATGTTCCCCTTGCGAGGCTCGTATGCTTGTGGCTGTGCAATTAGCAGCTAATGCGTGTGCTCCGTTAGTGGATTTCTGACCTGTTAAGTGGCCAAGCCACAAATTGTCCAATAACAGCCCAGACGTATACACATCTTAATTAACAGCCGCACACGTGTCCTAACCACAACTGAAAACACGACACATTTAAAGCAACTCACGACCCTATGAACGACACGATCATCTTCTCAAACTGGCTCCCCTTCCACGGCACCAAACTCGCGGGCACAAAGGCGCGGCGGCACGGGATGGCGGTGTGCCGTAACTCGCGGGCACAAGGGCGCGGCGGCATGGGATAGTGAGAGGCATGTGTTAGAATCTGTGGATCATCTAGGATAGATTGAGTGGGTGAGGGTCACTGTTAGGGTCGTACCTTGACCTCGTGGTGCCGTTGCTGGCCATGGACGGTGGCGGCGATATCCGTCAGACGGCGGTGAGCCCCAGTACAGCGTTGGGCTCGATGCAGAGATCGACGGTGAAGTTGCTTGTGGCGTTTCCCGTCGCTGGCAGCCCGCCCTCTCGATCAGACTAGGGTAGAAGGTGGGGTGGTTACTGTTGCGACGAACCTTGTATCTTGAGCCTCTGGTCCCCACCTCCTCATTATAGGGCTGCGTGACAGGGGCCCACCATCTAGTCTTTGACTTGGCGTCCCCGATCAGGACGTGGTCAAGGGGTCCGTCTCCACCATTGGGTTGAGGCACTTGAGATCAATCTAACAGCATCGGTATGCAACGGCCGGTGGCCGGGAAGGAGCAGGATGACCGGGGCTGGGTGAGCGGGGAGGCAGAGCGTGCCTGCGGTGTGAGGTCGGGAGGCGAGGAGGAACGAGTCACCTTGATGGGCTCAAGACGCACCGGAATCGGCCCAAACTGCGCGCGCTGTGCACGTGAGGTTTTAGGGTAGGTCTGGTCACGCCTACCAACTTAGCGTACTTGATCTCGACTGCAACAGCTGTCGCGTTGTGGGAGTGGGACCGTGGGTGGGTGACCCCTCTATATAAAACCCACCCTGTGCACGCTTCCCACCTCTTTCACCCTATCTTGTATTCCGACAACCGCCGTAGCCAAATGGGGAGACAGCGTCATCGTTGGTCCACTCAGGTCGCTGACACCGCACCACCCAGGCCAAGCTATGTGGCGCCGCCACCAATGCCACCGAGGATGGCATGATGAAGTCTCAGGAGGAGGGGATGCAAAGCAGCGATGAGCTGCTGCAGTTCTACCGCCTCTGCCGCGGCCAGGGCAGGCCGCCAAAGCACCGTGCCCTGGACAGCACAGCAGCAAGGAAGAGGCAGCGGCGGAACCCATGGAGGAACTGCAGGAGGCGGCGCCGGCAGAACCCGTGGAGCAGCAGCAGAAGGGGGAAGAAGCAGATTAAGCAGGCACGCTGGAGGCGGCGCCGGCTGAGCTTGTGGAGCAACGGCAGGAGGCGGCGCTGGCAGAACCCAAGGAAGGAGGAGAAGAAGCAGCAGGCCGATGAGGAGGAGGAGGACATGGCGGTGGCGTCGATTGGGAAGCCGGTGATGATCACCGGATGGGGGAAGAAGCAGATGAAGCACTACAAGTCATTTCAGTACAACAAAACTGTGTGCATCTGTCTTTGATAACGAGACTATGTGTGTGGTACTGAAACTATGGGACCTAACAGACAAGGAGTATGACGAGGAACGGCAACAAGACATTGATCTCCTTGTAAGGAAAATGTTGGACAATATTTGTGAGCTTCCTGACCATGATTATGGTTTGAGTTTTAGATCAAAATATCCGTCAACACTTGCTCAAGAAAGAAAAATCTATCCGTCAACAAAAAGTTCTGTCACAAAATATATGGCCCACACAAGTCCAATATATATAAGCTACCTATTCTTGAAACAAATGTCATCAATATATGGAAGAATTGAACTATTTTATGAGAACAGTTGATTGAAATGGATGGAACAATAGGCCTAGAGCTCGTTGCCACCCTACCTCGTATTCCGACAACCGCCGTGGCCAAATGGGGAGACGGCGCCACCGGCGGGTCACTCTGGTCGTCGATGAGGACCTCGAGACCAAGCCCTCTGTGCCGCTGCTGCCTTGTCGGAGGAGGACGTGGTGAAGACGCATGAGGACGGGATGCCGAGGGGTGAGGAGCCACAGCAGTTCTACCGCCTACGAAGCGGCCAGGGCAGGCCGCCAAAGCGCCACGCCCTGGACAGCAGCAATTAAGGAAGGGTCACTCATATCCCAACTGTGGTGGCCAAATGTTAGTTTTGGGATTGGGTTTGATTTTCGAGCCGATGGGAATGGAGATAGGGTACAGGTTCAAAGCACACACCTTAGGTGGTGATGTTTTGTGAGCATATGGTGGGGACACAACCGACCAGGGTGACAAAGGACAAGCCGTGGGTTGGTAGGGGTGCGGCTGAAGATGTATTGTGTGTGTGGGAGGCATCCGGAGCTGGCATGTGCGGTGTGGTCATTACCCCGTAAGTAAAACCAAGCATGAGGTCCTCTTTTTCGTGGAAGAGTCCTCCACAGCCAACCCAATCTCACCACCCATGGTTTCCTCCTCTTCCCACGAGGAGGGCGGCTCCCGGTGTTGTGGCGAGAAGAAGAGAATGCGCTGCGACGGCGGCCTCGCAGGTGCTGGCCTCTGTGGACATGCAGATCAGGCCCTGTCTCAAGGATTCCTTTATTTTGCTCTTTTTTCATCATCGCCTAATTTAATTATTCATTAGTTTATGCTTCAGAATTGTTTGTTATCGGCTGATTCGCACGTTAAGGACCCTTGTGAGTAACCCACGTTCCTCACCCCTCCACCCCACCTCGTATTCTGACAACCGCCGTGGCCAAATGGGGAGACGGGACCACCGGCGGGTCACTCAGGTCATCGACGAGGACCTCGAGACCAAGCCCTCTGCTGCCGCTGCCGCCTTGTTGGAGGAGGGCGTGGTGAAGATGCATGAGGAGGGGATGCCGAGGGGTGAGGAGCCGCAGCAGCTCTACCGCCTCCGAAGCGGCCGGGGCAGGCCGCCAAAGCGCCGCACCCCGGACAGCAGCAATTAAGGAAGGGTCACTCATATTCCATCTGTGGTGGCCAAATGTTAGTTTTGGGATTGGGTTTGATTTTTGAGCCGATGGGAATGGAGATAGGGAACAGGTTCAAAGCACACACCTTAGGTGGTGGTGTTTTGTGAGCATGTGGTGGGGACACAACTGACCAGGGTGACAAAGGACAACCCGTGGGTTGGTAGGGGTGAGGCTGAAGATGTATTGTGTGTGTGGGAGGCATCCAGAGCCGACATGTGCGGTGTGGTCATTACCCGTAAGTAAAGCCAAGCGTGAGGTCTTCTTTTTCGTGGAAGAGTCCTCCACAGGAAACCCAATCTCACCGCCCATGGTTTCCTCCTCCTCCCACGAGGAGGGCAGCTCCCGTGTTGTGGCGAGAAGAAGAGAATGCGATGCGGCAGCGGCCTTGCAGGTTCTGGCCTCTACGGACATCCAGATCCGGCCCTGTCTCGAGGATTCCTTTATTTCGCTCTTTTTTTCATCATCACCTAATTTAATCATTCATTAGTTTATGCTTCAGAATTGTTCGTTATGGGCTGCTTCGCACGTTAAGGACCCTTGTGAGTAGTATTATGCATGGCTGGTTGATTGAGGAAATACAATTGTGCTGTGGTTCTGTGCATCCACCGTATTGTTATTTTTCATTGCATGAAAAAACGTATGACCTCCTATAGTTCCATGTTTGTTAACGTTGCAATTAAATCGGAAGGCAATGTTAGCTGATTGGATGGATCCCCTGATATATGTTTGGATTAGCGGGGGAATATCTTTGATTGCCTAATTTAATTATTCATTAGTTTAGGCTTCAGAATTTTTGTAGAAATATTTTGTTTCCTTATTTAGGCTGCCTTTTTAAATACCCATACAAGATCTTCTTTTAAGATTTAAATTTTGAGGATAGGTTGTGTTCACACACACACGAGCGCGCGTGCGTGCCCGCGCCCACACACATACACACATTCCCCACCTCCCCTCATTGTGTTCCGAACCGTGTTAGGGGTGGTCATTCGGTTTACCCGACACTTTGGGGTTGGAAATTCAGGTTCTCAAATTTTTGGGATTTCAAAAGGTGACACCCAAAATATGCCGCAACAAAGGTAAAACCCAACAAATCGGTTATACCCGATAGTTCTGCGGGTAATCCCAATTTGGCTGATACCTTCACTTCTCGCCTCGATTGGGTCATTAATGCGGGGCAGCAGCAATTAAACAGAGCCACCAGCCATGGACCAAGCTGAGCCGGAGGTCCTGCCGGTGAGATCCGGCTGTCGTCTCCGGCAAACCAGAGAGGTTAAATAGAATATGGAATAGGGAATCCAGGGATGGTGGCATACCATGGGGCGAGATGTCTGGATCCTCATGTTCCTCGATTGGGAGCAACGAGTTGGGGTAGCTGGCCGCGTGGTCAGGAGGAGTTGGGTTTCTTGGATCACAGTGGGCGGGGCACGGCGGCTGCGAGGGCGGAGGCTGTGCCGCTGTGGAGAGAACGCTGCTACAGGATGACTGGTGGGTTGCATGCATGTGTTTTCTCGTGTGGATTCCTCTCTTTCGCTTTCTTTCATCATCGCCTATTTTAATTATTCATTAGTTTATGCTTCAGAATTGCTCGTTATGGGCTGCTATGCACGTTAAGGACCCTTGTGAGTAGTATTATGCATGCCTGGTTGATTGAGGAAATACAATTGTGCTGTGGTTCTGTGCATGCACCGTATTGTTATTTTTCACTGCATGAAAGTGTACGAGGAATGTTAGCTGATTGGATGGATCCGCTGATATATATTGTGGATTTGCCGGGGTAATATGTCTGACCGCCTAATTTATTTATTCATTAGTTTAGGCTTCAGATTTTTTGTAGAAATATTTTTTTCTTATTTAGGCTGCGTCTTTAATACCCATAGCAGATCTTCTTTTAAGAATCAAATATTGAGGGATAGGTTGTGTTCACACACACACGCATGCGCGCGCACACACAACACACATGCACGCGCGCGCACATACAACACACACACGCGCGCACACAGAGCAAGTCTAAGCATTTCTACCCATAAACAGTAAAAGAAACTATGGCAACAAGGAATAACATGGAATTCTAGTAAACCCTACACATAGGTTCGCATTCATATTGACTCAAGCATGCATGTTTGCAACCAAAAGCATTTATAAAAAATAGGCACAAAATGATCAAGGACACTTGCCTCTTTAGTGGTGTTGCTTAGTGATTGTAATTCTTGGTCTTCATGATATTCGTGTGATTCCCATGCGTGTATTCCTATTCGCGCAAACATGAAAAACAAGCAGACAATAAATTCAGAATGCATTAAAAGAATAAGAGTACAAGGTTTGAAAGGGCCATGGCTGGATAAATCAATGTTTGGATAAAGAAATGAATAATGCGAGAAACATTGGTTGGATGGATAATTCATTGGAGATCAATATGACAAAAAGAAGCTTGCATTATATTGCAGGTGCACGAATCATATATTATTTTAATTTCACAAACTTTGTGGTGCAGAAATGACATGTGCACCTGCCATCATACCACATAATTTGAGAACTAAAATAACACATTGATCGTTGCCTAGTTGTGCAATATAAAGCAGGATGAATGTACGTATTTTCGGTGGTACACAAAATGCATGAAACTGAATGAAGGATGTTGTTCGAGGTGTACTTTTAAATGGACATTAGTTAACAAGACAGAGGTATATGAAACAAATGAATTTTGTTTGCATGCAGATTCATTAAACGTGCTGAAATGAGCTTGGATTTGAAAGGAATAAAACAGAACTACATTTTGATAAACAGGGTCTATTGTGCTTAGAGTCGCAAGACACCAAAGCAATGTAGGAGAAATAACATGAGTGACAGGTTTTCTGTGATATTTACCAAGACAGGGATGCAGCTCGTGGATGTCTCCCTGATGGCTGGTTCGAGAGAGGAGTACAGCTCCGGCTGTTGTGTCTAGCGGACAGCACATATGCCGACTGCATTCCTGGTGGCATTGAGTCCGATCTCAGTAATCTCTCTGGTGGAGGCGAGTAAAGTTCTGTGGAGCACAACAAGGATTGGTCATTGCATCAACTGAACAAATGTATTCAGCACAGCAAAGGCAGATTTGGAGTTGTATGACCTGGACGCGAGCAGACACAAGATGGCGTCCACGACGGCCTTAAATTCGCCGTCTATGACGATCTTACTGGAGAACTATTTCTTGTGGATGTTGGAGACGACGAGAGGGATAGGCATGTGGAGAATCGCGGCGTTTGGGTTGGACGGAACAGCTGGAACGGGGACACGAACTGGTGGCCGCTTGGAACAGAGCACAGCGGCAGTTCACACGCCAATTGCATTCCTGGAGGCACCACTGCAAATCTCAGCACGTACTCCTGCGAAAACCAATTGAACTCGATGGAACATGATATGGTATGGGACATTCATCATAAAAACTCCTGGATTGAGAGGAATATGAAGGGAGTTACCAATGAGCGGAGCTGGATACGCCCAGAACAGGAACCGATGTATATTGCAAAGACGATCCCAGTCGCGTCGGGACATATCTGGATGCGATCTTTGGATATGTTGTAGGCTACGACGGGGCACCTTCTGGTAAGATTTTGGGGCGTTTAGCTGGACGGATCGCTGGGAACGTTGATGCCAACCGAGGTCGCGCGGCTGGACACGAACAAACAGGGATCAGAAAGGATGGCGAATCAGATTCCTGATCCATCGGAGTTCCTCTGGTCATGATCTTTGTATATTCTATGGAGGACTCCAAGGTGCACGACCTGGCAAATTTTGGCTTCATTTGGTGTTGTAGATCAACGGGAACGGATCGGAGATGCCAATCAGGAGCATTGCGGCTGGACATGACTAAATGAAGAAGAGGGCAAGGAATTTCGCCCCTACGGCTCAGGTTGGATGGAAGGAGGAACTGGAGATCGTCAGCCATATACAGGGGAGGTGTGGCTTGGTTTTATAGGCCACTGGAGGGAGAGGAGAGGGCAGGAGCGTGGTGAAACTGCAGCAATGATGGAGGGGCGGGTTCTGGCCATTACAACATCGGTTTATCTCTTGTTGATGAGAACTGAGGGTGATTGAGTGGACAGGCGGTTTGAAACCTTGATGGAGGCATGTGTGCTGTTTTATTGCACATTAGTGTGAGATTTAGGCGTTGAGCCATGGAGAATTTTTGTAGAAATATATTTTTTTCTTATTTACGCTGCCTTTTTAATACTCATAATGGATCTTCTTTAAAGATTTAAATTTTGAGGATAGGTTGTGTTCACACACACGCAAGCACACTCATATACACACGCGCGTGCACACACACACACACACACACGCACACACACGAAACCATAACATGTGAGCGGTTGTATCGGCCGGGCAACACGCTTCATCCAAAAGCTAAAAAGGTTAGTGTGCTCATAGCTTTATCGTTTTATTTGTCTGTTGTGAGGAACGAAGACCGAAGATCAGAAAGCGTTTCTCCTGAGAACTGAAACCAAATAAGAAATGAATAAGTTGTTGACAATGTGGCAATTCCTCCTGGTCTGCCCTTGAGCTGCAGTGAACATGCCAACACTTCCCATTTTGACCATCGAAGCCGCGAAGTCCCTGAAGATCTTGCCGGTGTGGCGCCCCTGACTTGCCACTGCACATACCCGCGCATGAACCCAGCGTCAAAGGTGAGGAAGCTCCACCTCCCAGATAGTCCATCTCCGCCAGCGCCTCGTGACCACATGCAGGGCGAGGTAGTCCTCAAGATTGACAAGATTAAGCTCCACCTAACCAGGAAGGATCGATGGTGTCCCTTGCCATATGAGGGTGAGGAACACACATCTGCAAATTCTATTTCCATGAACATCTTTGAAAAGTGAGCCGGCAAATAATCCTCAAGATTGACGAAGTCACCACTGACGCTTTGCTATTGATGACCACGTCGCCTACCGCTGAAAGCACAACACCGTTAAATCATAGAAAATTCCCTCTCATGGGGAGTCGAACCCAGGATGTGAGGTGCTACTAAAGCTCCACCTAACCACTAGGCTACATGTCTTTTTGCAATAATAAGACTCTTTGTGTCTCTGTGTAGTATTTTTATTTTAAATATTATTTAATTTATATTTTAATAACATCACGTGCCAAATTGTATTTGGTGTGACAGTTACTGCGGCCCACTACCAGAAAAATGATTTTGTAGAGGCGTTTCCAAAAGTATCGTAGTGATGGACAAGAAATCATCTGTCGCTACAATGTTTCAGATATTTGTAGCGGCGGTCCATAACATGGGACGTCGCTACAAATCGATAAACCATTTGTAGTGGTGGCCCATCTAACAGACCACCGCTACAAAAAGCGTCCCAACCCACCTAGCCAACAGTGGCCCAGATGCTATATATACGAAAGGAACCCTAGGTTAGCCAGCCCCTTCCCATCTCCAATCCTTTTCCTCTCCAAAAACAGCCGCCAACGCCGCCTCCTCGGACCTCCTCCTCGCTCCTGGTCCAGGCCAGCGGCGCGCGAGCTCCTCTACCTCGCCGTCATCGATATGTCCAGCCTCCCTCGTCCAACTTCCCGCCCTAATCCCACTCCCCACCCCAAACCTCGGCGCCGGCCTCCCCGCCCTATAGTAGCTCGCTGAGATCCGTCGGCGTTGCGGCACAGTGGCGTCCACCTCGCCGTCCTTCTTCCTCATCGACTTGTCCATCGCGTCGCCGTCCTTCTTCCTCCCCAGCGCGATATCCACCTCGGGAATGCATGACAGATCCATGTCGTCTAGGGTTTCGGTGAGTTCCAGCGGTGTGGCACTGTGTCCACGGCAGCACGGCGGTGTGGCACAGTCGTACGGTCTTCCTCCATGGCACTCGTCCTTTCTTTCCCCACTTCCTCCTTTCTCGCACCCCCACGCCCATGGTGTCCCCCCCCCCCCCCAAACCACCACCACCCTCCCCTCAAATCCGGCCACGGGAGGAAGCCATTCCTGTCTGAATCACCGGGCCTTGATCCCCCCAAGGTATCTCTCCTCGTCCCTCCAATAAAATTTTGTTCTTATTGCGGTTTTAGGTGGTTGCATGGTTGATAGTGTTCGGTTGGTAAAGAACTCAAATTGGTTGATTTAGTAATCGAGGATGATCGCAGGGCACGTGTCACTTGATTGATCGGTTGTAATGCATGCTTAACGTGTAAGATGGCTTGCATCTGGTTTCCTATATATAGGATGCGCATAGGGCATATATATATGGTAGTCCGTTTTGTTGTTGTTGTTGTTGTATAAATTGCAGCAAGCTCTTGTGTTTCCCCGTGGCATGTTCTCTATAGTGAAGTGCTCCCAGACTAGTGACTTCTTTCTCTAACGCCTTGGAGTGCTTTGAGGGGTCATCTCAGCACTGATCAACTCATTTTCATGAATCATCGCGTCACCATTGACCATGTAATCACTATAAGAATATTTTTGTTGTTGTTGTGCACGCAAAAGTGTGTGTGTGTGTGTGTGTGTGTGTGTGTGTGTGTGCGTGTGTGTGGAGATGTTGGTAAGCACTAACCCAATCCCAAAAACTTACCTCTAAGCACATTGTAAGGTTATATTCGCACAGAAAAATCTTGTTGGAAGATTTAAATTAGGAACAATGAGAAACTACATATACTCGATGATGTTGTTCCAATATAATAGGTTTTTTTGCGGGTGTTCCAATAATAGTTTCCATATAAAGATCTGCATATCAAGCTCTAGGCACTGATTTCAGGACGTATAACCAGAAACTGAGGTAGTTATTGATCAACACCAAGGTATCCATGGTTCACCAATGAATTGCTTCAGCATTTTTTTTTTTCAGTTTTAAGTCATGGTATACTAGTTTACTGCCATTTCATTTTCCGTTTTAAGTCATGGTATACAAGTGCTCCCAAATTTTAGTGACTTCTTTCTCCGATGTCTTGATGTGGTTTGAGGGGTCATCTCAGCACTGATCAACTCATTTTCATGAATCATCTCATCACCATTGACCATGTCATCACTATATATATATGGATATTTATGTTGTTCCCTCGCAAAAAAAGAATATTTTTGTTGTTGTTGTTGTTGTTGTTGTTGTTGTTGTTGTGTGTGCTCACGCACATCATGTGTGTCCGTGTATGTAATACACATGGATGGTCCACTTTTATAGACTGATGTGGGTCTAATTATGTGTTATTTTTTATTGTTCTTTCATAAAGGTAAAGCCTTCTATTTTAGAGCTCCACCTAAGAAAGCCTTTTGTTTAACTCTTTGCTTCCCACATTCTTTGTGCTCTGCTGATACTTTTCGCCCCACTTTGGTTAAGATGATGGTTTTTTTTCCTTTTTTATTCAGGACAATGAGAAATTATATATACTCAATGATGTTGTTCCAATAATAGTTTCCATATAAAGATCTGCACATGAAGCTCTAGGCCTAACTTTTGAATATTGTTCCAGTCGTCATACCAGTTTGGCTATTGGAATGGGACATACCAGGTATTGGCTCATACTGGCTTACCATTGCGGCCTTCAATTTAATCATTTATTTATGCATAAGCATATATACACATACTAATGAATATAATAATGCTCAAAACGGACATCTTTTATCTACAATGATCATTTCTGGTGTAATAAATAATAATGAAATAATGCTCATCCAAATTAGATGGTACCTTGAATCTAGACCGGTATCGTTGGGCATCTCGGCCGATTCCGGGCAGTATCGACAAGTGTTGACTGGTATTGACCACTATTTTGATCTATGGGATGGAGTCTCTTCTGTACTGCATAGGTCATTGGTCTGGTACATACTGGCCGGTACCAGAATGGTATTGATAAATAAGCTCCAGGCACTAATTTCAGGAAGTATAGCCAGAAACAGAGGTAGTTATCGATCAACACCCAAGGTATCCATGGTTCACCAATGAATCGCTTCAGCATTTTTTTTTTCCGTTTTGAGTCATGGTATATACTAGTTTACTGCCATCTCATTAGAATATGCTGGGATGTCCACCTTAATAGTCTACCGCTTGCTGCTAGAATCCCATCAACCATGACAGTGTCGTACCGTAGAACTTGTCTATGTTGGTGATAACCACCATGCATCTGTTTAGTAGAATTACAAATAACTTCAGTGTTGATCCTATGGTTTACAAAACGATTTTGTATGGGACTTCACCCAATGGTGCCCACATTTGAGTGGTGAGGCTACATGCGATTGGTACACATATCCAAAAAGAAACATATGGTTCTTAAGGCGAAAGGTCAAGTAGCGGTAGCATTTAGAGCTATGCTCCTAGCAGATCAGCATGACACCAGTGTTCACTGTGCAAACCTGGCACACTTTCAAGAGGTAAAGACTTATGTAAGCATTACCCATTTGGAACGCCAAAGTTCCTTTCCCTTGACGTGGCACCCTCATTGCGAAGCCACACCTGCAGGACATGGTCGTCAGGTGGAAGGAATATGGTACGGGTAGCATCTACAGCTATGCTCCAAGAAGAGTAACACACCTCCAGTGTCTACCGCGCAGACCCACCACTCCCAAGAAGAGCATCACGGAGTGGCAGCGGCGGTGCGGTGCGGGATCATGCGCACACCTCGTGATGCGAGGCGGCGCAGGCGTGAGGGCGCGACGGCATGGGATGGCATCATGCGGTGCAGGACCACGCGTGCACCCCGTGATGCTAGGCTGCGCGGGCGTGAGGGTGCAATGGCATGGGATAGTGGCGTGCTTTACAGGACCACGTGAGCACACCGTGATGCGAGGCTGCGCGGGCGTGAGGGCATGGCGACATGGGATGCCTGCATGCGGTAACTCGTGGGCACAAGGGCACGACGGCGTGGGGTGGTGGGAGGCATGGATATGCAACACTTTGTGGTCGGGGAGGAGCAGGATTACCGGGGCGGGGTGAGCGGGGAGGCAGAGCGTGGCGGAGGTGTGAGGTCAGGAGGCAAGGTGGAACGAGTCATCTTGATGGACTGAAAGACGCACCCGAATCGGTCCAAACTAGCGTGTGGTGCACGTTAGGTTTCGGGGTAGGTCTGGTCACCTACCAACTTAGCCTATGTGACCACAACAATCAAAGCGTGATCGTCGACTGTGACTTCTGTGGTGGGTGGGTGACCTCTATAATAACCCATGCACCCCATGTTCCCCACTCCCTCCACCCCATCTCATATTCCGACAACCACCGTGGCCAAATGGGGAGACGGCGCCACCGGCGGGTCACTCAGGGTTTTGACAAGGCACTCCCGGACAAGCCCTATGCCGCCGCCAACGCCTCGTCAGAGGAGGGTATGGTGAAGACGCAGGAGGAGGTGATGCATATTGACTTGGAGCCGCAGCAGTTCTACCACCTCCGAAGCGGCCAGGGCAGGCCGCTAAAGCGTCGCGCCCCAGGCAGCAGCAAGGTAGGGTCACTTATATTCCGTCAACTGTCGTGGCCAAATGTTAGTTTTTGGGATTGGGTTTGATTTTTGGAGCTGATGGGAATGGAGAAAGGGCATAGGGTCAAAGCATACACCATAGGTGGTGATGTTTTGTGAGCAGGTGGTGGGGACATGCACAACCGACCAGGGTGGCAAACGACAATCCTTGGGTTGTTATGGGTGCATTTGAAGATGTTTTGTCTGTGTGGGAGGAAGCCGGAAGCCAGCACGTGCGGTGAGGTCTCATTACCCCATAAGTAAAACCAAGTGTGAGGTCTTCTTTTCCGTGGAAGAGTCCTCCCCAGCCAACCAAATCTCACCGCCCATGGTTTTTTCCTCCTCGCACGAGGAGGGCGGCTGCTGGTGCTATGGTGAGAAGAAGAAAATGCTCTGCAGTGGCGGCAACACGGCGGCCTCTCAGATACGGGCCTTTGCATGCTGATCAGGCCCTGTCTCATGGATTCCTTTCTTTTGCTTTTTTTTTCATCATTGCATATTTTAATTATTCATTAATTTATGCTTCATAATTGTTGGTTACGGGCTGTTATGCACGTTAAGGACCCTTATGAGTAGTATTATGCATGCCTGGTTGATTGAGGAAATACAATTGAGCTGTTGTTCTCTACATCCACAGTATATTTTCATTGCATGAAAGCCTGCGAGGAACAGTTCTTTTTGTTTCACCTTGCGATTAAATCAGAAAGCAATGTTAGCTGATTGGATGGATCCACTGAAATATGTTTGGATGAATTGCCAATTGTGCTCCAAATGGGGGAAAATTGTGCATATTGGTCGATCCCTAGGGTTCTGAATCTATTGCTTTATTCGGATCTCTAGGATCCTACGGCTGGTGGGTGGGATAAGGTAGGGTTTATCCGGTGATAATGTGTGCAGGCTGCATCATAGATGGGTGTGAGGTGGCTACGACGGGGGTCCCCATATATGGGGAAAGAAAAAAAAATGCAACACACACACACACACACACACACACACACTCCCCACCTCCCCTCATTGGGTGCCGAACCATTGTTAAGGGTGAGCGTTCAGGGTTTACCGAACAATTCGAGTTGAGTAATTTGTGTTCTTAAATTTTTGGATTTTCAAAAGTGACACCCGAAATATGCCCCATAAAAGGTAAAACTAGGGGTGGGCGTTCGGTCATACCTGATGTTTCGGTCCGGTTTTTTCGGTCTTCTTAATTTTCGGTTATCTAGAATTGCTACCCGAAATGACAACGAAAATTTAGGTACCCGACAATTTTGGGTACCTAAATTTCGGTTCGGTCTTCGGTTATACCCAAACTACCCAAATTGGCATTAATTTTCAGAGAAAAAATGAAATAAACTTGATTATACCCAAAATATACTATGCAATCAACTTGATAATGAGTTACCATTATATGATAGGAGAAACATGAATATGATGAATGAGTAACAAAGGATGTTATGTGACCATGGTTTGAGTCTATGTGCTAAATTCTACATCATCATACTAATTTGGGTAGTTTGGGTAGTTCGGGTACCCAAGGGTACTACCCGAAATTTACAAATAAAATTCGGTTACCCAAGGGTACTACCCAAACAAGTACCCGAAGACCGAAATTCCAGTTTTTTCGGTCTCGGTCTCGGTTTTTTCGGTTTCGGTGTTTGGGTATCGGTTTTTGTGCCCACCCCTAGGTAAAACCCAACAATTTCGATATACCCGATACTTCGGGTTCGGGTGCGGGTAATCCCGATTTGGCTGATCCCTTCCCCTTCTAGCCTTGATGGAGTCATTGATGCGGGGCAGCAACAACTCCAACAGAGACACTAGCCAGACCAAGCCGCGAGCCAGAGGTGCTGCCGGTGAGATCCTGGAGAGATTACATGGAAGATGGAATGGGGAATCTGGGGATGGGGGAATACCATGGGAGGAGATGTCTGGATCCTCTTGTTCCTCAAGAGCATTGAGTTGGTAGCTGGCCACGTGGTCGGGAGTTGGGTTGCTTGGGGCGCAGTGGGCCGGGCACGGCAGCTCCGAGGGCGGAGGCTGCGCCACTGCGGAGAGAACGCTGGTACAGGAGGACTGGTGGGTTACATTTTTTTTTTTTTTTTTTTTGAGATATACTGGTGGGTTACATGAGTGTGCTTGGCTAAAAGCCGTCGGTGGGCCTTCACGTGAGAGAAACATGGCCACATTGGGCCTTTATTGTTGAGGTTGGGCTTCAAGTGGAAAGAATATAATAGGTTGCTTTTTATTCTGGTAAAATGGTCTGTTCGGGTTCCGGAGGCTCAAACCCGATTAACCTGAACTAGATTCGGTTTTTCAGATTTACAACCCGACAATAATATTCCGGATCGGGTTTTGGGTGTTTCGGGTTCGGGGTCAGGATTTTTTGGGTTCAGACTTTGGGCTCGGGTTTTATGCCCGGTGATAACCGATCCAGTGGCTAAATGGGGAGACGGTGCCACCGGTTCACTCTGGCGCTGCCGCCTCAGATCATTTTGTTATCATGCCTGCCTGTAATATGTTGTCGTTTATTTGTAAACTTTGCCTTGTGTGTATCGATCATTACAGTCGTAGTACTGCATTACCACTTGTGTGCTCCGAACACATAGGGTGGCAACGACAACCAGGTCCTCAGAAACGGGTATACATATACAGGTATGCAACTGATGCTGCAGGGAGCGCATGGAAGCCAGTATGCATGCAGGGTTTGGCTCGATCGGCAGCCGCGCCATGAACTGTTCTTGATGGCCGCGCAAAAGAATTGTTATAGGAGGGCGTACGTAGTGTATATCTTTTCAGTGAAACAACAAGTCCGTTGATTGATGAACTATGGCTTTGCTCTAACATATCGATGAAAGTAAGGCGGCACATCCACCGGGAGGAAGAAGAGGCAAGCATCAATCGGTCTTGCTCCTTCCGCTTTGTACGGTGAAGCTAAGGGCGCATCGCCGCCGTTCATCCGTCCGCGCGCGCGGGTAGAGGAGAAGTATCAGGGAGGGACACATGGGGAAGCAGGAGGCGACCGGAGTGCGGTGGCGCTCCGGCGACGCGCGCCATGGCACGGTTCTGGCGACCCGGGGCCCCTTGGGTCTTCAACAGTTAAACCGTCGTTCGATCTAGCTTGTGCGGCCCGGATCGTCAAAGGTATAGCCTTGTGAGCTGACAGACTACAACACGCTTACTCCGGTGACCAGGCAACACATGACTGTCGTACTGGATCCTTCCATCACCGAAAAGCGGGCCCCGGGGGGGTGGGGAGGGGGCGACGAAGGTGTTCGGAGAAATGCACGTTGTGGGGTCGGCTGTCACATCTCTCTCTCTCTCTCTTACTCTCTCTCTCTCTCTGGGACGCCGAGTTCATAGAAAGTGGACTTTTCCTCTGGCTCCCACACGGCCACGCCTCGTCATCCGTCGCCATCTTGGTGCCTTACTTGTGCGTTCGGCGCACGCCCCTCTGAAATTTAGAGAGGTCTAAACTAAAAGAATCTAATACTAATAAAGTCTACTGACAAAACCTTTTTACAGATAGGTATATCTTTACGAGACGAATCTAATGAGCCTAATTAAGCTATGTTTTGCTACAGTGATGCTACAGTGATGCTACGGTAACCATCGTCTAATCACGGCTTAACTACCCTCATTAGATTCGTCTCGCGAATTAGAGAGGGGTTATGCAGTTAGTTTTGTAATTAAACTTTATTTAAGACAAAATTCTTTTAGTTTAGACCCCTCTAAATTTTAGAGGGGCGTGCGCCGAACGCACCCTTGGCTCAACTACTCTCGGTTGCGTCGTGGCCTCAACCATGGTGTTGGCACTTGGCAGTATAAGAAACCACACCTTATGAGCAATTGTATCAGCAGGGACACAGGATTCATCCAAACGCTAAACAAGGTAAGTATGCTTATTGCTTTATCGCTTTATTTGTTGCTGTGAGGAATGTAGACCGAAGATCAGAAAGCGTTTCTCTGAATTGATGTGCAGAGTACACGATTCCGATGGCGGCGGAAGTAATGGGCGTTATATTTTAAAGCGTGGAGAAGATCTTCAAAATCGCGCACTATATCACGGAGGCGGTGGAGTTGGTTCGGCAGAATGAGATGGAGTGCAAGGAAATAGGCAGATCCGTGGCAAGGGTGAAGGACGTCATGACGATCTTGCACCAGCCGACGGCGATGTCCATGGGCCCGGCGATGTGCGGTGCTTTGGCGGATCTGGCGGCCAGCCTGGAGCGCGCCCTCAAACTCGTCATGGAGTGCCAGGAGAAGCCCAAGGTGCTCAGCTTACTGGGGGCCAAGGACATAGCCAAAGAGTTGCGCTTGGCGCACGACGACATCATGAGGAAGGTCTCCCTGGGGAGCTTCGCCGCCATCAACATTATGTTGAACAACATGCAGTATGCTTCTCCACCTCCTTCGCCGCTGTTGCCGAGGCCCATGCCGCACGCGGCGCCGCCCATCCTCGCGTCTCAGCCGCAGCTGACGCCATGGCCGAAGCCCCTTCAGGCCAACCAATGGTCGTTGTCCCAGGTGGCACCGTCGCGGAAGCCGCCTTCCATGGCAGAGCTTTGCTGCCCAAGGAGCTGGCTTCTCGGTGATAACGTGGCGCAAACCTTCTGTCCTCCTTGATTAGGGAAAACCGTGTTTGCAATGTGTCGAATGGCAAGCAGTTCCTCATTAAGTTCATGGGCGAGCTGCCAAGTTCTTCTTTGGGGACATAGACTGATTTCACGCTGGGGTGGACGAGATCAGAGATAGATAGCGTTGCATCGTCCATCTGATAAATATACTTGCATAAATTGGTTAAGTAGGTTCTAAGAACTATTGCCTGTTGGGGTCCTAGCAACAAGTACACGGCAAGGGAGATAGCGAAGGCCAAGCCATACTCACATAAGGCAACCTAAAATCCATGTTGAAGCAGCCAAGGGCATGCTTGTAAATATCATCATCTCACCCCTTATAAATATGGAGGGAGATGATCCTGTAATGACATCTGTTTTTCGGGCCACGAGCCAAAGGAAGAATCATTCGCACCGTGTTCTGAACTCTCTAATCACTTGACCCCTTCGCCCGGCATCGCGGGAGAAGGAGGGCTTCGCGCAACTGAGCTGCAGGGAACCAGAACGAGAACCTCTTCGTCCGGCATCGCGGACCAGAAAAGAGGGCTTCGCTCCAACCAGAAGACAACGACGACAAGCGAAGAGGGCTTCGCGAGGTGATTCGAAGGCATCGACGACCTTCGAGGGCTTCGCCAGAACCAAAACACTTCTATCACCCGTTGGAGGGCTTCGATTTGTCCCATCAAGACCTTCGATCCCCCAACATTTGGCGCCGTCCGTGGGCCGAACCCACGATGAAAAGAAAACAAGACTACCATCAAGCAAAAGCTGCGAAGGTAAAAACAGAACAGGAGGGATGGAAGCATTCAACCATCCGTTTCACAACGGACGACAGCAGAGTCTCCGATTATCCACATACAGACGTCTTCGTGATCAAAACCGACATCGAAGGCTATATGGTTCATAGAATCATGATTGACAATGGAACCCCAGAAAATATCATTTTCAAAGATACTTTGATTCGCATGCAAATCAACAGCCATGAAAATGACAGCAAAACAACGCTGAAGGATTTCGGCGGAGAAGAAGCATCTTCGATCGGCAAAGTAATGTTGAAAGTAACCTTCGAAGATGAAGATAGATTGATAACTCAGGAGGCAGAGTTCATAGTCATAGACTCACCCAGCGAATACAACGCGATCTTCGGAAGACAAATCATAGTAGCTTTTGGAGCTGCAATCCATCACAATTACCTGATGATGAAGATACCTTCGGAACAAGGCACCATCAGCATATGCTGTGACCCCTTCAGACCAAGAAGTAGCAAAGAAGACAACTCAAAAGAGAACGAACACGAGGGCCGACAAGCGAAGGCCGAACAAGCAAAGCTCGAGCCTTCAAGCGAAGTTGAAGAAGTAATCTTATGGCCAAAGAAACCAGAAAAAACGGTCAAGATAGGAAAGGGTCTGTCTCAAAACGAAAGAGAACAAATAATCAGGTTCTTGAAACAAAACTCTGACATCTTCGCATGGTCACCACAAGACATCACTGGAGTCAAAAGAGAGACAATCCAGCACGAGTTAAAAGTCAATCCAAAAATAAGACCCTTCGCAGACAAGATCAGAAAGGCGTCGGAAGAGAAGAAATTAGCCGCAACAAACGAGGTGAACAAGTTGCTAAAAGCCGGTGTCATAAGACCAACAATATTCTCGAGCTGGTTATCCAATGTCGTTCTCGTCAAAAAGAAGACAGGAGAATGGACAATGTGCATTGACTTCACAAGGCTAAACAAAGCATGCCCTAAAGACAACTTCCCACTGGACCGAATCGATACAATAACTGATTCGGTAGCAGGTTGTCAATTGCTAAGTTTCCTAGATGCGTATTCAGGTTATCACCAGATTCATATGCCGAAGGAAGACGAAGAAAAGACAGCCTTCATCACCTACGATGGAACCTTTTGCTTCGTAAGAATGCCTTTTGGCCTTCGGAACGCAGGAGCAACATTCGCCAGACTTGTGAAGATGATCTTCGAAAACCAACTGGGAAGAAATGTTGAAGCCTATGTAGACGACATAGTTGTAAAGACAATAGAAAGGGCTGACCATTTGGAAGACCTAGATGAGACCTTCGAGAATCTGAGAAAGCACAATGTAAAGCTGAACCCAGCAAAATGCGTCTTCGGAGTTGAATCAGGCAAGCTACTGGGATTCATGGTCTCCCAACGAGGGATCGAAGCTAACAAGAAGAAGATCGAAGCCATACAGGACCTTGCCCCACCAAAATGTCTAAAAGATGTGCAGAGATTAGCTGGAAGGCTTAACTCTTTAAGCAGATTCATTCCGAAACTGGCGGAACGAAGTAATCCCATTTTCAAAGCACTCCGAGCGAAGGAGAAATTTCAATGGGGATCTGAACAACAAGAAGCCTTCGAAGGCATAAAAAGAGCTCTTACAGAATTAACTGCTCTGGCCAGCCCAAGACCAAGGGAAGACCTGCTCTTATACATTGCAGCTTCGGTATCAGCCGTAAGTGCAGTACTTGTTCAAGAGCACAACGAAGACAAAGTTCAAAAACCTGTGTACTTCGTCTCCGAAGCCCTGTCGGGAGCGAAGCTATTCTACTCAGAAATAGAAAAGATGGCCTACGCAGTAATCATGGCCTCAAGGAAATTGAAACATTATTTCAGTGACAGGAAAATAATAATTCCAACCTCTTTCCCCCTTCGGGACACACTGCGAAGCAGGGAAGCGATTGGACGAATAGGAAAATGGTCAACAGAATTGGCGCCCTTCGACATCGAGTTCAAAGCAAGAACAGCCATTAAGGCAGCAACTCTTACAGACTTCATAGCAGAATGGACCCCTCCTACTCCCGAAGCCTCTATCCAAACCGAAGAATCTTGCTGGACAATATTCACTGACGGTGCATGGGGAGCAACAGGAGCCGGAGCCGCGGCAGTAATAACATCACCTTCGGGAATCAAATTAAGATATGCTGTCAAGTTAGACTTTCAGTCAACCAACAATATTGCAGAATACGAAGGAGTATTATTGGGACTTCGCAAAGCAAAGGCATTGGGTGCAAGAAGAGTACTCATTAGCACAGATTCCGAAGTAGTAGCAAATCAAGTCGAAAACAATTACAAGACGAAGGACCAAGAGCTGATCAAGTATCATAAAGCAGTCATGAAAATGCAAAAATATTTCAAAGGTTTCACTGTGCAAAGCCTAAAGAGAAATCTGAATCAAGAAGCAGATGCTATAGCGAAGGCCGCCGCTAAAGGCGAAGGTCTCCCCCCAGACGTTTTCTTCGAAATTCTAAACATATCAACAGCCGAAGAATCAGCAAAAAGAGTTCACCACCTTTTCCAGAAATGGGAAGATTGGAGGGCTCCGATAATAGCCCACCTTAATAATCAGTATGAACCTCAAGACGAAGCCGAAGAAAAGAGAATAGTGCAAAAGGCAAGAAATTACAAATTAATCGAAGGTCAACTATACAAAGGAGGAGTCTGTCAGGCCTGGTTGCGATGCATTCTACCAGAAGACGGAAAACAACTCCTTCATGAAATACATTCTGGCATGTGTGGATCTCACATCGCATCAAGGCCTCTTGTCGCGAAGGTGTACAGAATGGGTTTCTACTGGCCAACGACCACCAAAGACGCAGAAGAAATAGTCAAGAAATGTACTGAATGCCAATTCTTCGCAAGACATCAGCGAAGCCTGGCAGCAGAAGTACAGTTAATGCAACCCATTTGGCCGTTCTACCAATGGGGCATCGATATAGTTGGAAAACTACCGGCAGATCCAGGAAATCTCCAGTATACCTTCGTCGCAATTGATTACTTCTCAAAATGGATCGAGTTCAAAGCAGTAGCTTCGATCACTTCGGAGAACATGAAAAAATTTGTCTGGCAAGCGATAATCTGCAGATTCGGAGTACCCAAAAAGATGGTAGTGGACAACGGGAAACAGTTTGACAGTCATCTGTTCACAGAATTCTGCGAGTCATTGGGAATAAACTTACGCTTCGCATCATTATATCACCCCCAATCAAATGGAGCTGTCGAAAGTGCAAATAAAAGAATATTCGAAGCAGTACAAAAGAGGCTGCTAAACATCAAAAAAGGAAAATGGCCAGAGGAACTTCATTCAGTACTCTGGTCGTTAAGGACAACTCCATCCAGGTCAACTGGTTTCAGTCCTTTCAAGTTACTCTTCGGAGAAGAAGCAATGACACCAGAAGAAATTCAAAACAAGTCACTTCGAAGCCTAGCGGGAAACTCTGATGAGTCAACTATAACTTCGAAGGAAAGCTTGGAAGAAGTTCGCAACGATGCTGTCCTCAACCTTCAGAAATATGAAGAGGAAACCCTAAAATGGAAAAACAAAAACATCAGACCGAAGGGAATAAGAGATGGGGATCTGGTACTTCGGCGAAAGCCAAACGAGAAGACTGTGGGAAAGCTACAGAGCAAATGGGAAGGGCCATTCATAGCGAAGGCAACTGTAAACGAAAGAGCCTTCAGACTGCTAAGCTCCGAAGGAGAGGAAGTTAGCCACACATGGAATGTAGAAAAGCTGAAAAAATACCATGTATAAAAGAAAAACCGGCCTGTATTCTTTTCCTTGCAAAAGGGGATCCCTCCGAAGGGAGCAAGGTTTTTAACGAGGCAGGACCGAGGAATAAAATCTTTTCCCCTCCAACAAGACATTCTTCGCGTTTACTGTCTTAAAAGACAAAATTGAACAGACGACATCCCCTAAAAAAGGGAAGAAAA
This sequence comes from Eragrostis curvula, assembly GCA_007726485.1. Classification (NCBI taxonomy): domain Eukaryota; kingdom Viridiplantae; phylum Streptophyta; class Magnoliopsida; order Poales; family Poaceae; genus Eragrostis; species Eragrostis curvula. The sequence goes on along the minus strand of CM017440.1, from coordinate 4,168,208 downwards.
AGACATCAAAAGCTAAAAGTCGAAGGTCAGACGTTAAAAGCCAATAACATTCGACCGCGTCCAAAAGGACATGAAAAATATACAAAAAAAAAAGGTCGAAGGACAAAGCGCCAAAAAGCTTACACCCTTCGATTGCGTTCAGAAAGGACATGAAAAGAACAAAAGACAAAAAGTCCATTGTTCACTACGAATCGAAGCTTCAAAAGAAGAAGCCTTCGATCAGGCAGAATTCCTCCCAAAAACAAGAGAAATGAAACGCGAAAGAGAAATACTAAAACAAATTTCAGACATCGCGTAGAGACCAACGAGGTCATTCAAATACATTAATCGAAGGGCAAACTAAATAAATATACAGAGTTAACCTTCGTTTCAAGTAAAGTTTTCTACAAAATTCAAAACAAAACAGCAGTTGTTCTTCGGAAGAATCATCACCAGACTCACTCGAAGTACTAGAGCCTTCGCTGTCAGTGGCATCCCGACCACTAGAGGAACCAGCATTCTGGTCGACCGAAGGGTTTGCATTCTGTCCTTCAACAGAAGCTTCGAAGATAGCAGAAATACGTCCAGGGCCAACAGTGCTCCAATGAGGAATTAACTTCCTCGCGGACTGACGAGCCACACCTGCAACTGATTCTGTTTCGGTCGAAACAGCGAAACCATCATCCAATATTGGACTAACGCTACCTCCAGATAAGCTCAGCTGCGCGAAGGCTTCTTCAATACCAGCAGCTCCAGCAACAACGCCATAATTCCTGGCCACTTCCTTCAGAGAGCCAGAGTTCGCTGAAATCCATTCGGCGAACTCAATGGCCGAAGCATTCGGCAAAGGGAAGTCTGAAACCCCACCGCCAAGAAACGTTATGGCATCCCTCAAGTTCTTGCAAACATTAAAAAGAGAAGTCAAAGACTTCCTTTCCTCCGTTCGCTTCTCGTTAAGCTGACGCGTAGCCTCGCGAAGCTTCCCCTTAGTGCGGTTAAGGCGAGTGTGAATGAAGCGGAACTGGGTGTCAATAGCGCCTATAACCGGAAGGGACTGAAACAAAAAAAAAAAGAGGCTTTAGAGCAAAGCGTATCTTGAAATAAAAGAAAATAAGTAAAGGGACAAAAACATACCTTGATATGATTAGTGTAAAGAAATTTCAAAAGCCATCCGGAGTCAACGCAGGCAAGTTTTCGCCTTTCGCGATAAAAGCGAAGATCCCCCATGATTCTAGTAACATCTTCCGAAAGCTCTTCGCTAGGGAAGACATCAGACGAGGTAAGCGAGGGAAGCTTCAGTTCAGTTCCTTCTTCGCTGTCCGAAAACGCTACTGGTTCCTCATTATCATAAGGGAAGAAACGAGGCATTTCAGCGAAGGGATCTTCGCTAGATTCAGAGCCTTCGCCTTCCTCACCACTGGAAACATCCGGAGGGGGAGCAGAACTGATAGGATTCACGACTAAAGCTGGTCCACGATGCGAACTGCTTCCAGTACGACGACGCTTCCGCGAAGTACCAGCATCTTCAGCAGTCAAAGCCTTAGAGCGTTTCTGCCTCTTCGGGGCAGGAGCCCCATAGTCATCATAAGCCTGACCACGAGCTGTAAAAGACCGGTTAAAACGGGCTGGTAGATGAGCTTCTTCGCGACCTACGGCTTCCTTCTCAATATAAGAGCCAAGAACACCCTTGACCCGACTCTCAACATCGGCAACAGGAAGACCTTCGCCAGTCAGCAAATATTTACGGAGGCCATTGGCATATCTCTCCTCTGCAAAATGAAGCTCCAAGCCAAAACCAAGTGGACTAACCCCGGCAGAGATGTACTCTTCGACAAGGTCACGGGTACTCAAAAGGGAACTAACCCTTCGAAGAGCATCAGTGCAAACTTCAAAATTAGCATCTGGTTCAACCTGGACGTTTATCAGCCACTCAGGATGCTTCATGGTGCTAACAATCCCTGAACCTCCGCCAAACTTCACATAAAACCATCTGTGCTTCCAAGGCGTAAGAACCTTATTGGTCAAGCTATACGAAGGGGCATACCCATGTCTAATGGGAACAAAATTAATCACACCGAAGCTATCTGAATGATCAGCGGAGGTGGGCTGAAAGTGAAGCTTAAAATTGCGAGTAAAGACTGCCAAGCTGGGCTCAGCGCCTTCGGACTTGCAAGCCCAAATAAAAGAAGCAAGCCTAACGAAGGCACTAGGAGTCAATTGATGTATCTCCAAACAGAAGGCACGAAGGACCTGCGCTACGAAGGGGTGAGCCGGAACGCGAAGGCCAAAAAGAAAATAATCAAGGAAAACAACGGCTTCATCAGGTCCTGGCTCAGGAACTGTGTGAGAACCAGGAGAACGAGCACATTCCCGGGCTCCGAAGGCGGAAACAAAGGCGCTATCAAGGAAGGCTTCGGTACAATCAGAGGGACCAAAGTTGTTATTAAAAGACCTTTGAGCCAAAGAGATCTTCTTCGGAGCCATCTTCGCAAAAAACAAGCACTAAATGAGCGAAGGGGAAAGATCGGAAGAAGCGAAGGAGACAAGGAAAGGCAAGCAACAAGAGTCAAAAGAGAACTCAAGTAGCAAGCCAAGATCGACACGCTTCTTATAGCAACCGAAACACACCGGGAAGCGGGTCAGACATCGAGCAACGAAAGGACGCGACGTTAAGACGAAAAGACGTGACGAACAGACTTGTTGCAGAACTCGAAAGAAACTGACTCAGGACCTCGTTACACGTGCCACTTCGTCAGTTGAGGGCTAATGTTGGGGTCCTAGCAACAAGTACACGGCAAGGGAGATAGCGAAGGCCAAGCCATACTCACATAAGGCAACCTAAAATCCATGTTGAAGCAGCCAAGGGCATGCTTGTAAATATCATCATCTCACCCCTTATAAATATGGAGGGAGATGATCCTGTAATGACATCTGTTTTTCGGGCCACGAGCCAAAGGAAGAATCATTCGCACCGTGTTCTGAACTCTCTAATCACTTGACCCCTTCGCCCGGCATCGCGGGAGAAGGAGGGCTTCGCGCAACTGAGCTGCAGGGAACCAGAACGAGAACCTCTTCGTCCGGCATCGCGGACCAGAAAAGAGGGCTTCGCTCCAACCAGAAGACAACGACGACAAGCGAAGAGGGCTTCGCGAGGTGATTCGAAGGCATCGACGACCTTCGAGGGCTTCGCCAGAACCAAAACACTTCTATCACCCGTTGGAGGGCTTCGATTTGTCCCATCAAGACCTTCGATCCCCCAACACTGGCGACTTTTTTTCTTCTTGTTTTCTGGTGGTGTATTTGATCACTTCTTGGTTCCAATATCAGGTATTTGTGCCACTTGAGTAAAGATTCAGGCCCGACTCTTGTATCCTACTATGTGACACTAGCAACTCTTCAGAAGATGACTGAAGATTACCAGTTAACTCTATGCTTCAGAGACATAACCGTACAATAATGAATTTGCCGAAGTTTTCTAGATTAAAACTAGTAACTTTTCAAGATTACCTCACTCGGATCTGTCTTTGGTTTTCATCTTCAACCAACCAGAAGTTGGCCTAGCGGAGCCTTGCGTCAACGCGATTCCACACTCATTAATCAATCATGAGGTCAGTTGCTATTTCCAGACAATAGCAGCTCATGTTATGTCAATGCCACAACGGACGCTAAACAGTGGCTCGAATCCATATTTAAAAACTAGTCCAGATCCTTCTGTTGATGTGAGAAGATTTGAGTTTAGCTCTGCCAATGTCAACAAATAAAGTAAGTGATCAAAAGGGAAAAAAAATTGTACCTGTCATCATCTTAGAACGGTCGAACGCGGTTGTGTGGTGACTTACAATATGGTTTAGTCAGTTTCAACTGAAGGTGTGAGGAAAGTTTAGGAATGGTACGGTACATAGTTTAAGTTCTTCTATGTGTGGCACAGCGAACAACTAAGATGGGAAAGAGTGAGAAAGTAGACTTCTTGCCCTGTGCTGCAGCCCTCTACAACCCATTGCCGGACACCCAGGGTCTCCCCTTATCCATCTGAGAACTGAAAACAAATAAGAAAAGAAACAGTTGTTGACCATGTGGCAATTCCTCCTCGTCTTCCCTTGAGCTGCAGTGAACATGCTGACACTTTGACCCAGCAAATAATCCTCAAGATTGACGAACTCACCACTGACACTTTGCTATCGACGACCACCCACCTACCGCTGAAAGCATAACGCCGTTAAATCCTAAAAAATTCCATCTCACAGGGAGCCGAACCCAGGATTTGAGGTGCTACTGACGCTCTTGTAACCTCTAGGGTACATGTCTTTTCACAATAATAAAACTCTTTGTGTCTCTGTGTAGAATTTTTTCATTTTAAAAATTATTTAATTAATATTTTAATAACATCACGTGCCAAATTGTATTTACACAGTCTAGAAGACTTGGTCGCGCCAGAACAAGTGGTGTGAAAGATATTGTGGCCCACTACCAGAAAAACGATTTTGTAGAGGTGTTTCCAAAGTATCGTAGCTATGGACAAGAAATCGTCCGTCGCTACAATGTTTTAGATAGCGGCGGTTCATAACATGGGCCGTCGCTACAAATAGGTAAACCATTTGTAGCGGCAGCCCATCTAACAAACCGCCGCTACAAAGAGTGTCCCAACCCACCCGGCCAACACTGGCCCAGATGCTACATCTACGAAAGGAAACCCTAGGTTAGCCAGCCCCTCCCCATCTCTAATCCTTTTCCTCTTCAAAACAGCCGCCAGCGCCGCCTCCTCGGTCCTCCTCCTTGCTACTGGTCCAGGCCGGCGCCACGCGAGCTCCTCTACCTTGCTGTCATCGATCTGTCCAGCCTCCCTCCTCCAACTCCCCACCCTCCTCCCGCTCCGCTCCCCCCACCTCGGCGCCGACCTCCCCGCCCTATAGTACCTCACTGAGATCCGTCGGCGTTGCGGCACAGCGGAGTCCACCTCGCCGTCCTTCTTCCTCGTCGACTTGTCCGTCGTGTTGCCGTCCTTCTTCCTTCACAGCGCGATGTCCACCTCGGGCATGCATGACAGATCCATGTCGGTGAGTTCCAGCGGTCCGGCACTGTGTCCACGGCACCACAGCGATGTGGCACGGTGGCGTGGTCTTCCTCCATGGCGCATCGTCCTGTCTCTCCCCACTTCCTCCTTCCTCGCACCACCACACCCATGGTGTTTTCAACCCCCACCCTCCCCTCAAATCCAGGCACGGGAGGAAGCCATGCATTCCGGTCCAAATCGACGGGCCTTGATCCCCAAGGTATATCTCCTTTCCCCTCCAATAAAATTTTATTCTTATTGCGGTTTTAGGTGGTTGCATGGTTGATAGGGTTCGGTTGGTAAAGAACTCAAATTAGTTGATTTAGTAATCGAGGTTGATCACAGGTCACGCTTCACTTGATTGATCGGTTGTAATGCATACTTAACGTGTAAGATGGCTTGCATCTAGTTTCCTATAGGATGCGCATAGGGTAGATATATATGGTAGTCCATTTTGTTGTTGTCGTTGTATAAATTGCAGCAAGCTCACATGTTTCCCCCTAGCATGTTCTCTACAGTGAAGTGCTCCCAGACTAGACTTCTTTCTCTGACGTCTTGGTGTGCTTTGAGGGGTCATCTCACCATTGATCAACTCATTTTCATGAATCATCTCATCACCATTGACCATGTAATCACTATGAATATTTTTGCCATTGTTGTTGTTGTTGTTGTTGTTGTTGTTGTGTGTGTGTGTGTGTAAGCACTAACCCAATCCCAAAAACTTACCTCTAAGCACATTGTAAGGTTATATTCGCACAATGAGAAACTACATATACTCGATGATGTTGTTCCAATATAATAGTTTTTTTTTGCGGGTGTTCCAAAATAATATTTTCCATATAAAGATCAGCACATCAAGCTCGAGGCACCGATTTCAGGAAGTATAACCAGAAACTAGTTATCGATCAACACCAAGGTATCCATGGTTCACCAATGAATCGCTTCAGCAATATTTTCCGTTTTAAGTCATGGTATACTAGTTTACTGCCATGTCATTTTCCGTTTTAAGTCATGGAATGGAAGTGCTCCCAAATTAGTGACTTCTTTCTCCGACGTCTTGATGTGGTTTGAGGGGTCATCTCAGCACTGATCAACTCATTTTCATGAATCATCTCGTTACCGTTGATCATGTCAGCACTATATATATGAATATTTGTGTTGTTCCCCCGAAAAAAATAATATTGTTGTTGTTGTTGTTGTTGTTGTTGTGTGTGTGTGTGCGCGCGCGCGCGTGTGTGTAACACACATGGATGGTCCACTTTTATAGACTGACGTGGGTCTAATTATGTGTTATTTTTATTGTTCTTTCATAAAGCTAAAGCCTTCTATTTTACAGCTCCACCTAAGAAAGCATTTTGTTAAACTCTTTGCTTCCTACATTCCTCGTGGTCTGCTGATACTTTTCGCACCACTTTGGTTAAGATGATAATTTTTCCCTTTTTTTATTCAGGACAACAAGAAATTATATATACTCAAGGATGTTGTTCCAATAATAGTTTCCATATAAAGATCTGCACATGGAGCTCCAGGCCTAACTTTTGAATATTGTTCCGGTCGTCATAACAGTTTGGCTGTTGGAATAGGACATATCAGGTATTGGCTCATACCGGCTTACCATTACGGCCTTCATTTTAATCATATATTTATGCATAAGCATATATATAACACATACTACTAAATACAATAATGCTCAAAATGGACATCTTTTGTCGACAATGATCATTTCTGGTGTAATAATAAGATAATGCTCATCCAAATTAGACGGTACTTGAATCTAGACCGGTATCGTTGGGCATCTCGGCTGATTCCGGGCGTATCCACAAGTGTTGACTGGTATTGACCATTATTTTGATCGGTATGGGATGGAGCCTCTTCTGTACTGCCTAGGTCATTGGTATGGTACATACTGGCCATACTGGCCGGTACCAGAATGTTTTCAGGAAGTATAACCTGAAACTGAGGTAGTAATCGATCAACACCAAGGTATCCATGGTTCACCAATGAATCCCTTCAGCATTTTTTCCGTTTTTAAGTCATGGTATATACCAGTTTACTGCCATCTCATTAGAATATGCTGGGATATCGACCTTAATAATCTACCGCTTGCTGCTAGCATCCCATCAACCATGATAGTGTCATACCGTGTAGAACTTGTCTATGTTGGTGAGAACCACCATGCATCTGTTTAGTAGAACTACAAATAACTTCAGTGTTGATCCTATGGTTTACAAAACGATTTTGTATGGGAGGTCACCCAATGGTGACCACATTCGAGTGGTGAGGCTACATGCGATTGGTACACATATCCAAAAAGAAAAATATGGTTCTTAAGGTCAAAGGTCAAGTAGCGGTAGCATCTAGAGCTATGCTTCTAGCAGAGCAGCATGACACCAGTGTTCACCGCACAAACCCAGCACACTTTCAAGAGGTAAAGACTTATGTAAGCATTACCCATTTGGAACGCTAAAGTTCCATTCCCGTGACGTGGCACCCTCATTGCGAAGCCACACCTGCAGGACATCGTCCTCAGGTGAAGCCCTCACGAAACAGATGAGAAAGAAGGTGCCGTCCGTGTCACCGACGACATACAATGCTCGCGGACGGTACAACTCTGGCACCAGTGGGAGCGCGATTTGGGAAACTCCACTAATCAAGTGTCAGCGAAAGCAACACTTTGTCCTTATGAATACTTCCTGTAGATAGGCCCAGCGGCGTGCATGCAGTGACATGTACGGGAATTGGGTCATGGAGCCATAACGATAGGAGCGCCACTCAACGGTGTCGGAGCTGTAAATGTTAGCTCGTAGTCGACTCTTGAAATCAGACTGAAAAGACACTAGGCAGAACGACAGAAAGGGGGTGTCGTTGCTGCGACAAGCCACTATGAAAGGAAATATAGTTGTCAAACTCCTTGGGTCCCGTCAGGCGACTTAGGTTGACGCGTCACAGGGAGACAGGTGGTTGGCAAACCGATCCCGGCTAGCGAGGAAGAGAACCCCATCTCGATACTCTCTAATGCGCCACTGCTGATCGCCCTAGAGACCCGTGAGCCAGAAATCGCCATCCCGGACGGCGACGGTGAGGTCACGTCTTCATGGTTAACGAAGCACCCGATGGCCTGCAATAAATATGTAAAATATATATGGGAACATAACCTATCCTCCAAATTTAAATCTTCAAAGAAGGTCTGTTACCAGTGTTCAAAAAGAGGGCCAAATAAGAAAAATTAATTTCAACAAAAAATAAAAATAATCCGGACCTCAAGGAAATATTGCAACCTTCCTTGAGTGTGTTGTTGTTTATTTCTGAACTTAGTCTTGTGTGTATCGACCATTGCAGTCGTAGTACTGTACTGTACTGCATTACCACTCGTGTGCTCCGAACACATAGTGTGGCAATGAGCCAACGAAAAACCAGGTCCTCAGAAACTTGTATACATATACAGAAAGGCAAGTGATGCTGCAGGGAGCGCATGGAAAAGCCGGCCGGCATCCATGCGGGGCTTTGCTCGGCGGCCGCGCCACGAACGGTCGTTGCTCGAATTGTTACGGCAAGACGGACGCGGAAAGAATTGTTACTTAGGAGGCCGTACGTAGTGTAGAACGTTCCTCTGTGTACAGTGTAGCTGCGAGTCGCTAGATCGATGAACTATGACGGCGCATCCACCGGGAGGAGGAAGAGGCGAAAGCATCGAACCGTCTTGCTCGTTCTGTATTGTACAGTTAGGCTAAGGCGCATCGCCGCCGTTCAGCACGTGCGGCCGAGAGGTGTGAGGGAGGACGCACGATGTAGCAGCCGGAATGCGGCGGCGCTCGGGCAACGCATGCCATGGCGCGGAGAAGACGGGTCTGGCTTCCTGTCAGGGTGGTCGCTGTTTCAAATAGCGACCATTCCTTGGGGAAGATGCAAGGCCCATGTGGCCTGTTCTAACAGGGAGGGTCAGGATTGGCCGGAACTATTGCGGCCGCATCAGCGCGTTCCGACTATACGGCCGCGGCCACCGTCGTCATCTACGCCGGTGCATGTGGTGGGGTTTACGGACGACACACTTACTCTGCTAAACAAGCGACGCGTGGCTCTTGAACCTTCGATCACCGAAGCGGGCGCGGCGGGTCCCCATCACGTCCTACGCGCACTCAAGGTGGGGACCGCCAGGATGGTGTTCGAAGAAACGCCGCACCGGAACGCTCCTTGTGGGACAGTGTTTCACTTCGCATTTCTAACGGGGACCTTGTAAGCTGACCGGCAGTGCCATCAGACGCGCGGTCGTGCGTCTCGTGTTGCAAGATGGCAGCGCCGTGAAGTTGCTTGGAGAAATGCGCGCCGCGGGGTCGGCGCCGAGTCCGTAGAACAAGAAATTTTCCTCTCGATCCCACATGGGCACACCTCATGCAACATGCGACAACGGTGTAGCCGTGGAATCCATCGCCACTGTAGACAAGGCCCTCACCGCCAATCCACGCACCGCAGCCGACGCCACGGCCAAAGCCGCCGCAGATCGACGAACCAGGTGGCACCGTGGCAGAATCCAGGGCCGTCCATGGCAGAGTTCTCCCGCCCAATTTCGTGGGCGATTTCACGCCGAAGATGGGTGAGATATAGAGTACAGCTGCATCGTTTATAAACGTGTGCACTTTGTATCATAATTTATCCTTGTTAATTTGTCGTTTATATAGACACTACGAGCCGTTAGATATTTAATGTGCGGCCCGGATTAGTCTGCGCCACCAGGTTCAGACTTCAAAAGGCAGAGGCCGTACTACTGAATGGACAGTTGGCTACACGCGACGGCGAGCCAGTGGGCTAGCTGCCTGCCGCCGCCGATTTTGATCGTTGACTTACCGGGTACGTCCACCGAGCCGTCTGCTCACCGTCGCCGGGGCACGCTCGCTGCGCGCGTCGATGTTTATTGATTAAGCAACTCCACTAGTCTAGTACTACCTCCCTCCAAAAATATAAAGGTCTGACTTTCAGCTATCACCTTTAACCATTCGTCTTATTCAAAATATTTATGAAAATATAAAAATAATTAAATTATACTTAAAGTATATCTAGTGATAAAACAAATTATAATAAAATAAATAATTTTTTTATAATTTTTTTAAATAAGACGAATGGTCAAAAGTGATGTCTGAAAGTCAACAAGTCCTTGGTAGTAAATCTTCTTCCACGCGTCTCATGATATCACACCCGTCAAACTCAGCTTTGGAGTCCGATAGCGAAGTGATTGGTCTCAGTTCACGCGGCACACCCCCCCCCCCCCCCCCCCGAAAGCCGTAGGAACCTTCGTTCGACGCGGTGGCCGCCGTTCTGTGGTGGGCTGCCGGCTAGTAAGATGGCTTATGTCTACTGTTGAAGGCTTTCATCTTGTTAGATCCATTTCGCTTGGTGGAGGTTAATTATTAAGGGGAGGCGAGTGAGAAGAAAGGAGACGAGCCGATAACTAATTAAGGTTGGTCCGAGCTCTGCTTCCTTATTCAATTTCTTGTCGATTTTTTGGGGGAACTCAGATCGATCCGAAAAATTTATCTTTCACCACGTTTTCAGCGGCAAGATGGCCGATCTCTCGCTGGGTGGCGTGGAGAAGATCATCAAAATCGGGCTGGCGATCAAGAAGGCTGCAGCGACGGCTCGCCAGAACAAGAAGGAGTGCGGAGACATCGAGAAGTGCGTGGGCAGAGTTGGCTCTCTCCTGACGCTGCTCAACGACGAGGCTACGGAGCTGGTCAGGCACCCGGCGATAAGCGGCCCGCTGGAGGATGTGGCTGAAAGCCTTGACGAAGCTCTCAAGCTCATCACCGACTGCCAGGAGTCGAGCGCCGTGCGGCGGTTCCTGACGGCTGGGGACATTGCCAAGCAGCTGCGTCGGGTTCAAGAGGATATACAGCGAAAACTGCGAGTGGAGCAATGGGCCAACTCTGTGATCTTGATTATCTTGACATATCGTAATCGAAACGCCAGTGGTGCTCTTCCTTTGCTTACAAAGGTGCCGGTACGATTTCCTTTCACTCCATCTGGAACATGCCTAGGTAGGTAGGCACGACGGAGTACTCTGTTTTGTTTGATGGAGGCAAGGAGCGTAGACGAAAGATTGCTGCACAAGCTCCTGGGATCATACGCGGCCATGATCATGTGGATTATGAGCCCTGGGACCCCAGAATTTAATTTGCATTTGCCTCTGAGTTTGCAACCATTGTGAGCATTGTTCCCAAAACCAGCGAAAACCGGTCCGGTTCTAGCGGATGCCAGGTTTAACAAAAGAATTTGAAAACTTATCAAAACGACCATCATTTCGTTTAGGACTAAAGTTTAGTCTAAAGTTCTTACTATTTAAAGGTATTAAATAAAGTGTAATTACAAAACTTTTACAGAAACCTGGGCTACTTTGCGAGACGAATCTAATGAGGATAATTAAGCTGTGATTAGCATATCCAAGAGAATCCTATAAAATTGACCATATAAACTTGTTTTTAGGAGCAACTCAAAAATTATGAAGGGCAATTTGTCCTCTCTCCTCCAACAGTCCCTCCTTAAAGGGGGTGAAAACAAATTTAATTAGGCCATATCAGCACTTGGGGCCACAAAAATATTAATTGTAGTGAAAAAAGAAGGAATGGGGGCCACAATTCTTCCCCTGTTTGTAGCTACAAATGAGGGGAGTTTAGGGGCTATGTAAAAGTTGGGAGTTGTTTTGGGGCCCTGTTGGAGATAGTTTTTTTCCCAAAATTCCAATAACTAAATTTGAGGAAGGTTTATGGAGCTCTCTTGGAGGTTTTGGTTACTGTAGCATCACTGTAGCAAAACATAGCTTAATTAGGCTTGTTAGATTCGTCTCGTAAATTAGCATCCATCTGTAAAAAAAATTTGTAATTAAACTTTATTTAATATTTTTAAATAGCAAGATTCTCTGAACTAAACTTTAGGACTAAAGTAAACAAACAGGCTAAGAAAGCTACTAGCTGAAACTAATGAACTGGCCAAGAGTTTGACCAAAGTTGTTCTGAAGAGACTAGTAGCAGGTTGAATAAGGTGAAAAGGAAAAGCTAAACTGTAGGCTACATGGATCGGCTGCTACTCTGTCAATTGTGGTTCGACTCTCCCTCCTGTTTGAACGCCTCTATTCAGATACCGCGCCATTGCTCTAAGATACGACTCTCAGCTTACCTTTTTGAATTTTTTTTAAAAAAATGAAACTACAAAAAGCACTCAAACTGAGTGGTAAACACTAAAACTGCTCAAACAGCTTGGCTTACCGTTTTCAACTTGTTCAAATTAAGAAATTTGCATTTGTCCAGTTTTTCCATCGGTTTTCACAAAAACCGACAAATTGTTGTGGTGCTGTTTGAGTGGCTCGGTCAGTTTTGTAAAGCTTGGTGGCGGTAGGGCATACGGCCAGCTTAGATCTTTTCGATCAGATCAGGTGTTATTGCTCGAGCACATTAACTATCGATGCTGCCACATCAGGGTAATGGCCACAAAAATGTATCCGACGCCCAACCCCAACGACCAAACGACAGATCATTTTTTACTCCACTGCCTTCTCATTTTAAATTCACGCGGTACCCTTTTCGACTTCTTAAGAGGTATGGAATTGGCCCAATATAATTATAGGAATGGACCACACGATGAACTAGAGTCAGGAATAATCTTGACGGTTACCAAGCACATTTTTTATGATATATGTCCCTCCTAGTGTATAATTTTGCAAAAAATTATAGTTAACTTAACATTGAAACCTATATTTTGCTATTCCAGGATGCAGGAGAGGTGGAGATCTCGTGTACGAGTCATTCAACCATTGGTGATGCTAGGTCAATCAAAGCATGTGCTGCAACAAAAAATACTTGAAAATTATCTTTGCGATCCCCAATACTCCCTCCGTTTTCATTTTATTGACATTAGGGCAGGTGAATTAGTGCAAATTTGCACCAATCCTTCTGTTTTAACGTCAAAAAAAAAAAAAAAAAAAGAGGACAGGAGTTCGTATGAATTCAGTTACTTATCACATTTCAGCTTTCACTTTTGAAAAAGCTTTATTCATTAATTGTGAAGTAATTGGCATCCATTATTGCTTTTACATTGAGTTGTTTTTTTTTTCAAATACGCTAGAGCTAGTTATGCCACAATGCTGCTATTCCCATATTGCATCATAGATTATTCGCCATTATCATCTGCATAAGCAATTCAAGAAAATGATATGGATAAATGATCAACATTACTTTGGGTCAGTTCAAAAAAATTTCCAAATGCACCTTTTTATCTTTTTTTATTTGAATTATTATGCAAGTTAAAGAATTAACCTCACAGAGAAACTTGAAAGGTCTCATGGCTCAACTTTTCACTCATGTAATAATGCAAAACTATTGCAGACCTGGAGCAAACAGTGAGGAAATTATGGAAGCAATTGGAAATGAGGTGTCATATGCTCCTTTTTCAGGTAAGAGGGCCCTGATAATCAAATAATAATATATTTATATTATTCAAATTTGTTACATGGAAATAATAATTTTGAATTCCTTGAAAAAACAGTTTACAATATCTTAATATCTGTTAATCTGAAATATATCTTAATTAATAAGGACCATGTCTATGTTCTATACATCGCTATTTATGACTGAAGGGTGTGACATCTCGTTTTGCATAACCAAAGCTCTGTGTATTGTCCCTACAACAGGATTAGAGTCTACATCACCTGATATTGGGGCTACTATGGGTCAATTTTCAGAGTTAAATGTCAACAGAAATGGCTTAAAGGTACACCAATATATGCTTACTTGGATATTTTTTCTTTCCTTCTTTTCCTTTGCAATAGTAACCACTGCTTCCATTTAAAGGTATAGGACTGGATGGTACACCACACGTTGGATATATCTTTTTTTTCTTTTTTTTGGGCGAGGGTCACATTGGATCTAACAATAGTAAGGTCACAAGGTTCTAGTGTGAATTATCCAACTTAAGGAGAGTAGATTTTGTGTGTCAGGAGTAATTTAAGTACTCCAGAATGGATTCTAGTCCAATCTGAACGTCTACAATCCAGTCTAGCGTATGAACCGCTCCAAAATTTTTACCGCTAGCTCTGCCCCTCCTGAGTATATGGTGGATGGTCTCAAAACAAAAATATGGTACATAATCTCTAAATTAACTGTGTTATTACTCTTTTCAGCAAAAGCTTGTGATCATGATCAGCGTGACATGCGACAGAAGCCGGTCCAAAGCTTTCAGTTTAGCCGCGAAGATGAGCGGTAAGTGTCCTTTGCTGTTTAGTCGAGACTTTAGGCCTGCCCGCCGTCCATGCACCTGATCTGTTAGACGATCGAGCGGATGATTTGTTGGTTTATGGCCTGGTGTTCGTGGCTGCAGGGGTCCAGTCCATGACCATGGGGTTCACCGGGGATGGGAGAGACCGGCTGGAGGTGGCCGGGATAGGGATAAATGCAGTGGCTCTCGTGTGTTGCCTTCGTAAAAAAATTGGTCACGCGACGATCCTGATGGGGGAAGAGGTCAAGGTCACGAGGCGTCCTCGTCCTGGCAGCAGTACTGTGGATCATGCACCATCGCCTCAACCCGTCGAGCATACGGACACCCCGGCGCCGGCGTCCATGATTGACAGCGTCGACCAGGACGAGGAGCACGCCCGCACTTCACCAAGCCAGGCAACGGCTGACGACGGTTTCGGCCCGCCAGCTGATCCGCTGCCTCTGCAACGCCAGCCAGCGACGGTGCGACAGAGACAGGGACGCACCTTCAACATGTCCTGGACCACCCGCCGCGCGCAAAAAGCACGGACCAAGAAACTGATGCGTTCTAAAGCTTTTTCCATCGTCTGACTGGTCCCTGTGTGCTTCAATGGCTTGTGTCGTGCACTTCGCCGGCTTTCGTGCTGCCGGAGACTGTTTGTGTGATAAGCTTGCTTGCTCGGTTCATCTCTTATGTGTGGAGTTTTTAACTTCTATATAATGCATAGGGGTGAATTGTATCTTCGTTTCCTCCTATTTTTTGTCATGCTATATCTAATGGTAACTGGTAGTTCTCCTAAGAGTTTGTAGTACAATGCAAGGTGCTTAGGACAAGTGCTAAAATAGATACAATTATTAGCCATATGTATGTAAAAACTCTTTTCTATACTGAAAAAGTACACACCTTAATTATGATAGTAACCACTCTTTTTCTCAGGATAATCACACTGTTCTAAAAGTCGGTTGTTTGGATAGGTCTTCCGGCTGTTTCCAAGCCAGGAGTTCGAACCGGCTTGAGATCGGGACGATTCAGAGCATTGTTCATGCTAGTCAGAGGTAGTTGTTTTGGTACAAGAGATTCTTCAGAGTGGAAAAATACGCTCAAGCCAAAATCCCCCTGCACTTTTTGTTCCATCCAGGCCCCAACACAGAACAGAGTTTCAGGATTAAGAGGGTTGCAGCAGTGGCAATGCTTCTACTACCACATTCAACCCTGTGAATTCTGGTGAGAATATAAAACGCAAGCTGACCAGTTTTGTTGCACATGGGAATATGACATTCGGAGGGCTCCAACGTAACCAGATTATGCAAAAGACCGCGACTTTGAATTTTGGTTTCTCAGAGAAAAGAAGTCTAGCTCCATACTTTGCAGCCATAACGCAGATGTGATTAATTAAAAGACTCACAGAACACATGCAAAGATACACGGGCGCAGATGGCAGAAGGGCCTCAGGGACGACGAACGGGGAAGCAGGAAGGGGCTGGAGGGCGGAAGCGGCAGCGCATCTTGTCATTGCACCGGCGGCCCCCAGAGGTGATCTCTGAGTCTCTGCTATCTTGTGATGCTCGTCATGTCATCTGGATTTTCCACGCGCGTCGTCCCAGTCCTAGGGTTTTTTTTTTTTTTGTCTTTTTTTTTGTGAGGACATCTCCTATATGTAGATTGATCTACAAATAACAACCTGTAGATCAGCCCACTAATGGCCCATGGGCCGGCCTAGAAAACAGGTACGGTTTTATTTTTTTCCTTATTTTCTTTCTTATGTTTTAATCACGGTAATTAATTTACAATTATATCGTATTAATATTTTTTATTTTCATGTAGATTCAACATTTTGAAATTCATATATCAACATTTTCAAAAAGCTATGTCAACATTTTCGAATAACTGTGTCAACATTTTTCTGAAAAATGTTGATCACGTATATATAAAATGTTGATCATGTACATCTAAAATGTTGATCACATACATCTAAAATGTTGATGAAAAATTTATTTTTTAAAAATTCCAAAATTATTCATATTGGATCTCATTTTATAGAATTAATTCTAAACAACACGTAGGTTCAAACAGATTCGAAAACGGACTTACGGTTTGGAAGAAAATCACGTTTTAAATTTAGAAATCAAACTTCATTTTCCCCCACCCAATCCGCGCCAATAGCATCGCGCCACGTGTCTGGCTCATGTGTGCTGCCCAGCAGCCCGCAGCACGTGCCAGCCGTTGGATTTTTTTTTCATGAATCTCGAAGTGATCTACAGGTTGACTCTTGTAAAACGATCTACATATAGGAATTCCTGTCCAAGTAGGGAAAAGGAAATTTTGCCATGGGCCAGTTTTATCCGGCCAAGATGGGCCGGAACATTATTTTCTTTGCTCGGGGCCGCTGAAATATGCAAGCCCATAATCCTAATTGAATCCATGAAGCAAGTTTTATTACATTACACACTAACAACACACACAAGATTCACTTATTCATAGCTCAGATCATCCATGAGAGAACTGAAAAAGAAAAGAAAAGAAAAGAAAAGAATCAGTTGTTGACAATGTGGCACTTCCTCCTGGTCTGCCCTTGAGCTGCAGTGAACACGCCGACACTTCCCATTTTGACCATGGAAGCCGCGAAGTCCCAGAAAAACTTGCCGGCGTGGCGCCCGTAGCTTGCCCTTGCACATACCCGCGCGTGAACCCGGGGTCGAAGGTGAGGAAGCTCACTACCAGGATTCCCCTTTTTGCCGAGTGCCAGGGGCACTCGGCAAAAGCCGAAATACACTCGGCGAAAGTTTCGCCGAGAGTAACACTCGGCGAAACTTACTCGGCGAACTTCTACACGGCGAAAAGCACTTTCGCCGAGTGTTTTTTCTCGGGCACTCGGCAAAAGTTTCGCCGAGTGCAAAAATGATCACTCGGCATTTAAAAGTTGACGGACGGCGTCCTGACGGCGCGAGTTTCGCCGAGTGTCAAGTATACACTCGGGGAAACTTTAGCCGAGTGTATTAAGAAATACACTCGGCTAAAGTTCGCGAGTGTATTTCTGAATACACTCGGCTAAAGTGCAGACTTTCGCCGAGTGTTACTCTAAATACACTCGGCTAAAGTCCATCTTTTGCCGAGTGTTAGTGCGCAAACACTCGGCTAAAGTACCATCTTTTGCCGAGTGTTAGTGCATATGCACTCGGCTAAAGTGGTTTTCCAGGAAATGTTTTATTTGTTTTTTTCATGAATCCTTTCATCAAACACACAGGCAATATATATATCTGACAATATGCATCCATTTCACAGCCATATCACATCCCAATCCTCAAATTGTCCACAATTCAACAATTAACACACATTTAGTCCACATAGAGTCCACAAATAGTTCACAAGTCCATAAATAGTCTTTAGACGATCATAAGTGCACAAATAGTCGACAAACGCTTACAAGTCCATAAATAGTCCGCAACAACAAACAAGCCACACATATAGTCCATAAAACACAAACTATGGATCAAAGGGTGGAGGTCCTTGTGGGAAAAGGTTGCGAGCTGCCGATAGATCCACGTCTCCCGCTCCAACCCCAACCCCAGCATTCGACCCCGCTGACCCAGGCATCGGCTGCACAAAAGAATACATAACATTTGTGATTCAATATGCATGTATAGCACAACTCTAAGTTTTCTAAGTCTCTAGGTTTTCTAAGTCTCTAAGTTTGTCTATGTTTCTAAGGTTATGTAAGGTTGTCAATACACTCACCGGAGAAGAAATGGGAGGACGAGGAGCCCATATCGGAAGAGGTGCCTGCAACGGGTGACCTATCGCCGCAAATTGAGCTTGAAAGTAGGAGAACATCTCCTGTCTCTGCGCCTGTAACTGCGCCTGCACCTGCGTCTGCACTTGCTCCTCCACTTGCGCCTGCACCTGCGCCTGCACTTGCTGCGCCAAAGTTGCCTCGAGGTGCTCCCGTCTGGCCCTCTCTTCTTGAAGTTGGGCCTACAATATGAAATCAATTGTGATACTCGAGTGCAATATTGAATCAAATCAAAAAATGCGCGGCCGGAGGACGTCGGCGGCGGCGCGAGGGAGGAGCTCGGCGGCGCGCGTCGATTTCAATTTGAGCGAAGGGATAAGGTGAA
The DNA here is from genome assembly GCA_007726485.1 of Eragrostis curvula. NCBI lineage: Eukaryota > Viridiplantae > Streptophyta > Magnoliopsida > Poales > Poaceae > Eragrostis > Eragrostis curvula. Next base: position 4,149,827 of record CM017440.1, on the reverse strand, counting down.
ACGAGAGAGAAACAACGGCTAAGTCCCGAACAACACCCCCCCCCCCCCCCCCCACTTTCGCCGAGTGTCCCGGATCAGGACACTCGGCTAAAGTTGATACTTTAGCCGAGTGTCCTGATCCGGGACACTCGGCGAAAGTGGGGCCGGCTTTACCCGAGTTTAATTTTTTTACACTCGGCGAAGGTCACTTGTGCCGAGTGTATTTGGTTTACACTCAGCAATAATTATTCATGAGCAGCTGAAAAAAAAATAAAAAAATACCAAACAATTTCAAAAAATCATAAAATTTTGACATGACGCGATTTAGATGTCCTGTTATCTATATAAATTTGTTTGAACTCAAATTCACATTCGAAAAATCAAATGACTCCAAATCACAATGACCTGTCATAAACTCTATGTCACTTCCTCGGAGATTGTCCGTTTTGTAAACAACGTACGTGACAACTTTCTTGAAACTTCACCTACTTTTTATCACAACATCCCAGTGTGACATCAGGACATCCCAACAAATCTCACGATTTTTTGATGTTATTTGTATTTTATAGAATTTTTAAAAAAATTGGGCACAAGCTCGTTTTCATATTTTATGAACAAAATGTGCAAAAATTAACTTCATTTTCTGGATACGGCCTTACGTTGAACCCATTAACAAGAATATCACTTTTTCATTCACTCGATTCGATTATTTTAATCACTTCTAGTTCAATTTTAGTTTTTTCAAAAAAAATCTAATTAAACAAAATAAGTTACTAAATTTAGAAAACAGATCGTAAAAAGTACCAAATTTCAACACGAAGTACAATGAGGTGTATTTAGGCATGGAAAAAATTTTGGTGCCCAAAAGATGAAAAAAAAATTTATTTTCCCGAGTGCGCAAAGCTGGCACTCGGGAAAATGGAGTTTTGCCGAGTGTCTGGCGTTGACACTCGGCAAAAGTTCTAACGCCGTTACTCGCAAACGACGTCGTTTGCCTGCAGGGTGGGGACAGGGACTTTCACCGAGTGCCAGGTTGGTTGACACTCGGCAAAAGTATAAATTTGGCGAGTGCTTGAGCTTTGCCGAGTGTATACATCGAGTGGCACTCGGCGAAGCCACTTTTTGCCGAGTGTTTAAGTTTTGCCGAGTGTAATTTTTTTGGCACTCGGCGAATCCTTCTTTTGCCGAGTGCCCGATAAAAAACACTCGGCAAAGGTTACCACACTCGGCCAAAACCGGATTTCTGGTAGTGGCGCTCCGCCTCCCGGGGTCCATCTCCGGTGAAGTTGTAGAGGCGGTCCGTGAACGTACGCCTTGCAGCACAACTACCCCAGCGCAGTGCGCGCTGGAGAGGTCGACAAGGTCCTTGAGGCGGAGTCCCTTCAGCGCGAAGATCTAACCTGGAAGATCGACGGTGTCCCTTGCCATATGAGGGTGAGGACGTCGGCGCAGGACGGTGCCCGGCCACTCCCGTCGAGCATGTGCTTGGTGCATGGATTAAACTTGTGGTCACCGTTCCAAGACAAAACAGCTGGGGAAGTGCAACCGAAGGAACTGGCTGGTGAGGCTTCTAGGTGCAGCGGTGAGGACGATCTTCAGTCTTCTCGACTTTTGGGCATGTACTGCTTCCGGTTAAACGCTACTTAAGACTGATCCTGCTTTGCCGACCGCCGAGATAGCCTTGTTTGCTTGACTCCATCATATATGGTGGCTACCTCTTTTATGCAAAGACGCTTGATTCCCCAGAGGTACTCACGCATTGTCCTCTCAACAATGCCATAACAAGACTCTTTGTGTCTGTGTGGTTGTTTTTCATTTAAAATATTATGTAATTAATATTTTAATAACATCACGTGCTAAATTGTATTTACACAATCTACAACACTTGGTCACGCCAGAAAAAGTGTTGTGACACATACTGCGGTCCACTACCAGAAAAAAGATCTGTAGCGGCATTTCCAAAATGATCGAAGCAGCGGACACTAAAACGCCCATCGCTATAGTGTTTTAGACATTTATAGTGGCGGTTCATAACATGGGCTGCCGCTACAAATAGGTAAACCATTTGTAGTGGCGGCCCATCTTAACAGACTGCCACTAACTAAAGCGGCCCAACCTACCCAGGCAACAGCGGCCCATATACTATATATACGAAAGGAAACCCTAGGTTAGACATTTCCGCCACATAATCTCCAATCATTTTCCTCTCCAAAACATCCGCCGCTGTCTCCTCGGTCCTCCACCTCGCTCCTTGTCCAGGCCAGCGCCACACGAGATCCACTACCCCGCTCCGTCCAGCCTCCCTCCGCCAACTCCCCACCCCCATTCCCTCCACCCCCCCACCCCCCCCCCCCCCTTGTCCCCCCTCCCAACCTCGGCTCTAGCCTCGCTGTCCTAGCCCCTTGCCAAGATCTGCCGATGTTGTGGCGTAGAGCGACTACTGCAGGGCATCGCCGACCTTCTTCCTCCAAAGTGCGACGTCCACCTCGGGCACAACAGATCCACATCATCTAGGGTTTCGGCTAGATTCGGCGGTGCGGCGGTGTGTCCACGGCAGCACGGCAGTGCGGCATGGCGTCCACAGCAGCACGGTCTTCCGATCTGGGCGATGGCGGTCAGAAGCTCTTTTTTTTTTTCTTCATTTGTAGCAGCGAGTAAAATTATGGTCTTCTGCTACAGTGTTTTTTTTTTCCTTTTGCGGCCGTTGCAGTACATCCGTCGCCGCCGCGGTTTATTTGTAGCAACAGGCCGCAATCCCTACTTCTAGTGATTTTTCAACCGCCGCTCAGCATATTTTTGTTGTAGTGGTCATGCCAAGTAATACGGCATGATCAGGTGCCACATCAGATCAACTTTACGCATCGGACCGAGCAATGACCATGCTGGCCTAATGAGCGTGAATAGTCATGCCAGACCCTTTGGTGTGACTGACCATGGGACGACTTAGCCGCTCATCTTCCTGTCTCTCCCCACTCCCTCCTTTCTACGCCCATGGTGTTTCGAACCCCGCGCCCTCCCCCTCATATCCGGCGACAGGAGGCGTCCATTCCAATCCAAATTAATAACATTTTGTTCTTATTGCGGTTTTAGGTGGGTTGCATAGTTGATAGGGTTTTGTTGGTAGAGAATGGAAATTGGTTAATAACATTTTGTTCTTATCGAGGGTGATCGCAGGTCTGTCACTCGATTGATCAATTGTAATGCCTATTTAACGTGTAGGGTTGCTTGCATGTGGTTTCCTATAGGATGGGCATAGGGCAGGTATATATGGTAGGCCATTTTTGTTGTTGTTGTTGTTGTATAAATTGCAGCAAGCTCTTGTGTTTCCTTGTGGCATGTTCTCTATAGTGAAGTGCTCCCAGACTAGTGACTTCTTCCTGTGATGTCTTGATGTGGTCATCTCAGCACTGATCAACTCATTTGAGGGGTCCTCTCAGCACTTATCAACTCATTTTCATGAATCATGTTATCACCATTGACCATGTCATCACTATAAGAATTTGCTGTTGTTGTTGTTGTTGTTGTTGTTGTTGTTGTTGTGTGTGTGTGTGTGTGGTGTGTGTGTCGTCCATACCCTCACCTTGATTCATCGCCACTGACAGGTGGCCCCAAGGCATATATTTGCTTTGTCCACTTGTAAAACACGTGGTTGGTCCACTTGTAAAACATATTATTTCACTACTAGAATCCTAAGTTTATCTGAGTGTTTCAAGAAATCCCCGACCACCCGTTGGCAACTATTATTGATTGCCGATCCGACGGTACAAACAAATACCTTCACATATTGAATATATAGAATGGCCGAGCTCCACCCTCTCTCCCTCCTTCTTCAAATGTACGTGCTCCACCCTCCCTCCCTCCTAGGCTTCCATACCTTCACCGGTAAGTTCCAACTAGTTGATTCACCTCACCCCTATACCGCCGCCGATGCCTTAGCTGGAACGGGTGACTTTTGATTTTAATTAATGCTGACTGGGGCTTAGGGGTGGCCAGAGATGCTCGCACGGATTGCTTTATCCTTCAATATGTTTTGAATAAAACGAAGACGAGATCTTCATTAAGACTCATAGGGACACACGAGTGATCGGAGGATCATAGCTGCAGCAATGCTACCATCACCAGGGACAGAGCGAGAAATCATGCATGAGGGGGCCAAGTAGTGTAGTTTGAGGCATAAGGGGGGCCAAAATCTAACTTTTTACATAAACTATAGGCTAATTTATTGTGTACACAAGGCAAGTGCACCTACCAGGGGGGGGGGTGGGGGGGGGGGGGGGGGCAGGCCCGGACCCTGCGTGTCCCCCGCACTGGCTCCGCCACTGACCACCACCATGGCAAAGGCAGGCTGCTGAAGAGCCGGGCCTCAGATAGCAGCATGAGGCGGCAAATCCTGTTAAGTAGCAGCAGGAGGTTCCGATCATTTGTAGGGATGGTAACTGCATCAAAGGAATGAAGAAATGTATTGGACATAGGATTGTAACCCAATGGTGCACACATTCGAGTGGTGAGGCTACATGCGATGGGTACACATATCCAAAAAGAAAACTATGGTTCTTCAGGCGAAAGGCCAAGTAGCGGTAGCGTCTAGAGCTACGCTTCAAGCAGAGGAACATGACACCAGTGTTCACCGTGCAGATCTGGCGCAGTTTGAAGAGGTAAATACTTATGTAAGCATTACGCATTTGGAACGCTCAAGTTCCTTTCCCCGTGACATGGCACCTTCATTGCAAAGCCACACCTGCAGCACATGGTCATAAGGTGGAATCCTCATGACACAGATGAGAGAGCAGGTGCCATCCTCGTGTCACCGACGATGTATAATGCCAGCAGTTGGTACAACTCTAGCATCGGTGGGAGCGCGACGTGGAAGAACTCCATCGACCCAGTGTCCAGCAAGAGCAGCACTTTGCCCTTTTGATACTTCCAGTGGTACGCTCAGTGGCATGCATTGAAAGGTATGGGGATTGGTCATGGAGCCAGAACGATGGGAGCACCACTGTCGGAGTTGTAAACGTGAGCTCGCAGTCGACTCTTCAAATCCACCTAAAGAGATACTAGGTAGAACGACAACAAGAGGGTGTTGTTACTGCGATATGCCAGGAGAAAAAGGAAATGTAGTTGTCAAATTCCATAGATCCCGTCGGGCGGCTTAGCTTGATGTGTCACCGGGTGACGAAGGGTTGGCGAACTGCTGATCCCGGCTTGCGAGGAAGAGAATGCCATCTCGACTGTCTCTAATGTGCCACTGCTGATCACCCTAGAGACCTGTGAGCCAAAAATCGCTGTCGCGGACGGCAGCGGCGAGGTCAGGGTCAGAGCAGATCTGGGCGCGGTGTAAGGCACGGAAGGTCATGTCTTCGTGGATAATGAAGCTCACGAAGCACCCGATGGTCCGCAATAAATGTCTTCAAAGAAGATCTGTTACCAGAAGGCGGCCCAAATAAGAAATTTTTATTTCAAAAAATAAAATAATCTGAACCTCAAGGAAAGATCCCAACCTTCCTTGAGTGTGTTGTTGTTTATTTGTAAACTTATAGTCTTGCTTGTATGACCATTACATTACCACTCGTGTGTTCCGAACACATAGTGTGGCAACGAGCCAACGAAAACCAGATACTCAGAAACTGGTATACATATACAGGAAGGCAAGTGATAGTACTGCAGGGAGAGCATGGAAGCCGGCATCCATGCAGGGCTTGGCTTGGCGGCCGCTCCACGAACGCTCGGTGCTCGAATTGTCATGGCGAGACGGCCGCGGAAGAATCGTTACATCGGAATCCGTACGTGAGTCTAGAACGTTCCTCTGTGTACAGTGAAGCTGCTAGTTGCTTGGTCGATGAATCATGAACTACGCTACAGTGAAGCTAAGGGCGCATCGCCACTGTTCAGACCTTGCCGCTGTACAGTGAAGCTAAGGGCGCGCATCGGACGCACGGGGAAGCAGGAAGCGGCCAGAATGCGGCGGCGCTCCGGCGAGGCGCGCCATGGCGCGGAGAAGACGGTTCTGTCTTCCTGGCGGGGTGGTCGCTGTTTCAAATGGCGACCACCCCTTGGGGAAGATGCAGGTAAAACGGATTGGCCCATGTACGTGCGCTGGAGACCGATGGACCGAATTATATCATGCAAGACCCATTTAGCCACAGCCCACAGTAGCGCGTTCGACTGGGCCGCGGCCACCGTCGTCATCTTCGCCGGTGTGGTCGGGTGTACGGACGACACGCTTACTCCGGTGACCAAGCGACGCACAGCTCTCGAACATTCGATCACTGAAGGCTGAAGCAAAAAGCGGGCGCGGCGGGTCCTCATCATTTCGTACGCACACATAAGGTGTTCGGAGAAATGCCACACCGGAACGCTCCTTGGGGGACAGTGTTTCACTGTTCAAATTTCTAGCGGGAATCATGTTAGCTGACCAGCAGTGCCGTCGGACGCGCGGCCGTATGATAGCGCCGTGAAGGTGCTTGGAGAAATCCGTAGAACAAGAAATTTTTTCTCCTCGATCCCACATGGGCACACCTCATCATCCGTTGCCGTCGTGGGGCCTTCTTCATTTTCAAGGCAAGAGGACTTGGTCTCATGTCAACGGGAGGAGGGCAATAAGTTTACTTGTTGGAAGGTTTCTGTCAGTCAGTTGTTTTATCATATTCTCGGGTCAACTACTCTCGGTTGAGTCGTGGCCTCCACCATGGTGTAGGCAATATAAGAAACCGTACCGTATGAGCCATTCTGCGTGGCGGCCGGGCAACACAACTGATCCAAAAGCTAACAAGGTTAGTATGCTTACTGCTTTATCGCTTTTATTTATTTGTTTCCTTCGAGGACCGAAGATCGAAGATTTTGATGTGCAGATTCCCTACGTACTCCCATGGCGGCAGAACGGATGGGCATTGTATTTTACAGCGTGCAGAAGATCTTCGAAATGGTGGCCGCCATCACGGAGGCGGTGCAGACGGTTCGTCAGAACAAGAAGGAGTGCGAGGACATCGCCAGGTGCGTGGCCAGCGTGAGCACCGTCCTGACGCGCCTGCACCAGTCGACGCCGATGGCCGCGGACCCGGCCATGGGCGGCGCTCTGGGTGAACTGGCGGCGAGCCTGGGTCGCGCCCTCGAGCTCGTCAGGAAGTGCCAGCGGAGCAGCAAGGTGCGCCGCTACGTGGGGTGAGTATGGTGGCGTGTACTCATGTACGATGCCATTTTCCTCACAGTATTCAGAGAAATCTCTAGGAATATATTCCCCACCTCTATCGGACCTAAGTCTCTTAATTGTCTTTCCTAATTGGTTTTCAACTTCAGCCTTATAGATTTTAAAATATTCTAATGCTTCATCTTTAGTTCTGAGAAGGTAAATATAACAGAACCTAGTAGCATCATCTATTAGAGTAAAGAAATATTTTTTACCTCCCTTGGTTATAATTCCATTCATCTCACATAAGTCAGAATGGACCAGCTCAAGGGGTGAGGTGCTTCTCCCCTCAACCGTGTGAAAAGGCTTACGGGGCTGCTTAGCTTGCACACACACCTCACATTTATTATCTCTATCAAAATTGTATGCGGGAATTAAATCCATTTTGCTCATTCGAACTATTGCATCTCTATTAACATGACAAAGGCGTGAATGCCACAAATCAATGTTATTATTTGAATATGAAGAATAGAAAATGCTAGCAGAAGTATCAAGTACAGAAAGGCGGAACATGCCTCCGCAATCATAGCCCTTTCCTACAAATGAACCAAATTTGGTTAACACTACTTTATTTGACTCGAAGACTAACTTTATTCCTTGACGACACAGCATCGACCCGCTTAACAGATTGCGAGTCATTGCTGGTACATACAGCACGTCCTTTAGAACAAGATTCTTGCCGGAAGTTAACTTCAAGCTCACTTGTCCCATGCCACGAACTGCTGCAGCCACTCCGTTTCCCATCAATACGGATCCACCTGCTGCAGTCTGCAAGGATGTAAAGCATTTATGATCAGCACAAATGTGTCTAGTAGCACCAGTATCTATCCACCAATCAAATGATGAATCTGCCATAAAGGCCAATGGTACATACCCATTTGCAGTAGCGCCTGAACCATTGCTGGTCTGTGCAACAGCCACATGCACTTGAGCATTAGCTCCCTTTTGCCGATCAGGTGAAGGACCCCTCCCTTTACGGTTTCGGCACCTGTTTGCCTTGTGGTCTTTCTCACCACAAACAAAGCAGATGATTTGATCCTTCTTCTTCTTGAATGCATTGTTCTTCGGTCCAGTAGGTCCAGGCACCTTCTTTTCCTTTTCCTTTTCCTTCTTCACATTCTTCCCATGCTGGTTCTTGTAATCGACAATATTTGCTTGAGCATTGGCTGCCTTTACCCCACCAAAACCTGCCTTCGACTTCTCCTCGACATTTATTGCAGCAATGAGCTCGGTGAGAGTCAATCGCTGCTTTAAGTGTCGACGTGCAGTGACAAAGTCACGCCAAGAAGTGGGCAGTTTGGCAAGAATGGCATTAACCTGAAAAGCTTCAGGGAGAACACACCCAAATTGAGTTATGTCCCGCACGATCATTTGCAGCTCATGGATTTGCTCCACAATTGATCGGCCTTCTCCCATACGAAAGTTCAGGTAGCTTGCCACCAAAAAGGACTCATTGCCATTGTCGCTTTCAGCATATTTGTCATTCAGATCAGTCCACACAATCCTTGCCTCGACACTTTCCAGATAATTATCAAAAAACTTAGGTGCTATGACAGCCAAGAGACGTGCAAGGGCTGAGCCATTTGCCTTTTCCCAACGGGTCCTAAGCGCAACAAGTCGCGCTTTCTCAACCTCGTCTTGCACATCATCTCCAGACACCACGGGCGGCTCTTCGGTGAGGACCCAGAATAATCCGAGCTCCGTCAACCATAGCTTCGTCCGGGCCTGCCAGCGTTTGAAGCCGGTGCCATCAAAAGGCTCAGGTTTAATAGCGTCCGAGTTAGGCATGTGTGGAACTGAACTCGAACCAGCCATACTAGGATTTCTGGATTGTTGAATAAAGTGCAATAATTTCAGTACAACTATGAGCAGAGAAATCACATACAAAAACTGGTTTGGATAATGCAATGCATGTTCACAGATCAGGCATCCCATACTATACAGTTCAGATTTGTAGTACAGAGGTATCATCATGTGAAATAATAACTGAACTGGTAAACCAAGTAAAAGAAAAGATTAACTCTTCAAACAGTCGGCCCCAAAGTCTTTAACTTTGCTCCCTGACTGTTGACAAGTAAAGCTTCCTAGATCAAGTAATTTAGAGTCCTGCCATCTAGTTGTCTCCTACGGAAATGTCTTTGGCATAACAACAAGTATCTACTGATAAATGCTAACACGTTGGAACAATCACAGTGAGGAATAATTCAGGTAGCAGTAAACAAACAATGCAGTTCTGTACTGAAATCAGGTAGTATTACGAACTGCAGAAAGTAATTATTCCATTCCAATGCCGGCTGAACAAAGACAGTTAATGGAGACAACCAGAGTAATCTCAAACTACTGATCTCAGCTCATCTAATCATCAATGAGATACTAGTCCAGATTACTAAGCATAATCCAAAGGAAATAACAGAGTTGTGTGCAACACTTACAAACTGAAGCGCGCAAACCGTTCCGAGATGAGGGTCAGGCACGGCTCGTCGGCCGCTGTCCCAGAAATCCTAGGCGCCGCCGTCGCCGACGGTGAGGAAGACGGAGATACAAGACCTCTCCACACAGGTCCACCTGACCGTGTGGGCGAGCCTGAACGTCGCAGCACCACGCACCTCCACAGCAACTCCGGTTCCTCAGCAATCCGCACAAGAAGAACACAGGGGTCGCACAAGAAAGAAAGAGAGGGGAATTTCTTCCTGAACTCGTATGCTGCAGTGAGACGGAAAGGAGCAGATATAGGGGAAGGAGGAGAACGAACCCTAGTGAGAGACGGGACAGGCTACTCATCCAAGCCGTTCCGTTCATCTCGCCCTCAATCCGAGCATCCCCAACTGTTCCCTTGGTCCACACGCACGCCGCAGCCGCTCCACGAGCTCGACCCAGTCGCCCGGGAAGCTCGGACAAGCAGTTGCGCCGCCGCTACTGAACCAGCCAGGAGTTGCTCCTCTGTTCCTCCTGTAGCTGCAGGTTAGGGATGAGGCCAGGGCTTCCTCATCTCAATTCGAATGGGCTGGGCTAGCACAAGGCCGGCCCAACGTTGAATTTCCTCAACGCTCAACAATCCCCACCAAATTCAATGTTGGTGCTTAATTGGTTTGATATACAAGATTTGAGTAATAAGTACCTTGCGGGTTTGAACAAATTACCTAGTTACACTGACTTCTACTCTCACAGACAGAGGAGGACGATGCCTTGATCCTCTGGCTTGGTGTGAAAATTTCCATCAGTATAACACCTTGTACTAGGCTGCTTAGTTTTCAGCTCTCGGGTTGGACTTTTATGGTCATGTCCATGCATCTTTTATTCATGAGTGTCACACAAAGAGATGCCCATACTCTTTGAGATTGCGACCACACAATCACACTCACATAGGTGAGTTCTCATAGTAGTCCTGTAGGACAACTACTATTGCCATACGGCATTGAACTCATTAAGAGTTTAACTCAACCTTGCCTACAGAAGAGCAGTATGCAGCTCATGGGAATTTTAATGCTCTTTTGCTCACACAACTAGTTGTCCTAGAGCCTAGTTCACGGGATCTCCGATCTTCTAGGATAGGTTGCTGCCGGTGTGAACCTTGTCAATGGGCAAAAGTCCCATCCCCTTTGATGCTGCTTGGATGACTGTTCTAGCCAATCCTTTGGTAAAGGGATCCGCTAGATTCCCTTCAGAACGAATATAATCCACGGTGATTATACCTGTCTCAAGTGCATGCCGAAGCGACTTGAGTCGCCTTTTAATGTGCTTCGAAGACTTCATGTTATCTTTCCTACTCTTCACCTTAACCAGAACAGTTTGGTTATCACAGTAGGTAAGAACAGCGGGGACTGGTTTGTCCCCAATTGGGAGGTCAGAGAGGAGTTCTTGAATCCACTCTGCTTCTACCGCCGCTGAGTCAAGCGCTACTAACTCAGCCTCCATGGTGGAGCGTGTAAGAACGGTCTGTTTTGAAGACCTCCACGACACAGCCCCACCAGCTAAAGTGAACATATATCCACTTGTAGCCTTCATGTCATCAGAGTCGCTGATCCAATTTGAGTCACTGTATCCTTCTACGACAGTTGGATGACCTGTGTAACATATTCCCAGGTTCTTGGTTCCTTTCAAGAATTTAAGTACTCTTTCAAGTGCTATCCAATGGTCACTACCTGGATTAGAGGTATAGCGACTTAACCGACATACTACATAAGAGATGTCCGGTCTCGTAGCACTAGCTAAGTACATAAGAGAACCTATAATCTGGGAATACCTCAATTGATCTTTTCCATGACCCAAATTTTTCTTCAATTTAGCATTAGGGTCATAGGGTGTGGCAGCAGGCTTACAGTCCATCATATTAAAACGTGTAAGCATTTTGTCCACATAATGGGATTGAGTCAATGATATCCCATTCTCCCCTCTCAAGATCTTGATGTTTAGAATCACATCTGCTTCCCCCAAATCCTTCATGTCAAAGCTTTGGGAAAGAAAAGACTTTGTTTGATTAATCAAGTCCAAATCTGTCCCGAACAGTAATATGTCATCCACATACAAACATAGGATGACACCTCGCCCTGCATTAAAGCGATAATACACACATTTATCAGCTTCGTTAACACAAAAGCCGACCGAAGTGAGTGTATTATCAAACTTTTCATGCCACTGTTTCGGGGCTTGTTTAAGACCATATAGGGACTTGATCAATCTACACACTTTATTCTCATGTCCTTTTACCACAAATCCCTCTGGTTGCTGCATATATATCTCCTCATCAAGCTCTCCATTTAGAAAAGCTGTTTTAACATCCATTTGATGTATGAGGAGTTTGTGCGCAGCTGCCAGTGCTATAAGCGTACGGATAGTGGGTAATCTGGCAACAGGAGAATAAGTGTCGAAATAGTCTTCACCCTCCTTTTGTGTAAAACCCTTAGCCACCAATCGGGCCTTGTACTTTTCTATAGTACCATCGGGTCTACGCTTTCTCTTAAATATCCATTTGCATCCTACTGGCTTGCAGCCACCTGGAAGTTCAGCTAGCTCCCAGGTTCCGTTAGTGATAATGGAATCCATTTCACTACGAACCGCTTCTTTCCAGTATTCTGCCTCAGGAGAAGCATATGCCTCAGAGATATTCCGTGGTTCTTCATCCACGACATAGGTAACAAAATCATCACCCAGAGATTTTTCAACTCTTTGTCTCTTGCTCCTCCTTGGTTCCAATTCAGGAACTATTTCATCATCGTGAGGAGGAGGACCACTAGTTGATGTCTCGGGTGGATCATATTCTTTCACTCTCATAGGGAAGATGTGCTCAAAAAATGTTGCATCCCGAGATTCTTGTATTGTGTTGACAGCAATATCTGACACCTCGGAATGAACCACTAGAAATCTGTAGGCTGTGCTATGGAATGCATAACCGAGAAAGACACAATCGACTGTCTTTGGTCCAAGTTTCCTTTTCTTCGGCAGAGGGACATGTACTTTAGCAAGACAGCCCCATGTACGAAGATGAGATAGGTTAGGCTTTCTCCCTTTCCATCCCTCATAGGGCGTCTCCTCCCTGTTCCGAGGAGCAACCCTGTTTAGGACATAGTTAACAGTGAGGACAGCCTCACCCCACCATGAGTAAGCCATACCAGAACTTTGTAAAAGAGCATTAGCCAAGTCACAAATAGTTCTGTTCTTTCTTTCGGCTACTCCATTGGATTGGGGTGAGTATGGTGGCGTGTACTCATGTACGATGCCATTTTCCTCACAGTATTCAGAGAAATCTCTAGGAATATATTCCCCACCTCTATCGGACCTAAGTCTCTTAATTGTCTTTCCTAATTGGTTTTCAACTTCAGCCTTATAGATTTTAAAATATTCTAATGCTTCATCTTTAGTTCTGAGAAGGTAAATATAACAGAACCTAGTAGCATCATCTATTAGAGTAAAGAAATATTTTTTACCTCCCTTGGTTATAATTCCATTCATCTCACATAAGTCAGAATGGACCAGCTCAAGGGGTGAGGTGCTTCTCCCCTCAACCGTGTGAAAAGGCTTACGGGGCTGCTTAGCTTGCACACACACCTCACATTTATTATCTCTATCAAAATTGTATGCGGGAATTAAATCCATTTTGCTCATTCGAACTATTGCATCTCTATTAACATGACAAAGGCGTGAATGCCACAAATCAATGTTATTATTTGAATATGAAGAATAGAAAATGCTAGCAGAAGTATCAAGTACAGAAAGGCGGAACATGCCTCCGCAATCATAGCCCTTTCCTACAAATGAACCAAATTTGGTTAACACTACTTTATTTGACTCGAAGACTAACTTTATTCCTTGACGACACAGCATCGACCCGCTTAACAGATTGCGAGTCATTGCTGGTACATACAGCACGTCCTTTAGAACAAGATTCTTGCCGGAAGTTAACTTCAAGCTCACTTGTCCCATGCCACGAACTGCTGCAGCCACTCCGTTTCCCATCAATACGGATCCACCTGCTGCAGTCTGCAAGGATGTAAAGCATTTATGATCAGCACAAATGTGTCTAGTAGCACCAGTATCTATCCACCAATCAAATGATGAATCTGCCATAAAGGCCAATGGTACATACCCATTTGCAGCAGCGCCTGAACCATTGCTGGTCTGTGCAACAGCCACATGCACTTGAGCATTAGCTCCCTTTTGCCGATCAGGTGAAGGACCCCTCCCTTTACGGTTTCGGCACCTGTTTGCCTTGTGGTCTTTCTCACCACAAACAAAGCAGATGATTTGATCCTTCTTCTTCTTGAATGCATTGTTCTTCGGTCCAGTAGGTCCAGGCACCTTCTTTTCCTTTTCCTTTTCCTTCTTCACATTCTTCCCATGCTGGTTCTTGTAATCGACAATATTTGCTTGAGCATTGGCTGCCTTTACCCCACCAAAACCTGCCTTCGACTTCTCCTCGACATTTATTGCAGCAATGAGCTCGGTGAGAGTCAATCGCTGCTTTAAGTGTCGACGTGCAGTGACAAAGTCACGCCAAGAAGTGGGCAGTTTGGCAAGAATGGCATTAACCTGAAAAGCTTCAGGGAGAACACACCCAAATTGAGTTATGTCCCGCACGATCATTTGCAGCTCATGGATTTGCTCCACAATTGATCGGCCTTCTCCCATACGAAAGTTCAGGTAGCTTGCCACCAAAAAGGACTCATTGCCATTGTCGCTTTCAGCATATTTGTCATTCAGATCAGTCCACACAATCCTTGCCTCGACACTTTCCAGATAATTATCAAAAAACTTAGGTGCTATGACAGCCAAGAGACGTGCAAGGGCTGAGCCATTTGCCTTTTCCCAACGGGTCCTAAGCGCAACAAGTCGCGCTTTCTCAACCTCGTCTTGCACATCATCTCCAGGCACCACGGGTGGCTCTTCGGTGAGGACCCAGAATAATCCGAGCTCCGTCAACCATAGCTTCGTCCGGGCCTGCCAGCGTTTGAAGCCGGTGCCATCAAAAGGCTCAGGTTTAATAGCGTCCGAGTTAGGCATGTGTGGAACTGAACTCGAACCAGCCATACTAGGATTTCTGGATTGTTGAATAAAGTGCAATAATTTCAGTACAACTATGAGCAGAGAAATCACATACAAAAACTGGTTTGGATAATGCAATGCATGTTCACAGATCAGGCATCCCATACTATACAGTTCAGATTTGTAGTACAGAGGTATCATCATGTGAAATAATAACTGAACTGGTAAACCAAGTAAAAGAAAAGATTAACTCTTCAAACAGTCGGCCCCAAAGTCTTTAACTTTGCTCCCTGACTGTTGACAAGTAAAGCTTCCTAGATCAAGTAATTTAGAGTCCTGCCATCTAGTTGTCTCCTACGGAAATGTCTTTGGCATAACAACAAGTATCTACTGATAAATGCTAACACGTTGGAACAATCACAGTGAGGAATAATTCAGGTAGCAGTAAACAAACAATGCAGTTCTGTACTGAAATCAGGTAGTATTACGAACTGCAGAAAGTAATTATTCCATTCCAATGCCGGCTGAACAAAGACAGTTAATGGAGACAACCAGAGTAATCTCAAACTACTGATCTCAGCTCATCTAATCATCAATGAGATACTAGTCCAGATTACTAAGCATAATCCAAAGGAAATAACAGAGTTGTGTGCAACACTTACAAACTGAAGCGCGCAAACCGTTCCGAGATGAGGGTCAGGCACGGCTCGTCGGCCGCTGTCCCAGAAATCCTAGGCGCCGCCGTCGCCGACGGTGAGGAAGACGGAGATACAAGACCTCTCCACACAGGTCCACCTGACCGTGTGGGCGAGCCTGAACGTCGCAGCACCACGCACCTCCACAGCAACTCCGGTTCCTCAGCAATCCGCACAAGAAGAACACAGGGGTCGCACAAGAAAGAAAGAGAGGGGAATTTCTTCCTGAACTCGTATGCTGCAGTGAGACGGAAAGGAGCAGATATAGGGGAAGGAGGAGAACGAACCCTAGTGAGAGACGGGACAGGCTACTCATCCAAGCCGTTCCGTTCATCTCGCCCTCAATCCGAGCATCCCCAACTGTTCCCTTGGTCCACACGCACGCCGCAGCCGCTCCACGAGCTCGACCCAGTCGCCCGGGAAGCTCGGACAAGCAGTTGCGCCGCCGCTACTGAACCAGCCAGGAGTTGCTCCTCTGTTCCTCCCGTAGCTGCAGGTTAGGGATGAGGCCAGGGCTTCCTCATCTCAATTCGAATGGGCTGGGCTAGCACAAGGCCGGCCCAACGTTGAATTTCCTCAACGCTCAACAGTTTATTTGTAAACTTATAGTCTTGCTTGTATGACCATTACATTACCACTCGTGTGTTCCGAACACATAGTGTGGCAACGAGCCAACGAAAACCAGATACTCAGAAACTGGTATACATATACAGGAAGGCAAGTGATAGTACTGCAGGGAGAGCATGGAAGCCGGCATCCATGCAGGGCTTGGCTTGGCGGCCGCTCCACGAACGCTCGGTGCTCGAATTGTCATGGCGAGACGGCCGCGGAAGAATCGTTACATCGGAATCCGTACGTGAGTCTAGAACGTTCCTCTGTGTACAGTGAAGCTGCTAGTTGCTTGGTCGATGAATCATGAACTACGCTACAGTGAAGCTAAGGGCGCATCGCCACTGTTCAGACCTTGCCGCTGTACAGTGAAGCTAAGGGCGCGCATCGGACGCACGGGGAAGCAGGAAGCGGCCAGAATGCGGCGGCGCTCCGGCGAGGCGCGCCATGGCGCGGAGAAGACGGTTCTGTCTTCCTGGCGGGGTGGTCGCTGTTTCAAATGGCGACCACCCCTTGGGGAAGATGCAGGTAAAACGGATTGGCCCATGTACGTGCGCTGGAGACCGATGGACCGAATTATATCATGCAAGACCCATTTAGCCACAGCCCACAGTAGCGCGTTCGACTGGGCCGCGGCCACCGTCGTCATCTTCGCCGGTGTGGTCGGGTGTACGGACGACACGCTTACTCCGGTGACCAAGCGACGCACAGCTCTCGAACATTCGATCACTGAAGGCTGAAGCAAAAAGCGGGCGCGGCGGGTCCTCATCATTTCGTACGCACACATAAGGTGTTCGGAGAAATGCCACACCGGAACGCTCCTTGGGGGACAGTGTTTCACTGTTCAAATTTCTAGCGGGAATCATGTTAGCTGACCAGCAGTGCCGTCGGACGCGCGGCCGTATGATAGCGCCGTGAAGGTGCTTGGAGAAATCCGTAGAACAAGAAATTTTTTCTCCTCGATCCCACATGGGCACACCTCATCATCCGTTGCCGTCGTGGGGCCTTCTTCATTTTCAAGGCAAGAGGACTTGGTCTCATGTCAACGGGAGGAGGGCAATAAGTTTACTTGTTGGAAGGTTTCTGTCAGTCAGTTGTTTTATCATATTCTCGGGTCAACTACTCTCGGTTGAGTCGTGGCCTCCACCATGGTGTAGGCAATATAAGAAACCGTACCGTATGAGCCATTCTGCGTGGCGGCCGGGCAACACAACTGATCCAAAAGCTAACAAGGTTAGTATGCTTACTGCTTTATCGCTTTTATTTATTTGTTTCCTTCGAGGACCGAAGATCGAAGATTTTGATGTGCAGATTCCCTACGTACTCCCATGGCGGCAGAACGGATGGGCATTGTATTTTACAGCGTGCAGAAGATCTTCGAAATGGTGGCCGCCATCACGGAGGCGGTGCAGACGGTTCGTCAGAACAAGAAGGAGTGCGAGGACATCGCCAGGTGCGTGGCCAGCGTGAGCACCGTCCTGACGCGCCTGCACCAGTCGACGCCGATGGCCGCGGACCCGGCCATGGGCGGCGCTCTGGGTGAACTGGCGGCGAGCCTGGGTCGCGCCCTCGAGCTCGTCAGGAAGTGCCAGCGGAGCAGCAAGGTGCGCCGCTACGTGGGTGCCGGGGACATGGCCAAGGAGCTGCGCCGGGTGCAGGACGACATAGACCGGAAGGTGACGCTGGCGAGCTTCGCCGCCAATGTGCAGACCAACGTTACGTTGAACAATATGCAGTATGCTTCTCCCCCTCCTTCGCCGCTGTGGACGACGCCCATGTCGTACAACGTGGTGCCTTCGTGGTCGATGCCGTCACCGCCTGTCCTCGCACCGCAGCTGGCGCCATGGCCTCCGCAGACCAACCAATGGTCGGCATCGCACCAGGTGGCATCGTGCCAGAAGCCGCCGTCTATGGCAGAGCTTTGCTGTCCAAGAAACTGGCTTGGCTGAAATAGCGTGGCACAAGCCGTCTGCCCTCATTGGTCCGGAAAACTGTTTGCGGTGTGTCAAATCGAAAGAGGTTATCCTCGTCAAGTTCATTGGCCGGCTGGCTGCCTAGTTCTTCTTTGGATACATCAACGATTTCACGACGAGGATAGGCGAGATCAGAGATAGAGAAAGTAGTGTTGCATCATCCGTCTCTAAATCCTTGCATAAATCATTCAATTGGATAACTTCGTTTCTATGAGGCCATGGTTGTGCATCTAATAAGTTTGTGAGCTGAATTATTGGTCACCCAGCCTTATGTAATGAACTGATGAACTGTGCTCGACTTTCTTCTTTGTTTCTGACTTTCTGGTTGTGTATTTGATCACTTCTTGGTTCCAATATCAAGTATTTGTGACGCCAGAGTAAATATTCAGTCCCGACTCCTTGAAGCACTTGGCAGGGAAGAGGGGGGGGGGGGGGGGGGGGGGGGGGGGGGGGGGTGATTTGCGTATTTGTTCTAATTTACATGGTCAAATCAAGGGCTTATATACAATTTTTCAAAAGGCAGTAGGGACATGGCCCCCGTTGGCCCCAATGAAGCTCTCCACTACTATGTTTTCAGAGGGAAACTTGTGTGCTACTATATATGTGACACTAGCTACTCTTCAGAAGATGACTGAACATTACAATTAACTCTAAGCTGAGTAAGCTCCAGAAACATAACCGAGCAAGAATGAACTTGCTGAAGTTTTCTTGAGTAAAACAGTTAACATTTCCGGTGTTATCGCATTCGGAGCTGTCTTTGGGTTTTCATTTTCAACCAACCGGAAGTGGGCCTAGCGGAGCCTCACGTCAACGAGATCCCACACTTATTAATCAATCAGGAGGTCAGTTGTTATTTCAAGGCAATTGCAGCTCGTCCTATGTCAACGCCTCAACGCACGCTAAAGGGTGGTTTGCATCCATCTTTAAAAACTTGTGCAGATCGCATTTCTTGATGTGAAGAGATTTGAGCTTAACTCTACCAACGTCAACAAATAAATAAAGTAGATTTTTAGAAAAGGAACAAGTAAAAATAGATGCTGAAGGTTTAGAGGGAATATTGCTGTACCTGTCATCTCCTTAGAATGGTCGACGACACGATTACACTATGGTTTCTAGGGAACTGCCCAAACTTAGCCAACAACTAGTGGCTCTTTTCTATCAAGCAATTCGTCTGGATGGCGTCAACTGCATATGTTGCCTGTTGGAAAAATTGTTAGGAATTGTATACAGCTTCTGATCTTATATTATTACTTTTGTTCCTGTGGTTATATTATAATGAACAAGTGGGGTGATGAAAAGGTTGAGAAAATTAAGATTAGTACTTTTGTTGCTGTGAGGAATTCCACAAATTAAACTATGAGTAAAGTGCGTACCAGGACCTTAAACTATTATGTGGTTTTCATTTAGGTATATAAACTCTTAAAATAGAGATTTGGGTCTCTAAACTATATTTTTAGTGTTCTCATCTCGTCCATAAACTATCAAAATGAATATGAAAATCCCAAAATAGTTTAGAGACCTCAATTTACGTTTTGAAAGTTTATAGACCTAAATGAGAATCATAAAATAGTTTAGGGACCTAAATCTTCATGTTAAGAGTGAACCCCAGAATAGTTAAAGGACCTGGAATACACTTTACTCTTAAACTATTATTGTTCACCTTCTATCAGTTGGGCATTTGCAAAATGTCACTTATTCTGTGCTCCAAGGAGGAGTGCTTTATGGAGTAGTCTGGAAGCAAGCAGCCAACATCGCCCAACTCCCAAGGAATGGATGCTGGCGGGTTCATTTCGATCATGGTTTTTGTGGGTATAATTTTTTTTAAACTAAAGTACAAAGTTTTGGTGTGAGCTTGTACTCTTTGTTGGGCACTTTAGTTGTGTAGAAATGACGTAGGTTTAAACAACATACGAGCTTTTACTTCCATGCATTTTATCTATAGAGGTACATACTAAATACATTTCTAGACTTTGCTATAGGAGGAGGTGCTTGAAACTACTATCATGGAGATTTTAGTTAGAATGGGCAGGTGTTTCATCGATAGGTTTGAGGCCAGTTAACACCATGGCCTTTTTGCTCTTTTTATTTTTGTGGAGCTTCCTCTTCGTCGTTGATTTGTAATAAAGAACATCTAGATGCATTGGTTGATGCAAGAAAAAGCTGAAATATTAAAATATATATATAAATAAAAGAAAAAGCAATTGACACACTCTTAATGTTCTTCCATTTCGGCCTGTGGTAGGCTTTTAGTTGGTTGGGCTCGACCCCCTGATGGAACCATGTATCTCATCTATGGTCCATACATTCTATTCAATTAAGCCCAAGCGTCAGCTAACATGCACTCTTTCAATTATATAAGCCCAAGAGTCATCTAGCATCCATGGTGCACGCATTCTATTCAATGAGGCCCAGGATTCATCTAAAAGGCCCATGCATTCTATTCATTTCAGCCCATGAATCACCAGCAGGGTAGGAGGACTCTTGGCAGAGCAGCCGCTCTAGCGACCGCACAGCAGTCAGCACCGCTTCCTCTCCGTGGCATCGTCGTCGTCGCCGTTGCGAGCTTTCGGCGGGGACTTGCGGCATTTGCCGACGGCGTCCATGCGGAGGCGTTGCAAGTTTCTCGTTCGGGAGGCTTCAGGCATAAGTCGCTGGTTTCGGGGCCAGCGTGGCCTACAATGCGAGCGCCGCGAAGGTGTTAGGAGAAATGCCGCACCAGGGCGGGCTTCAGACGCCGGTTAGGAACGCGGTATCCAGTCTGAACTTTCCACGCGGGTTCCCGCGCCTCACTTATCAGTCATCACCCTCGTCTTTTCTTCTTCATGGCAGTGGTCTTCGTCTCTGGTCAATTTCGGCACGCAGTGGGCGGGTCCACGGCTTACAACCAGCGCCTTGGTCATCCTCTGGAAAATTCAATCAACTCGGTGCGAAGTGGGCAACGAAACGCGGGGTTGGCTTGTGGCGGACTAGTCTGATAAGGTAGAAGCAATTCCTGATACTTCTTCAACTGGTTGTTTCCAAGCAATTTTATCAAGCCGTTGCTGCAATCAACCACTGGCTGTCGATTCAGTTGCCTGGTCGAGTGAGCAATACTATGGAATCGTAGCCTAATCTCTTCCGTGCAAGCTCGAAGGACCACGGAAGGTGAGTTGATAAAGGTTAGGAATCTGTTACAGTGTTACTAGGAGGAGCTCCACTGTTTTCATTTCTGTATCTGCTTTCACAGGTGCATAGAGCCGGCACTGGGTGCACTGCATACAAGATGGAACTATGGAACGGCCTGGGGCAGGCTGCCACCGTCGCGCAGGGCAGCTGGCAGGAATTGACGCTGCTGGCCTCATTTCCATGATTGTCCAGGCCGTGCAGACAGTTCAACGGAACAAGGTCGAGTGCCAACTGCTTGTGAACCATGTGATGATGATAAGCGATCTCCTGCAGCTGCTTCAGCAATCAGAGATGATGCGGCGCCCGGAGATCAGAAGACCCATCGATGGATTGGAGGACACACTCCGGCAGGCTTACATGCTTATCACTTCCTGCCAGAAGAGCAATGTCATGTACCGCTTCATCATGGCAGGAAACCAGGCTCAACAGTTCCGTGATGTCCGGGATAGAATTGATTCATATCTTCGCATCTATCCTCTGATCAGCCACCTCGATACAAGATATTTTATAACTGGACTCTACAGTCAAACCCATCCTTCAGGCGCCGAGCCCCAGGTATAAATGTTGAAGTAGTGATATCATGTATGATCCGTGTCATTGGTTCAGGTTCAAATACTTTGTTGATTCAAGTAGGTGAATTATGAAAGACCACTTCCTTGTACATGAACTTAATTTGCCCCTACGTAATACTTCGTACAGGCTAGCCTTATTATTTTCTATTAAAGAGAATCTCATTTCTTTAATTAGTGAAACTTTATTGATGCAATTCTTCTAAAACATGAGGGGGAGAGGGGCCTGTTAGGATTTGTGAATTCTTTGTTAAGTAAATAACATGTCAATATATGGCAATCCTCAAAAATTCCAGTCTGAAGTAGGTGCTTTCTGATGGCACAATAGTACCCTATATCAATTGGATAAGTTGTTAATCTAGATTTATATGCATTCAAGTATTCATATGTCAAATAACCACATAAATTTTACAGACATTTGTTTTGCGTTCAGCCATTCACCAGCCTACTGGAATAGTTAAGTGTTTGCTCTGAATAAACAATTTTGTTTCCTTAATGTTAGAACCCATGGCATTCTATGCTACTACCTCATATCATCATCTATTTACATAATGATGCATATTCTTTAATAGTTACAACCAATTCCTGATTTATAACATTTTGTTATTCTAAAATTCTAAGACAATTACATTATTATTTTTAGGCTTCACAAGAGGTGCTGGGCTCTTCTACTGGTCACTCACATCCTGATTCTCGGTAAAGTGTTTGCACTATGCACTGTTTTCCTGGATAATTGATCCCATCACTTTTTCCATCTTTTGCGGACCTATTTTTATTTTGTATGTTGTGTTGAAAGTATGTCAAAGTTTCTTTAAGCAAAGTAAAAGGCGCCACTCATTTATTTATCTATTGACAGTTGTGGTGGGCCATGTATTCCATTAATTCATTTAGTATATTATGGAATCCTTAAGAAGGCTCATATGCCAATAGACTTGGATCCTTGATCTTCTTGAACCTTTACATGAACTCCCAATTTGTTAGGACATGTCAAAGGTCAGAGTTAGTGCAGTAGAAATCACCCACACCGCATCTGTACCTAATCCTCTTATATATGTACTCTCTCTGTTCTTAAATTGTTGATGTCGTTGACTTTTTGAGTTACGTTTGACCATTCGTCTTATTCAAAATATTTTGAAAAG
Organism: Eragrostis curvula; assembly: GCA_007726485.1. Classification (NCBI taxonomy): domain Eukaryota; kingdom Viridiplantae; phylum Streptophyta; class Magnoliopsida; order Poales; family Poaceae; genus Eragrostis; species Eragrostis curvula. The sequence continues at coordinate 4,127,036 of CM017440.1, read as the reverse complement.
TAGATTATTGAAACAAGAATGATTGCATAACTTTATTATTCCTATGCTATAGTGTATAATAATTAGGGACAATTTTCAGGAGCGAAGGAAGTGCTTCTTCTAACAATGGCATTGAATCAGTAGAAGTTCAAGCAGGAATTGAGCCACTTGAAGTTCAAGTGCAACAAAATGATGGTATTTCCTTTGACAATTTTAGCCAATATGAATACATGATAGATCTATAAATGAAATCACCGTCTACAAATACTCGTTTAATATTATCCAGACACCACGTTACATTCATACTTCTCCAATTAGATTGCTTGTAGACATGTTGATGAATATATTTTATCCAAGCTCTCATATCAGTAGAACAATAGCATCAATATGTCAGTATCAGTTACTTATTTGTAGGGTACAGGAATACCGAGGTGTGGCCAAATAGGAAGCATCGATTCGGGTGGCTTTCTCGGTGGACTCGAACGGAGAATCGATCCATCGATAGGCTCATTAGTCAGGTGCGAACAGGTAACATGCTAGAAACATTTTGGTTCTTACATCTAGCAAACTAGGGGATTTTTTCTGTAGGACATTGGTCAGGTGGGGATACTAACGAATGTCCTGCGACAAGGATTTTTAACTCAATGTTCTAAAGCCCATCAAGCTATACTCATCACACTTTCCATGGATATTCTGAAGTAAAAGACAAGCTTCTCACAGAAGAGACCCTCCTTTTTCACACTTGTTTTGTATCCAAACTTTTTTTGGCACTTTTGGTTTCCTTTTTACCACTAACTCTCACATTGAAATATGATTCCAAACCCCTTCAAGTGCCAAAAAGGAATGTGACACCAATAAAATGAAATAACCTCGGAACTGCTTCAATATTACGTGTGGAGAAAGAATGTACTAATCTAGGGTTTCCTGTTTGCTTTCCAGGATGCTTTACAGTTTTTAAGTTTTCTCAGCTGGCTGCATCAACAAATAATTTCTCATTTTTAAATGTTATTGGAAGAGGCGGTTTTGGTACTGTTTACAAGGTACTTTAGATGTTTGGATTATTATTTTGGCTATTATTGTTAGGAGGTATGCTTTTATTTTTCGACTCGAGCAATGTTCTTGCATTGTTTTTTAATTCATCTAATGTTTTCATAACTTTCTCTGTTCCATATTGGATTTTCTTATAGGAGTATGTTATAGGTTTCCTACTGTCCTTTTTCAGTCAACCGTTATTCAATAGTATGTATGTTCACAAATAATTGACACTATTCCTTTAGAAAAGTATGCAACTAATGACTTTACTACTCAAAATTTGACAATATAACAATGTGGTTGTTGCATGAGAATTACATTCATTGAGAGTCTTCAGTATTGTTTTCTTTTAAATTTATTGATTATATATAATCAGAAAATAACGGTTGAAAATGTAAAATTTAGGCTGGATCAATGCCCAAAATGACAAGTAAATTGATAGGAAGTTATTTATGAGAATATATGGAGTATGGTTTAATGTTGAGAACTGAAAAGTTACATATGCTATGTACGACAATTGATGGAGAGGAGAAGGGGGGTATGCGGCTTGGTGGAGCTGGCTGCTGCGACTGCAGAGAGGGATGGAGGGAGGGAGAACTTTTAGCTGAAATATATTGGTTTTCTGTTCAGAATATTCCCTGGCTCTCTCACAAAGCCATTTTTAAGCATGATTGTTGTAATAAAACACCTTGCCATCATTCATTGTTTTAGCAGCATACTTCTGCAATGAAGATGCATACTCTTTGGATGGATAGATATAAACATTTTAAGTGTTAATAAGGATATGTTTCCACAGTTTCTATGGTATGAAGAACTTAATTATGAATAGAAAATTAATGGCCTGGTATTGCTGCAGGATAGCATACAAGAGGTTTCTGTCTCTTTTGCTACTTTCACTTGAAAACTAATAAGTGGCATTGGTTTTATATCATTCTGTTCTTGTGACATGAGTTGTTTTTGGATCGATCTAACTCTTATTGACCTCTATAATTTTTATTTCTGTAAGAGCTTCTTTTACATTTACTGCTACTGATATTAATATCTGATTCTAGTATGCCTCTCCTACTCTTCTCCAGAATCAAGTAACTTACATTTTATTGTTAGTATCTGTCTTAGATTTATAATAAGACGATAAATAAATGATACAATTTGATATATGTTTCCTTGTCTTTAATGTTCTTAACTGGATGCTGTTTTACAACTTTTTTTTTTTCTGGCAACCAAGTTGTTTGACTCTTGAATTACTTTAACACTTTCATGTATCTATTTTGCACTTATATGTTTAAAATTAGTTGTCCCAAAAAAATGTTTAATGTTAGTTCTGTATTTTAGAATGGAAAACATGCATATACATTTCCTTGAAGAAACTGAATATATATATTTTCTTCATAAATAAAATTATTTAATAAATGTGAAGAGAGGTTGACATTGTTAAGTTTGATGATATTTAGATATGCTGTTTCCTCATTTTCAGGGCGTACTGCCAACTGGAGCTGATGTTGCAATTAAAATCAGTAGTTCCCAAACAAAATATCAAATAGACTACTTCGAAACGGAGGTTCTAATTATGTCGAAACTTCAGCATGCAAATATCGTTAAACTTCTGGGATGTTGCATTGAAGGAGACAATAGCATTTTAGTCTACGAATACGTTCGTAATGGAAGTTTATACAATAGAATCCATGGTATACATTACCTTGCTATGTATTTATTTACAGTTCATTCATACAATTCTTTTCCTTTATTTTCCCTCCCTAAATGTTGTTGTAGTTGCAGAGCTAAGGGCAGGTATGTCACTGTCCTGGCCTATACGGTTTCAGATAATTGAAGGGATTGTCCAGGGTGCAGCATATCTGAATCACCACTCTCGACCACGTGTAGTTCATCGCGATCTGAAAACAGCAAATATTCTTCTTGACTGTGATATGACTCCTAGGCTCATCGATTTTGGCCTTGCTGTAGTCTTAAGTTCAGATGAAGATGAAAAAGAAGACAGAGTTGTAGGGACTATGTAAGAGTAATCTAATTCTCTTGTCCATCATGACACTAAGCTCTTTGTTTATTTTAATTGTAAAAGCTCTTATTTATTTAATGGTTGGATATTTTTTTTTTGTCCTTGTTTCAGGGGTTACCTCGACACTCATTATGCTCGCACAGGAAATGTATCAATCAAGACCGATGTATTTGCATTTGGTGTTATTCTTCTCGAGATAATCACTGCACAACATGCTTTCAGTGTAGAACCAGAGAGATTGCTGGCTCAGTATGTAAGTAATTATAGTCTTAGTTTGAAGTGATGCTCCTAGACCATGTATATTTATACACCCTGCAAGCATGTGTGTTCATTTTCCTAGTCATGACTGTTTTGGTTCCCTAAATGACATCTCTATTTCTATTTAGGTCCATTATTCCTAATTATCAATGCTTTTTTAGACTTGTAGATTGCTTTTTTTTTTTTACAAGAAAATGAGATGAGAAATTTTGTAGGCTTGGGAATTATGGTCATCGGGAAGATCAATGGAACTGATAGATCCATTGCTGCACGATGAACCTCGAATAAGCGATATACTTCGTTGCATTCAGATAGCACTGCTGTGTGTTCAAGACAAACCAGAGTGTAGGCCCACTATGTCAGATGTTCTTATAATGTTGAAATGCGAGAGTATGACTTTACCTGTGCCGAGACCACCTGGAGTTTTTGTTCCTTCATTGTCACGTGCCAGTGAGGCATCAGGCAGTGCTACTCCTATGCAGCAAGTGCAGAGTTGATGACTTAAGAAGAAAAAAACCTCTCTTATTTTAGCTGCTGCTCAAGTGATGTGGACAACGGCGATGCAAGCATTATTGCCTGAAGTAACAAATTATGCAATCGTCACTGTATTGTTACTCGCTGCCGGTCAATGGTCATGCAATTTTCTAGTCCATTTCCTTTATGCAGCCCGCAATGTTTTTATTCAGAACAGATGGATTTTTTTTATTACACCTCGGCTTCTGCTAAAGGCAGAAAAAAATATGGAACCATGTGCATGCACAAACTGTTGTATGAGATGGATTCGGGAGCCTCTTCTCTGTTTAAGGGGCGCTTGGACCGGATTAAGTCTTAAAATACATGGAGGAATCTGTACGGCACACGTCCCAGGATCCCAGCTTTTATCCAAGTGATCTGTTTGGTATAAACTACTTTACCCTTTACATAACTGGGCTGCTGGAGGAGGAACGTCACCACCAGTGAGTACTAGGAATATCTTGTAAATATTCCCTCACTTGTATAACTAACCCTAGATAGTAGCTGTATTAGGATTTTTCTTGTAAACCGAATTCGTCGGCTCCTGTACTCGTATATACGGCGCCCCTTGCCTTTTCCCCGTGCGTGGCTTGTACCCTATCTCGCTCTTGCTATCTGGCTAACATGTTATCAGCTGATGGGCAAGATAGCAAGAGCCACGCACGGTGAAACATACCATGCCGTACATTCCACCTCAGCGCATGCCTCCTCCAGCACGACATATTTCATTTTTGCATTTCACAAATTTCTTCGAGTCGAATGTGAAATGTTTATCTCAAATTGCCTAAGGGCGCCGCGTGTGTTCTGCACCATCTGAACCACTAATACACGCACATATCAATAATCTAGGTTGTCAAAAAATCTTAATTATCAACTTATTACTCCCCAGCTTATAGGATCCAACAAGCTTACAAGATTGACATCAGTCTCGCTCCAAGCTTGCATCTAGCCTAATTTTGCAGCATCGCAGCGTATTTTGATCGCTTGTCATCGCGTAATTTGTTCTCGCTGTTCCAGGTCTTGGTAACCATGGTTGAGTAATTATTCAGGCCTGATCCTTTGGTACGGCTCGTATTACTCTTCAAAGATGGACTGTACACTAGCAGGTAACGCAAATGCTTCAGAATATCCAAGGAGCGAATTACTGAACTTTAGGCGGGCCAGACTACTTTTAGGCTTTATATACGGGAGAATGTTGTTTGGATTTTTTTTTAAGAGGAAGTTGTGAATTGTGATCCTTTCCTTTGAATTGTGATGTTTGTATCGAAGAAAGCAGTCGGCAACACAGGCCCTTGTTGGGCTTTTAGTTACATGGGCTGGACGCAACGGTTCCATTCATCTCATCCATGGCCCATGCATTCTACCTACCCGGGAGTCCAACTGCACAGCCGCGCCATTGCCGGCGCCGCCGCCTCTCCTTCGCATCGTCGTCGTCGCCGACTCGCCGTTACGGCGGGGCATTACCGACCACACCTACCCCGAGGCGACAAAGCGGAGGCGTCGCAAGGCTCTTGTTTGGGACACCGCTGGCGATGGGTCCGGCGAAGCCTGGCAGTGCAAGCGCAGCGAAGGTGCTCGGAGAAATGCCCCACCGAGGCGCTGCAGAAACCGCCAGGTATGGGAACGCGGCATCCGTCGTCGCCTGGTCTTTTTCAATTCAAATCAGCGGGTCTTCGTCTCCCGTCCACCGCAGCACGCACTGATGGGTATTTTAAAAATTAAAAGCCGCGGCTTGCAATCAGTGCCTTTTGTCATAAATTTCACCCAACGCGGTGCGTGTTGGCCTCAAAGGTGGTGCTGGCCTGTTGGGGACTAGGCGGTACTGTATCAGCAATATCCCACACTTCTTCAGTAGTAACTTGGGGGTGTTCGTTTCCAGGGTCTAAATTTTAAAGGGGTCACATCAAAAAGAATTTTGTTATTTAAAAGTATTAAATAAAGTTTAATTACAAAACTAACTGCAGAACCCCGGGTCTAATTCGCGAGACGAATCTAATGAGGGTAATTGAGCCGTGATTAAAAGATGGTTACTGTAGCATCACTATAGCAAAACATAGATTAATTAAGCTCATTAGATTCGTCTCGAAATGAGCATTCATCTGTCAAAAAAGTTTTGTCATTAAATTTTATTTAATGCTCATAAATGACAAGATTCTCTTTGATTTTAGAGGTCTAAAATTTAGAGGGGGGAAACGAACACCCCCCAACAATTTTGCCAAGGCATGCTGCAATCAACTTGCCTGGCACAGTGAGGAATACTGTGGAGTCGTAGCCCGATCTCGTCCCTGCTGCAAGCTTGACGACCACTGAAGGTGAGTTATTCAGAGTTGGTGATCTGTTACTATGAGGAGATCTCCTGTCTTTGTTTTGCATAAGCTTCTCCATGTTGTCAACACAGGTGCATAGAGGGGGTTCCGGCGCACTGCAAAAGAGATGACGCTATGGGACGGTCTGGGGCAAGGTGCCACCGTCACGCAGCTGGCAGGAATTGATGCTGCTGGTCTCATCGCCATGATTGTCGAGGCAGCGCAAACAGTTCAACGAAACAAAGTCAAGTGCCGACAGCTTGTGAACCATGTGATGATAATAAGTGGTCTCCTACAGAGATTATGAAGTGCCTGGAGATGAGGAGGCCGATAGATGGATTGGAGGAGACCCTCCGGCAGGCATACATGCTAGTCACATCCTGCCAGAGTAGCAATGTGATGTACCGCTTCATCATGGCAGGAAATCAGGCTCAACAGTTCCGTGATATTCGGGATAGAATTGATTCGTTTCTCCGCATCTACCCTATTATCAGCCATATCGACACTAGATATTTTATAAGAGGACTTTACAGTCGTACTCATCCTTCAGGTGCTGAGCCCGAGGTATGAATCTTGATGTAGTCAAATTATGTACTGTCTTTGTCATAAGGTTTTACAATTTTGTTGACAAAAGTAGGGGGATTCCTGAAGGACCACGTTCTGGTACATGAACTTGATTTGGCACAACATAATACTATCATACTGGCCAACCATATGATTTATTATATTAGGGAGAATCACATGTTTCAGTTATGTGAATGCTTATTTATGTGATTCATTTAAAACATGAGAGGAGCCTGTTTACATTCGCTTGATATATGATAAAGAAATTGACAATACAAATGTAAATCCATACAGACTTGTTTGCCAAGGTTGTGATATTCCCAGATTTTTTTTATTGAGCCTTGGTTAAGGATGTTTAATACATGCACTTGTTCTTACAAATAATTATTATAACGAATATAATGTTTTTACATAAAAAAAAATCTGAAGCTGTCACTATTTCATATACCTATCGATTCTATCTTCCTTTAGGTGAACTCAACTGCAAATCAATTTTTTTTAACATTGATTGCATGCATTCTAAAACAGCATGGAGGTAATACTATAAGAGACCCATCTTGCTATTTTAAGCATGAAATAAGGTGTTTAATTACTATGGATTGATAGCATTTGACTGAAATTCGGTGTTCCACATATTGGTCACATTCTTTTTAGATAAAACATATTGTTCACATTGTAATTGTAACTATATCTATAGATAATAAGTTCTAACATACAATTTTATTAGATTCAAGTAAACATAAGTAAAAAGACCATAGAAATTTTACAGACATTTATTGGCAGTCAGCACCACCCTACCAGAATAGTTAGATATTTGCTATGAATAAATTTTTTTGTTTCTTTTGAACTAGAAAAAATGACAGTCTTTACTAGCTCATATGATCAATAATTCACATAGTATGCAAATGCTTTAATAATTACAGCCAATTCCTGATTATTGCATATTATTAGTATTTTTTCTAAAATCTTAAGACAATTACATTGATATTGTAGGCTTTAGAAGAGATGCGGGAGTCGTTTACCAGCCATTTGGATCCTGATTCTCGGTACTGCATTTGCCATAGGCACTTTTCTCCTTGATATGTGCTTATATCACCTCGTCACATATTTTTCAGACCTGTTTTTCATCATGTGACATGTTGAAAGAATACGGGGAAGTTTCTTTAAGCAAAGTAAAAGTGGCCAGTCATTTATTATTGGGTGAAAAGACCATATATTCCATTAACTCATGCAGTAACTTGGAGTCTTGTGTTGGACTTACGTGTTTTGGGTCTGAGATTCTAGGTCCTATTGAACTGTTACATCAGCTGCAATTTTATGGCATGTCAAATGTCAGAGTTAGTTCAATAGAAAGCAGTCAAATCATATTTGTCCTGATTCTCCTATATATGTATTTTATGGCCACTCTCGAATTTACTTTTCTTGCTCATATAACCAAAAGAAGATTTAAATGAAACAAGCATAATTGCCTAATTATGGACAATGTTCAGGTTCAAAGGAACTGCTTCTGATGACAATGGCATTGAATCAGTAGAAGCTCGGGAGCTAACTGTGCCACTTGCTGTTCAAGTGCAACAACATGATGGTAACTTATGTTACAATTTTAGCAGATATGAATACATGATGGTTCCATAGAGTGAAATTCCATAACTGCATTTATTTTCTTTAATATTATCCAGACTCCACATTACAATCATATTTCTCTAATTATATTGGTTGTAAAGATGTTGAGCACTTCTCCAAGCTATTCCCCTTATTGATAGAATAAGAGCAGCAGTATATCAGTGTAAGTTTTTTGTAGGTCATGGGAATGCTGAGCTGTCTCCAAAGAGGTGGAATTGATTTTGGTGGCTTTTTCAAAGAGCTCAAATGGAGACATCAACAACTCACTCCATACGTCGGCTCGATGGTCATGTGGGTACAGGTAAGGTGCTAGGAACATTTAGTATGTACATCAAACTATATCCATCAAATTGCCATGCATATTTTGAAGTCAGACAAGCTGGTCATCGATATAGAAAAGGGAAAGGAAAATAAACTGAAATAAGATAAGCTCAGAACTACTGCAACAAACTACTTGATTGTCGAGAGAAGCAATTGTACTTTTGACTCATCAAAGGCCAACTTCATACAAGAATCAGAACTTCAGCAACACAGACTCCATACTGACAAACACAACATTTTTCCCCCCATAGCTCTTCTCTCAGCTGTTCCTGTTTTGGCATCTGCCCTTGTACTGTTTCTTCTGTTTTTATTAACAAAACTACCTACCACAATGGGGCCCTCCCCTGCTGTCCCCCCCCCCCCCCCCCCCCCAACCCCCCCAAAAATAGTGCTGCAACATTAATGTGAAAAAAATAAATGCTAAGGGGTTACTGACTCTTTTCCATGATGCTTTACAGTTTTCAAGTTCTCCATGCTGGCTGCATCTACAAATAATTTCTCATCTCTCAATAAGATTGGAGGAGGTTCTTTTGGTACTGTTTTCAAGGTAGTATACATGTTTGGATTTTTCTTCTTATTATAATTGTAAGAAGGCATACTTGTATTTTTAACTTGAATAATGTTCTTGCGTTGATTTTTAATAATTCAACTAATGTTTCAATACTTGCTTTGTTGGATTTTCTTGTAGGAGTGTGTTATAAATTTCCTATTTTATTTAGACGTTATTCAATTGATACTCCCTCCGTTTTTAAATATATGACAGCCAGTAACAAAAAAGTCTTATTCAATTGATACTCCCTACGCTATATGACACCATTGACTTTGACTACGCTATATGACACCATAAACTATATTCGTCTTATTCAATTGATACTCCCTACGCTATATGACACCATTGACTTTTTTGTTACTTTGACTATTCGTCTTATTCATCACTATTTATGCAAATAGCTAAATGTGTAAGTTTATCTTAAAGTGCTTTTGATGATAGATCCAACAATATACAATTCACATTTGACAACCAATTATTTTCATATATATGGTTGGTCAAAGTTCAACAAAAAAGTCAACAGCGTCATACAATTAAAAACGGAGGGAGTAATTTGATATGACTAAGATTATCAGCACAATTAGATCCATGCCGCAACATCAATAGTACGAATGTTAACATATAGCTGACACCACTCCTTTAGAAAAGTAGTATGACACTAATGACTGACTACTCAAACTATGGACAGTATAACAATGTGGTGGTCATATGAGAATTATACTTGTAGATTCATTGAAAGTACTTCACTATTATTATCTTTCAATTTTGCTTACATAGAATCAGAAAATTTAATGGTCAAAGATGTAAAATGGAGACCAGATAGGTTCCCAAAATGACAAGAAAACAGAAGTTATATTTAAGAACACATGGAGTTTACTGTTGACATCAAGAACTGGTAACTCACAGATTTTAGTGGTGACATTTTTTTAACTGAAATATATTGGTCAAATACCTTTGCTATATTCATAAAATTCCCTGGTTCTCTGACAAAACCATGTTTAGCATGATTATTGTTCTAATAATCAAACCCCGTCATTCATGATTTTAGCAACAAATTTTCTGCAATGAACAAAGTAAAATACTAATGATGCACACTCTTAGATAATTTTTTTTATGTTAATAAGGAAATGCTTGCGCAGTCCTTTTTTATATATTAAGAACATAATCACAGATGGAAAATAAATGATCTGGTATGTTTCTGCCTCTTTTCCTAACTTGACTTCAGAACTAATAACTGTAATTATTTTTTTATCATTCTGTTCTTACAACATGAATTGTTTTCTGATTGGTCGTCAAAATTTTTAATAGCAAGAGCCATGCTTTTTTACATTTATTGCTATTAATATTAATATCTTATCACCTACTCTTCCCCATGATGGAACCTACACTTTATTGTTACTATCTATGTTATATTTCTAAGAAAATGATGTAGAATTGAAATAATTTAACATATGACTCTTGAACTGGTAGCTGTCCTCAGATATTTTTATCTGGAAGCTGTTTTTACTGTTTTTTCTAGCCACCTAGTTGTTTCAACTCTTGAAATTACATTGGAACTTTCTGGTCCTGTCTTGTTTCTTTTAGCGTTTATATTTTCAAACTTTCTTTTGTATTCTAGAAGCAAAAAAATACATATACAATTCCTTGAAAGAAAACTAAATATACAATTTATTCATAAATGAAATACCACAATAAGAATAGCGGTTGAACTTATTATGGTTGGTCATATTTAGAGCTGCTGTTTCCTCATTTTCAGGGCGTATTGCCTAATGGAGTTGATGTTGCAATAAAAATCAGTCGTACCAATGACAAGCGTCATCTAGTTGAGTTCGAAAATGAGATTCAAACTATCCCAAGACTTCAGCATGCAAATATTATTAAACTTCTGGGATATTGCATTAAAGGAGATCGTAGGATTTTAGTCTATGAATATATGCCGAATGGAAGTGTATGGGACAGAATCCATGGTATGCATCATCTTAATAGTCCTTTATTTACAGCTCATTGCTACCTTATTTTCCTTTTTTTCCTCTAAATGTTGTTGTTGTTGTTGTTGCAGAGCTAAAAGATGACACACTCTCATGGCCCATGCGGTTCCGAATAATTGAAGGGATTGTCCAAGGTGCAGTATATCTACATCAGCACTCCCGCCCACGTGTAATTCATCGGGATCTAAAAGCATCAAATATTGTTTTGGATCGTGATATGAATCCTAGGATCACCGATTTTGGCCTTGCTGTAGTCTTAAATTCAGATGAAGATGAAAAGGATATGCCTGTTGCGGGAACTCTGTAAGAGTCAATCTAATGCTCTAATCCATCAAGACACTATGCCCTTGTGTAATGCTTTTTTTTTTTTTTTGGTCTTTATGTCGGGTTACATAGAACCTGAATATTCTCACACAGGAGTATCAATCAAGAGCGATGTGTATGCATTTGGTGTACTTCTTCTAGAGATAATCAGTGCTCAACGTTCTTGTAGAGAAATAAACAACGAGTTCATCCTCTTGGCTACCCATGTAAGTAAAATATTTTCGAAACCCTTATCACCTGCACCTGCAATCCTATTTTCTAGTGCTGTTCCTAGACCATATATCTTTTATACGTCCTGCAAACACTTGTATTTGTTGTTCTACTTTATCCCATCACCAAACCAGCAGAGCGACTTCAAGGCATGGATATATTGGTTCCTAAATTATGCCTGAATTTCTGTTCAGATCTATTCTGCCTGGTTATCCATGCTTTTTTTTTATACTGATACATTTCTTTCCTTTTTACAACAACACTGAGTATGAGCTTTTGCAGGCATGGGAGTTATGGTCATCAGGAAGAGTAATGGAGCTGATAGATTCAACATTGCGTGATGAACCAGGACTTGACGAGATACTTCGATGCATTCAGATTGCACTGCTGTGTCTTCAAGGTCGAGCAGACAGGCCTACCATGTGGGAGGTTCTCATGATGCTGAAATCCGATAGTACGACATTGCCTTTGCCTACGCGACCAAGGCGGGTGGCCCTCGCTTCCGCCCTGAGCAACAAGCGAACAGCCTCCGCCCACCCCTGACCCCGCCCGCACGCTGCAGACGCTCTCCGCTTTGGCGGGCCATATTAGGCCTTTGTTCGGCATTTAGCCCAGCAAACGTCAACGAATCGCATTACCAATCGACTGCCGTGCTGCACCTCCGCTTGCATTTGCAACCGCTAGCCAGGGAGGAAGAAGAAGTATGCAAGCTCATTCGAAGAACAGCAGAACCAAGAATTAAATGTTCTAACAGAGTCGATCAAATGTTCCAGAGTTGCAAATGAGTTGTTCCGATCAAATGTTCCAGAGTTGCAAATGAGTTGTTCCGATCAAATGTTCCAGAGTTGCAAATGAGTTGTTCCGATCAAATGTTCCAGAGTTGCAAATGAGTTGTTCTTGTTATTGAAATCAAATGTTCTGGTCGGGTAAATCAATTGTTCCAGATTTGCAAATGCATTGTTCTTGTTCCTGAAATCAAATGTTCCGGCCCGATAATCAAATGTTCTAGTTCAAGGAATCAGTTGTTCTGGTAACACAAATCAATTGTTCCTCCCTTAATAAACGAATGTTCCGTGGCAACGCACGCAGAGGGCATGAAACGACGGTGCGTGGCTGAGAACGGGAGAAAGATTCATGGTCTTAAACAAGGAAGGCAAGGGCAGGGCGCTTCACAAATGGGGGCGGCCTTACCGGATCGAGGGTCCTCTACGTCGAGAGAGAGGACGGCGCATCAACGGCACGGATCAGCGTAGCAACTAGCGTCGGCGCGTCAACGCCGAGAGCGGCGGCGCATCAGCCACAAGCGCATCAGCCACAAGCGCAGGCAGGACGCAGGAGGAAGAAGAAGCTACACGAGTGGGCCTTCTTTGATGTGGTTGCATCATGGGCTGGACCGAGCGCTAATTGGGCCGCGAGCATGTGAAAGGAGCAGACGATAGGAAAAACGAGGGGTGGGCGGAGAGGGCGTTCGGGTTACCCTGGGCGGAGGCGACGATTCCCCCGCGACCAAGTGGATGTCGGATTCAAGGAGCAGATACCATTGAAACAGAAGGCAATACAAGCTCTACGAGTGCTGAGCCGACTATTGTAGAAGAAGCAGGAGGAGAAGGAGGAGGACGAGGAGAAAGCGCACACGCTCAGGATAGAGAAGCGCGTACCAGTTCCGAAATCACGGAAAGTGAGGAATGATGGCTCTGCTATCTGAGAGAGTGTGGACTTCTCACGCTGTACCCTCTCTGTACCCTCGCTGACAGTGTGCACCAGCTTCAGCGGCACGTTGCTTGCTGACAGTGTCCTCTGCTTTGCTCTGCTGCTTGCTCTCGCTGCTGCTGGGTGGGTTCTGTTTCTGGCATATCATGGGGAGGTTTAAGGCTTTAAGCTCATGACCTTGGCCCGTTACAACATCAGTCAGTGAGCCTTTTGTTGAGCTTGCTACTAATAGCTGTCAGACACAAGCAAAAACTCTGTCAGAGACACATCACCTTATGTGAATTTTAAGATTTATATTCATTAGTAGTAGCATTAGCATTTCTAAAGAACTTGTTGCGTGTAGTAACAAGGAAATCATATGCATGGTCCAGCTCTACATGTGCCTGCCTTTGAGCCTAATGCTAGATTTATACTGGGCGCTGCATCATCTTTTCTTTGGCACAGCTCAAATCTGAAATTATGCTGTTCACCGCAAGGCTACACTACAACGAGAACGCAGGTAAATATGACTTATTTGGCGAATAGCAATCGTGTGCTTTGCTCGTCATGAAAGTGGTGTGGCCAAGACAATCTAATGTAGAATGAAGAAGGGTATTCTTTCTAGTGTGCACATTTATGTGCTGTACTATATTAGGCAAATAGCAATTTTGTGAACAATTGTGCATTTGACAAGTGTTCCGCGATGAGGGTAAAGCTGAAGATGTGACTGTGTTACTATGCAAAGACTTAAAAAGAAGCAACTGATAAATTTGGATAGTCCAAATTGTTATAGTGCTCTTCTTGCAAAAAGGCCTGATTGGACGGTGGGTCCACCACCACCAGAAGCAGCTTGCGGCTGTTGTCCCTGCTGGCTGCTGATCAACCCATTGCAGACGGATGGCAATGAATTTCTGTAGATAATTGAACATAGATTATTATGATGAGTTCATTAGGGTGTCCGAGCCATGGTTACTTCACTACAAAAGAAAAAAGACTGCAGAAGGAATAGTTGTTGAATCCAGAAATATATAGACAGAGATAATGATCTCCGATCTCTGGAAATAAGTTGTACAAAAAAATTTCGGAAACAAAAGCAGAATTGTGTATGACTTCCGTTTCCAAGCAGGTTTTGACGACTGCTGTATGCGATGATAGTGGGCCCGAAGGAGTTATGTGAACTGGAACTGTGGCAGTGTGACTGACGAGCGAAGAGAATACAGGGTTATGTAATGTCTCACTCCACCTTAACGATTCCTGGAGCATATGAATTGCTTAATTTTCAAGCAACTCTTTTCGTACGTCTACCATTTGTTATACAAAAGTTGAGTAGCCCTTTTGCCTTTCGCATCGGGACTAGCCATTGATTCCTTCATAGATAGATTATTGTGTGTTTAATTATCATATACTAACTGATGTGAGAAGCCTTGGTGCCGAGGGAACTGATGAAGACAGGCAACCTTCCGGGGCTTAGCTACGAGGAAGAGGTGATCCGGAGTAAATACGAAATATCCAACAAGGTTGGTGCATCCATGCTAATTACTTGTTTCGTAACAGTGGTATGTTGTTCAAATAGTCGGGTTTTTTTTTTGGGAATTATTTGCGCCGACGCACATTCCATGATCTTGCATTTGTAGACTGGATAATCCGGTGGCCGAATGGACAACCCGGTGGTCATAGTAGAGAAGATCATCCAAATCGCGTTCGCGATCAAAGAGGCCGTGGAGACCGTCCGGGACAACAAGGAGGACTGCCTGGAGGTCGAGCAGCGCGTGCTCCGGATCAGCGGCCTACTATCGCTCCTCAAGGGCTCGTCGGAGACGATGATGAGGCACCATGCCATGAGCGGCGCGCTGGAGGACCTCGAGGCCGCCGTCCGCCGCGCGCTCGAGGCCGTCACGGCCTGCCAGGGCAGGAACGTCCTGTTCCTCTTCTGCGCCGCCGGGAAGAACGCCAAGCGGCTGCGCCGGGTGCAGGACGTGATCTCGCACAGGACCATGGTCGCCATGTTCGCCTGCACCGTCGCCGTCTTCGTCGCGACGGAGGGGCTGCACAGTGCTCAACCTTCGTTGTTCGGTCCGGCACATGATCCGGTTTCTGACGAGCAGCATCGGCCGTCTCCTCCTACACCCACGACCGTACAGCCTCGTCCACCTGCACCTCGACCAACGTCTCATCAGGCTGTAGCTGCTGACGAAACGTTGCATTCTCGTCCACCTGCACATCGACCTGATCCTCCTCCTCGACCAACTCGTGCTCCTCCTCTTGACACAAATATTGCTCCTGCATTTCCCAAGCATGTATCACCTCAATCACCTCCCGTCACAAGTACAGCTCCTTCTGTATCAAAAGGAGAACCTCCCAGACCACCTACACAGCCTTCTCCTCCTCCGCCACCGCCGCCTCCTTCCGCCACATTTTTTGGTCCTCCTCTGCCCAAAGAAGTGTCTCCTCGACCACATATACAACCTTCTTCATCTCCTCCTCCTCCTCCTCCCCATGCATCTCCTCCCCTGCCCAAACATCTACCTCATCGTCCACCCACACATCTAACTCCTTCAGAGCAGCAAGTACCTTCCACTCCTACTGCAAACAAAGCTCCTCTGCTTCATGGGCATCCACCTCCTCTGCCTCCTCATTCCTCCACACAGGTATAACTGCTTAACTACTTTTGATGTACATGTTTCCCATGCAGTCAACGTTGATTTTACGACAAGAATGAGAACAAGCAATTCTATTTCCTCACAAGAAATTTGTCCTGTCTTGTGGTAGGAATATTTGTTTGACAAATATATATGTCTGAAAACTTGATTAACTTTTTTTTGTCTTAAGAGCGCATCCTGTTAATGGATGCATCATATTTGGTCCTAGTTTAAAATGTGAAAAAAAAAAATCTCATATATGCCGTTTGGGTAAAAACCCAATCCCTGATAAGTTAACGTCTTTGACAATGGTGATCACCTGTCATAAACACATCGATACGATTTTTTATTTTTTTGAGGAAACATCGGTAGGATATCATGGATAGATATTTTACCAGTGGTTTAAGGGAATTCACATTTAAAGAGAAATATTGATTTTTTTTCTTACCGGGCGTAGAGGACATGCTGTCTAATAGATTAGTTGTTTAATAAGATAATGTGTGTTTTGCCATTTCAGAGTACAAAGGGATTTCCAGTTCCTGCTTCCGGTTCCTCACCCCATCTTTCAACTAAAGATGTTAGGTTAGATATTTATGGTTCTCTCTCCTGCATGCATGCATTGTGAAATTCAAATTGTAAAACTTTTGACTAACAAGTAGTCTAAGAATGTATGAGTTCAGTGATACAAACTAGCACTGTTAGCTTTGTATTTTTACTTATATCCTTATGGAAATTAATTAATTAATTAATCTTGCAAATTTGTTAGCTTTAGGATACATAGTATGAATCAATCACGTTCGCCGAATTGCAGTGGCAAGGTAGAAGTGAACAATGAGGGGAAAAGTCTACCATTAAGAAGCGAGACATCTTCTCCTTTCTTACCAGGCAAGATTGTAATAGTTCTGTTGTCTTTTCTCTTTATCAATGCTTCAGTCTATGCATTAGTAGTTAGGCAGATTAGCTGCCTAGTAAAAGTTGGTGGCAGACCAAAAAAAGGTAGTCCAGCTAGTTCCTTTCATATGCTGATATATAAAATCTGCACCTCTATTGCTGACTATACATTTGATATGTTTAAAAAATATGAAAATCAATTATCAATAACCATGGTAGTAGGTTTGTACTTAATAAAAAAATCTTACATAAAAATAAAAAAACTTTGTAGTACATATCGGTACAGATTAGTAATTGTCCGCGGCAAAAAGGCAATAACTTCACATAAAAGATAGGATATGAAAAATATCAAGGTTTGCCACTTGACTCTCCTATGATACTGTTACTAGATACTTCAACTAAGCGATGACGCTATTACACTCTAGCTGGCATAATCTAAAACGGCCTTGGTTGTGCCTTGATTTTACAACAGGCTTAGCAAAATTCAGCTTGTCTGAGTTGAAGGCTGCGACGCAAAAGTTTGCAGAGAAACATAAGATTGGGTCAAAGGACTTTTGTACTGTCTACAAGGTACCACATATACTTGATTTGCTACGTTGGAAGATTATAATATTATACACTTACCACAAAGCCGCATTATTAATAAATGTACACTTAGGTTAAAGCCTTTTTTTTTTGTTCGACTTATGTGAAGCCAACCTATCATTTATCATTCTTTGTTTCATACCTTTTAAGGGTATATTTCACGGCGGGCTCATGGTTGCCATCAAAGACTATCAAGGTCCACCTGAAGCTCTTGTGGCACAAATATGTGCGGAACTTCTTCTCGCTTCACATATACAGAGCGTGGAAGAAGAGGATGTCATGTTGGGGAGCAGTGATACGAAATTGTTTTGGACGAATGGCACTGGCAAGGGTGAGAATTTCCACTCTAAAAGGAGCAACAACATAATTAGAATTATTGGATATGGCCACGAGTTCATATGGAAGCATAAACGTTTTGAACCTCACATTTTTCTGGTAGAAGAGTACATGCAAAATGGAGACATGGGCAACACTATCTATGGTATCTTTCCACCACTGGACCAGCGTTATACATTATACTTAAGCCTTGGTTTCAAGTGTCTAATACTTGTTCTCCTCAATTGTACTTGATTTGCAGGGTCTCAATTTGATTGGTCCTCCCGCTTCATGGTAATTCGGGGGGTAGCGCAGGGCCTACATTACTTGCATCAGCAAAATATTGTTCATATGAATATGAAGCCAACCAATGTCCTGTTAGATTCAGATATGAACCCTAAGATAGCTGATTTTGGAATATCTCGGAGGTTGGATAAATCAACAATTCATGATAACAACATTGCGGGCACCGTGTAAGATAACATGCACAGCATTCCTCAAATGTTCCATTTGATTTAGTGTTAACATGCCTGAAGCTCTTTTCTTTCATTTTGTCCTTTGTCTTTCGCCCTGAGATCTCCTGCTCTTATTAAACCTTTCAGGGGATATATGCCTCCAGAATATATCTTGGAAGGTACTTTATCGACAAAGTATGATGTGTACAGTTTCGGCGTCATTCTCCTTGAGACCATTAATGGTATGTGCAGGGCTCAAAAAGCTCCTCACCAAGCTTCAATTCAGTGGGTACGTAGCATTTACACACAACAATAACCTCTTGCCATACTTTAGAAATAATGTATTGCACCGATTTCGATTTTTGAATATTAGTGCTGCTGGTCTAGCTGGATTTTCAGGATACAATGGCCCTATGCCAAAGTTGCAAAAATAGAAGCATATTTAGCGCAATCATAAAATCATGTACCTTGTTTATCACTACACCTGAACGTACTTATTATATATGATGTTTTTCCTAGGCTTGGAAGGTTCGTGGATGTCACCGAATGGAAGAGCTATTCGACCAGTCCCTGCGTGACAAGTCTCAGATAATGGAGATAAACAAGTGCTTAGAAATAGGATTGTTATGCACTCAATTTATGCCTGAAGAGCGGCCTACAATGGCTGATATTCTTGAGATGCTAAATGGAAAGAAAGAGTTACCAATCCCAAATCAACCAGAATACACCAAAGAAAGGGACACATCTATCAAATCAGCCCGCCCTAAGGTTAGAAGTCGGAGGTAGTTCGCTCTCAACTTCTGGACAGAGAATAACTGAGTGATATGGCCAAATGTGTACATACAAGACTTAAATATATTGATAAAAAAGAACTGGTAAATGTGTGAGGAGTTTGTATATTGTTGAACTTATAAACAAATAATAAGGCAAAATTGTAAGTCGACTTACAGTGTGATTTTTTTTTACCATTGATGTGGTTGTGTGGTAAGGTGGACGGAGTAATTTCATCCATCTCTCTTTGTTACAGTCTAAGCTAAGCTAACATATATAATTAAGGTGCGTGAAGGTAGGAATGGGAGCGACTGACCATAGTATACAATCCTGATGCTAAATGGGAAGAAAGAGTTGCCAAATCCCACGAAGGCAATCTGTTATTAATTATTTTTGGACCAAGGAGAAAGATATGCCTTTAATGCCACTTGTTGTCCCTTAGGTCTGGATTCAGATCCCCTGCCTTAAGGCACAGGGGTACTATTGTGCCTTGACCCCCCTCCTCCACCGTTGGATTGGAAGCAAACGGATTAGATCAACAACTATGGCACATATAATAATACAATGTTTCATGAACAGGGAGGTAAACAATACTCAGGCTACAGTGATTCGGTGAATAGTAACAGCATCGTCATTGTTTACGAACACATAATTTACTGTTACTCTAGTGCCTTTACCCCTTCAAGGCAGAGGAACCGTTTCCCTTAGGTCTTGGGTGGGTCTATAAGATATGGTAACAGTGGCAAAGCTAGACAAAACAACTAATGGTGTCACGATCATCACACATAACGTCATCACGGTTACATTTTTTTGCAATGTCATAGTTAATACACATCAGTAAACATGTACTTGCTGTTGATATATATAGCATACCCCATTGCTCTTCTCTGACATGGAACCATTTCTAGCTCTGTTCTTGTGGATATTAATTACACATCTTCGGTGACGGAGCTTGAAAGGAAACTCAAGGGGCCAACCATTGGAGGACTAAAGCAGGACAGGAGAAGTTGCCATTGAATATGGAGCAGTTGACTGGAAGTTTAATATATTCCCTATTCTAAAAAAAAAAAGGAATATGGAGCAATTAGCAATGCTTATGAGGTGATTTTTGAACAAATTTGAAAGCTAGAGGGGGCCATGCCGCCCACTTTAGCCCAAGGAAGCTCCGTCTTTGCGCCTCTTGCTATAAAACCGCTACGAATTACTTCTCGCTGCACAATGGCGTCAGGTTTTGTAGTTCTAGCACTGTTTACAAGCTCATGCGTTGCATTTTGAGAAATTTGCAGAACTCGTCGCCTGTACGCGGTATCGAGTATCCACAAACTTTTTTTTTTTTGGTCGACGTCTGGACAATATATCTATTTCCATCACCAAACAGGTTATCTCCACCCTGATCAGCTTCTTATGCATTGCGTAAGTTGTAATCTGTTGTCCCTGGCACATGGACTCATGGCTCTAAGTTGTATCTTGCAGATAGTCGAAGCAACGAAATGTTGTTTGCTTTGGGCTTCTCCTTATTTTGGGCCCAGTACCATCGGTTTAATTAACTAATTTAAGGCCCACGCACCCAGCTGTTGCGGCCGCGGCACCGCGTCCTCTCCTCGTCGTCGCCGCCGACGGACGCCGGTGCCGCAGCGGTTTACCAACTACACCTACTCCGGCGACCACGTGTAGCCGCCGGAGGCTCTCGTTCCGTATGTAAGTATCGTTCAACCGGAATCCGCCCCGGCTGAACCTCCCCGGGTGCGCCCGACGTGGGAGCGTGGCAAAGGTGTTCGGAGAAATGCGATACCGGGGCGCGTCACTGTGTTGGGGTAGGTTAGGAGTCCGCGTACATCAGGCTCTGGTCTTCGACGACCTCTGGTCCTCAGCCGTCAATCATCGAAGCTCATCTATGAAAAGCCAGGCTGGACTTGGGTGTGTGGCGTGGATGCGTGATTGCGTCCACCTCTGAAAAAGACGTCCTAGTTGGAGGTTTCTGTCCTTTATCTTCTCCGAAATTTCTTTCAACGCAGCTTCCTCAGTCCAGTAGTACTCTAGTGGCGGCTTACTAGTTGGTGCATGGGAGCAGAAGAATGCTTGACTGCCCAAATTTCTTCAACACTCAGCGGCTGCAATTGTTTGGTACAGGTTAAGAGGTAGAAGCGATCAGGGGAAGCACAAAAGGTACGTATGCTTCCTTCTTACTTCGATAGTTATGAGAGAATATCAAATTACCTTTGGGTGTTTCCCTATCTTATTTGTTGGGTGATTGTTCGATGTGTAGGTGTGTTGAAGCTGAAAGGCAGGATGGTTGATCCGCTGGGCAGCGTGGAGAAGATTATCAAAGTCGGACTGGCCATCAAGGATGCCGTCAAGAAGGTTCGAAAGAACAAGGAGGAGTGCCGTGATATCAGAAACCGTGTTCTACGGGTAAGCGCTCTCTTGAAACAGCTCCAGGAGACCGTGATGATAGAGGATCCAGCGATGCACGAGGCGTTGGAGGCCCTTGAGGAGACACTAACACACACCCTTGAGCTCGTCTTGGCATGCCAAAAGAAGAACATCATGTGCCATTTCTGTAGTGCTGGTGATCTCTCGAAACAGCTGCGTGAGATGAAACACGACATCTCAGATCAATTGATGGATGGGATCTTTGCTGCCAATGTCAATGCCACAATTATCTTGACAAATATTCAGTATTCAGTTTGTCATCTTCCCTCAAAGGTACTATTAATTACTAATCCCTCAAAAAGAATTACCTATATATAGTGCTATTTGGATGGAAAATAGATGGCAAATCCTTCATCGTCCAATTTTTAACAGCAATACAGAGTAAACATGTCACTTATAGGCCTTTGAAATATATTTGGTAGGTGCCTCAGTAATCTTGTTAACCTGGTCTTCTGTAACAAAATTATGTAAACAAACCTTAAATTTGGTTATTGCTGAAGAAGTAGAGAAGATATGGTTATTCAGAGCTGATGCAATGAAAAAATTACACTGACATAAAGGCTCCCACCATTTGCTCACACTAGATATGAAGATTACGTTTTGCCATTATCGTATCATTTCTCCGTATAACATGGAATTTCCCTTCCTAAATCAATCAAATGGTAGCAAAGGGAAACGATCCAGTACTGTGTATAATAAAGCACTATCATAACAAACGCCCAGTTCCTCTTCGATGCGAATTGGATTGGGGTGCCTGTTTTCTTCTTCTTACAAGAAAGCCATCTGGTTCCTCCTAGGTTGTTCTGATGGTTTTTTATAACCAGTGTCCATTTGGCTAGCTTTGCTGGGTTCAGCTGTCCATGATGGAACAATTGTTTTTGGTTAAAAACACCTTAAATTGTATGCCAGATTCAATGAATAATGTACATGGATGGACCACATTCGGGAAAAAAAAATTAACATTCACGGCTTACCTCGCTGTTTCAGGATGCAGGGGTTGTGCAGATGTCACATAGCAGTCATTTAAATGATTATGCCAGGTAAGATATGTAACATACACATTTATATCAATCTGTTGTGCCACTGTATCATAACAATAAAGTTTTGTGTACTGAAGGTTTCAAAACTGGCAAGCAATTGTCTGATGAAGTAACTTGCAATACAACTATTCAATTCCCTTGCCTAAAGATTATGTTGCTTATGTCTTGTTAGCCTCAGTTGTGAGAAATAAAAGTATAACCCAAATTGAATCATTACGCAAATGGGATAAACTTTGTTACTCTTTTGTGCTAATTATTATTCAGTTATCCCATATTACTGCATTGATAATTCCCTGTTATTATCCACATTAGCAATTTGACAAAATAGAGCAATGTCCCCTTCCTCTAAGAGCTTTACCATTTGTGCCTCTTTTAGCATCTATTTCTATGAACTGTCTGATTTGAAATTTAGTATCCTAAACTGCAATAGATATGCCTCTGGTCTGAGTTTGTCATATTGAAAATTGTTTGGTTTCACTGAATGGCAGTGACAGGTCTGAAGTGATGAATGACAAGAAAAACAATGTACCAGCAGTAAGCAAGTCGCCCTCTGCTCCCTTATGTAAGATGGCAACTTATGTCACTGCCTTCGTCATATTTCCATCCATACATTTTTGTTTCGGCTGCTGGGCTAGCTCAGTATCAAATGATTACTATTGTTTCCTTCAAATTCAGTATTATTATATATTACTCGGGATTTATACTGTGGTTACAGTTTTACATTGGTGCAATCTATTTTTGATGACAGGTTTAACAAAGTTCACTTTCTCTGAGTTGGAAGCTGCTACGAATGAATTCTCAAATGAAAACCTCATTTGTCGAAGTGGCTTTGGCAGTGTCTACAAGGTACCCCACATGCTTATTAAGTTTTGACCCTTTTTGCTCCTTTTGTATTATCGTAATTTGGTGCAAAAAGATGCATTTTGTAACTATAGTGTGATCATGTTTCCTGGCATGACCTGTATTTTCCCTCCATGCCATATTATAGTACCACGAATAGTGAACCAACAAGAGATATATCAATACAATGGTCTATCGAGTCAGTGCATGATTTAAGGTACTACTGGTAATTTCAGGGTGAAGACTTGTTTTAAAGGCCATGTGATTTGGTTACAACTTAATTAAAAATAACTAATAATCTTTTTTGTAGAACTAGGAGGATCTCAGTGTTTTGATATAATTGATTGGAGACAATGTATCAAAACATTACAATGCATGTCCTTTGGGGCATCAAACTTCATGACCTACTTTTGTGGTGTCACTCTTCATGATGCATACGCCTACATGGACTAGTCCATATCACGTCCACAAGACATGCTAGTACTTTTGGTTACACAGGAAAAGATATAAGTGAACATAGTCCCTCCTGTAAATGTGAGTAAGGTATGTTGTACACACATCCTCGTGTTGAGAACAAAGTGAGGATAGTAGGGAATATAACTCTTTTCTATTCTGCATTTTAACATTCTTGCCTACTATAGAGGTAAACAAAAACTGCACATGAACATTGATACATCATAATTTCTTATTTTTCATATTTTATCTTTCTAGCACATCTTACTTCTTTTTATTTTTTAGGGGAATACTTTAAGGTAAGCCCCTGATATCAGGCTCATCTTTTAACTTGGTTAGTGTGCTTTTCAGGGTATATTACATGATGGAATAGTGGTTGCCATCAAGAAAATTCGAAACTCAGTTGTACTTTCAGGGGATCATATCTATGATGAACTTAATCTTGTCTCAAAACTTCAACACAAAAATATAGTGAAACTCCTGGGATATGGCCATCAAGTCATACACAAGACGGTGTGGGTCGAGGAAAGAAATGTTCAGCCTGAAAGGGATTATTTTTTCGTCCAAGAGTACTTGCCAAATGGAAATTTCGAAGAATTAATCTGTGGCATGTTTCTAACAAGATATTGATTTGATTTGATGTTTTGACCTAATTTCGCTACTAATATGTGTTCCCTATGTTTTGTATTCTCCAGGGTCTGGACTTGATTGGTGTTCCCGCTTCCGTATAATTCAGGGCATTGCACAGGGCTTGTATTACCTGCATGAGCAACATGTTGTCCATTCAGATATGAAACCGAGCAACATTCTATTGGATTTTGATATGAATCCTAAGATAAGTGATTTTGGAATAGCTAGGATGTTGGATTATGGAACTGATCTGACCACTCGTGACATCAACTACTTAGCCGGCACAATGTAAGATGCCATTTCGTAAATATTTATCTTGCCACGAGTCCATAGAATGTTCAATGCATTAAGTTATTCTCTTTCTTTCTTCCTGATTTTCTTATGTAACTTCTCATGTCTTTCTAATCACTCAGGGGATATATGCCTCCAGAATATATTACGGAAGGTATTTTGTCAACAAAGTATGATGTGTACAGTTTTGGTGTCATCCTCCTCGAGACCATTAACAGTATGGGTGGATTTGAACCAGTTCGTTGCCAAGCTTCAGTTGAATGGGTAAGTAAAAGCAAAGCATCCATGTACCAGGACATCAATATATTGTTGCTTCTGGAGTTTCATCCGAAGCAAATGGATTACACATGTATACAGTTATTCATCTTACTCCTAAGGTTAGTGTTGCAATGGGAAAAACTGAATTGTATATTCCAAACCCTAGATGGGATAGCTTACATACTCCTATACATGGGCCTCTAGCTGGGCCTCTATACTCCAACACCCTCCCGCAGTCTGAATTTACCGGCGCAGCGGAGTTCAAGACTGGATACAAGAATAAAGACAAGAACTCACACCCCCCCCCCCCCCCCCGCGCCCCCGCGTAGTCACAACTAGCCACTGGTCACGTTGAGACTGGAGCGAAACTCCGAGAAGGTCGAGTAGGGGAGACCCTTGGTGAAGATGTCCGCAAACTGGGAGGTAGTAGGAACATGGAGAACCCGACCGAACTTGGCCGATGGCAACCCGGTCCCGAACAAAGTGGAGGTCGATCTCTACATGCTTCGTCCGCTGATGCTGAACCGGGTTGGTGGAGAGGTACACGGCGCTGACGTTGTCGCAGTAGACAAGAGTGCTCTTGGCGAGCGGGCTGTGGAGCTCCGCCAAGAGCTGTCGGAGCCAGGACGCCTCAGCCACACCGTTAGCCACAACCCGGTATTCCGCTTCTGCACTGGAGCGGGAGACCACGGGCTGTCGCTTGGACGACCAAGAGACCAAGTTGCCGCCGAGGAAGACGGCGTAGCCTGAGGTGGAGCGACGAGTGTCCGGACAGCCAGCCCAGTCAGCGTCGGTGTAGACAACCAGCTCAGCAGAAGGAGACCGGTGAAGAGCCAGGCCATAGTCAACCGTGCCACGAACATAGCGGAGGAGGCGCTTCAGAGCAGCAAGGTGTGACTCGCGAGGGTCATGCATGTGAAGACAGACCTGCTGGATGGCATAAGTGATGTCCGTCCTGGTGAAGGTGAGGTACTGCAAGGCACCAGCAAGACTCCTGTAGGCAGTCGGGTCAGCAACGGGATCACCCAAGTCGGCAGAGAGCTTGGCCTGAGTGTCAACAGGGGTGGCACACGGCTTGCAATCAGTCATCCCGGCGCGCTCCAGAATATCGAGAGCATACTGGCACTGGTGGAGGAACAAGCCAGACGGACGAGGCTCGACAGTGACTCCTAAGAAGTGATGTAGGGCACCCAGATCCTTCATGGCAAACTCCTGCTGCAGGGACTGAATAATGCGCTGGAGCAGGGGTTGACTGGACGCAGCAAGAATAATGTCATCAACATACAATAGCAGATATGCAGTGTCAGTGCCACGCTGGTAGACAAACAGGGAGGCGTCCGACTTGCACTCCGTGAACCCCAAAGTGACCAGAAACGTGGCAAACCGAGAGTACCACGCACGAGGAGCCTGCTTCAAGCCATACAGAGACTTGTTGAGGCGACAGACCATGTCAGGACGACTGGGATCCACAAACCCTGCTGGCTGACTGCAGTAGACTGTCTCTGACAAGGTGCCATGGAGGAATGCGTTCTTGACATCCAGCTGATGCACAGGCCACGAGCGAGACAGAGCCAACGAAAGCACCGTGCGGACTGTAGCAGGCTTGACCACTGGGCTGAAAGTCTCATCATAGTCCACTCCAGGCCGCTGGGTGAAGCCCCTGAGAACCCAGCGAGCCTTGTATCGATCCAGTGAGCCATCAGCGCGACGCTTGTGCGTCCAGATCCACTTCCCTGTGACCACATTGCCACCAGGGGGACGCGGCACGAGGTCTCACGTCTGGTTGGCAAGCAGGGCCGCGTACTCCTCCTCCGTCGCCCGGCGCCAGTGAGGATCAGCCAGGGCGCCACGGACGGAGGAGGGAACCGGAGAGATCTCCGGCTCTCCTGTGGTGGCGGAGAGAGCCGAAGGGCGAAGGACGCCCGCCGCCCGCCGTGTCACCATGGGATGAGTGTGACCGGGATCCCGATGGAGGACAGGCGGGTGGTACACCACCGGGTCAAGACGGGCGAGAGCCCGAGGGTGGGCCGGCGGCGGCTCTGGGGCCGGCATCGACCGGCGCTGGTAGACGATCGCGGGCTCGGCGTAGCGCGCGGGGGCCGCGCGTGGCGCTGGAGGAGGCTCCGGGGCCGCGCACGTGGCGGGGGCCGCACGTGGCGCGGGAGGGGGCGCCAGGGCCGCGCGTGGCGCGGGAGAGGGCGCCGGGGCCGCGCATGACTCGGGAGAGGGCGCCGGAAAACCTGCAGGTAGAGGGTATATAGATACAGGTGACGGGGCCACCGGGTCAGTCGGAAACACGGACTCCAGCTCGGGATCAAGAGAGGGAGTAGTGGAGGTAGAGTAGGGAAAGTCAGACTCATCGAACACGACGTGCCGAGAGATCAGGATACGACGAGAAGTAAGGTCAAAGCAGCGATACCCCTTATGATCAGGGGAGTAGCCAAGGAAAACACAACGAGTCGAACGGGGCGCCAACTTGTGAGGAGCGATGGCAGAGGTGTTAGGGTAGCAAGCGCACCCGAAGACACGAAGGTGGTAATACCGAGGTGGAGTGCCGAAAAGGGCATGGTGTGGGGTGGGAGCCGGAGAGGCAGTGGAAGGGAGGCGGTTAAGGAGGTAGGTGGCAGTGTGGAGACCCTCGGCCCAGAAGCGGGCAGGAAGGGAAGCCTGTAGGAGGAGGGTGCGCACGACATCGTTCGTGGTACGGATCATCCGCTCAGCCTTGCCATTCTGAGAGGTGTACGGACACGACATACGCAGCTGAACACCGTGGGAGAGGAAGAAGGCACGGGAGGTGTGGTTATCAAACTCGCGGCCGTTGTCACACTGGACGGCCTTAACAGTGAGGCCGAACTGAGTGGAAACCCAGGCAAAGAAGTGAAGAAGGGTAGAGAACGTGTCAGACTTCGCACGCAGCGGAAAGGTCCAAGAGTAATGAGAGAAATCATCAACAATCACCAAATAGTACTTATAGCCAGAAATGCTGAGTACAGGAGACGTCCACAAATCACAGTGAACGAGAGCAAAAACATGGCTCGTATGCGAAGAAGAAACAGAAAAAGGAAGTCTAACATGACGACCTAACTGGCACGCATGACAAAGGTGCTCATCAGATGTCCGTGTACAAGACAGATCTGCACTGCGGCAGAGGCGAGCCAAAACGTCGCGGCCGGGATGTCCAAGCCGGCGGTGCCAAGTCGTGGCGGAAGATGTAGTGGCAAAAGCGGCTGATGAAGAAGAAGAAGCCGACGAAGAGGTAGCGGAAGCAGGAAAACGAAGAGTGTAAAGGGGTCTCTGGCTGTCACATCGGAGCAGTGGTCGCCGGGTAGCCAAATCCTTCACAGAAAGACTAAAGGGGTCAAACTCAACAGAACAGGAGTTGTCAGCAGTAAATTTGCGAATGGAAAGAAGATTGTGAACCATCCGTGGAGCAACAAGAACATCAGGAAGGCGAAAAGAATCAGGAACAGTGCCCACAGAGGTGACAGGAAGTCACGAGCCATTGCCAACCATAATGGCAGAAGGACAGGAAGGATGGGGAGGGTAGGTGGAAGAGAGGATACCGGCATCTGGTGTGGTGTGGTATGAGGCACCCGAATCGGCGATCCACTCCACCGGCGGTGTCAGCTGCATGGTGCTAAAGGACTGGCCAGTGCCATCTGGTCCCACCCCGCCGGCCACGGCTGAGCGGGAGGGGTCCACCCCCCCGGCCAGGACGGAGGCTGGCTAGCCGGAGCTGTCTAGCCGGAGCGGGAGGCGTCCAGGGCACCTGGGAAGCGGGGCCAGCGAACATAGCCGCGGGCTGGTGTGGAGGACGAGCCCCGCCTCCTGTATGCTGGAACGGCCACATCGAGATACGCCCTGACCATGGGTTGGTGAAGGATGGCCAGGGAGTACCCCCAGGAGCAGGAGTCGCGGCGGGAGTGCCACGGCCACCCCCGCGACCCCCACCGGAACCCCCCCGGCGCCCGCTGTGGCGACGACGGCCGGAGCGCCCACAACCACCCCCGCTTGGCTCGGGAGGAGGAGTGGTAAGGAGTGAGGTGGCAGGCGGAGCAGCGGGAGGTGGTGGAGCCGTCACGAGAGCGGTGGAGGTAGTGGAGGACTCGGCTGGCGCGAGGCCCCGATTGATCTCATCGAACCTGAGCTCATCCTTGACCTGCTGGAAGTCGGGGAAGGGCCGCTGTCGAGGGATCCAGGTCTTGAGGAGGTCATAGTTGCTGTTGACACCCCTCAAGATGTGGAGGATGA
Organism: Eragrostis curvula; assembly: GCA_007726485.1. Lineage (NCBI taxonomy): Eukaryota > Viridiplantae > Streptophyta > Magnoliopsida > Poales > Poaceae > Eragrostis > Eragrostis curvula. The sequence goes on along the minus strand of CM017440.1, from coordinate 4,097,813 downwards.
GGACCCGCTTGGTGACACCGCAGCCGAGGTCGTGGAGGGCATCTGCCATGCCCTTCATCTTCAGGCAGTAGTCAGTGACGGAGAGGTCCCCCTGCTCGAAGGTGCGGAGCTGGGCGTCGAGACGAAGGACGCGGGCCTCGCGGTTGTCGAGGAACTGGCCCTCAAGAGCAAGCCAAGCCTGGCGGGCAGTGTCGACGGGAGTCCGGATGAGGTCCTGGAGGTCGGGGGAGACGGTGCCGAAGATCCACGAGACGACAATGCTGTCGAGGTGGAGCTAGAACCCATCCCGCGCCGCAACGGGAGTGTCGGTGAGGACGTGGTCGTCGAGGGCGTAGCGGCGGAGGGTGAGGAGGATCTGATCGCGCCAACGGCCGTAAGAGGTGGACGAGGGGTCGAGGACGACGGTGACCATGGCGCGGATGTTCTGGACGGCAACGGCCTGGAGGTGGAGCTGGGCGACCATCGGATCGCTACGGTCGAAGCGGGGACGGGGATCAGCGGGCGGAGCCTGGCGAGAGGATGAGGCGGCGGTGTCGACGAAGGGAACCGGGGGCTGCTGCCCGGCGGAGAGGAGCATGTAGTGCTCCGCCTCGGCAACCTGACGTGTCAGGGCGTCTGTCGCCGCACGCTCACGCTCCAAAGCGAGGGCGGCCGCGTGCACCCGCTCTTGGGCCGCCAGAGCCTCGATCTTCGCCGCAGCGAGTGCCGCAGCAAGGGCGGTGTCCGCGGAGGGAGGCGGCGGAGTGGCGGGGACGAGCTCCGGGGGCATGCCGAGGCCGGTGTAGGTGAACCCGGGCGGGACGCCCATCCTGGCGAAGGCGGACATCGGGGCGGAGGCGGCCGCGCCTGCGGTCAGAGGAGCCGTCGCAGCAGCAAGTGACGCACCAGCAGCACCAGCCTGCTGGGCCGGGCCCACTCCAGGACTCGGAGGCGTCATAGAGGTGACGGGAGCGCCCTGCATCAGGCATGCAGCGAGAGCCGGGGGCGGGGCGACGCCAGCAGCGCCTGCCTGCAGGCCCGGGCCCACTCCGGGACCCAAGGCGGCGGCGGGGACGGCCGGCAGCTGCCCGGCGGCGAGGCCCGGGGCCAGCGCGACGCCAGCAGCCGCGGCCGAGTGGGCGGCGCGGGTCGCATCGGCGACGGCGGCCGCATCAGCTGCAGCCGAGCCCGCGGTGGCCGCGCCCGCGGTGAGGGCATCCGCGGCGGCGGAGGGCGGCGGCGGGTCAGCGGCGGCGGCGGCGGATCCAGCGACCAGAGCGGCCGCGTAGGAGGAGGGTAAGGGAGGGAAGGAGGAGAGGGAGGGGGAAGGTGGCGCCGGCGGCGGCAGCGGCTAGAGGAGGGAGGGAGGGAGAAGAGATGGCTGTGATACCATGTTGCAATGGGAAAAACTGAATTGTATATTCCAAACCCTAGATGGGATAGCTTACATACTCCTATGCATGGGCCTCTACACTTGGACCTCTATACTCCAACAGTTAGTAGTTCAGAGGTCTGCCAAGCATGTTGGCAAAAGCCACTTAATGGGAAAATAACTCTTTCCTGGTTGAAGGGTAGTGCTCTTGCAATGCTTTTCCAGATTGAAAGAAAAAAAAAGAGAGAGAGAGAGCGGGTTTCACAATTTCTGGAAAAATAGAATGGCATTCTGCGTAGTTTATAAATGTAAATGGAGTTTGTATATAAAAACAGCACAATCATACATTCTTATTGTACCGGTTTACATTTCCTTTTGTTTATCATATCAGGCATGGGAGATGCAGCGTGTTGGAGCAATGAAGGACTTGTTTGTTCAGTTCTTGTGTGATGAGTCAGAGCTCAAGCAGATAACAAGGTGCATGTCGGTGGGACTGTTGTGCACGCAGTTTAAGCCCGCGGACCGGCCCACCATAGCGGATGCCCTTGATATGCTAAATGGCAAGAAAGAGGTTCCCATCCCAAAGAAACCACGGTACACCAAAAGAAGGGCCCTTCCGGGCTCTGAACAGGTGAGGAGTTTTGCACTTAGCGTCCCAAAAGAAGTGAGGTTGTAAGTCTGATGGTGCGCACAATTGTCTTTTAGACGAACAAAGCTTTATTTTGTGATAAAATATATTTCCAGCCTCTAAGAAACTCACAATATGAATGATGACATAATTCGTACATACAAAAATGTGTATGGACAATATAAGAACTGCTATGATTCTCCTTATCCTGCGGTCTACAATTGTTGGGGCTTAATTGGTTTTTGCATTGAGGTTGGTTAGCCGCACTGGTTTGGAGAGAGTTGGCAAGGTCATAGTATTTCTGCTGCAACGCCATTTGAGAAGAAGCGCTGGCAGCTGAGATGAGGTCCAACGGGAAAACTTCTCGGTGTTACTACTCTTTAGGTATTACCGTTTAACTACTTTAAAATGCGCTCGGTAAGATATTTACCTGTGGAACAACAACTGATCTTGCCACTGATTCTACTACTCTTCTAGCTGGCTGCCGTGTACGTAGTACCGTGTTCGAGACTTCCAGTTGCTAAATGCCGTGCTTCTGTGAACATCCTTGCTGGCGGCTGCTTGTTCTTATGATCGCATTTCCTGTGTTTTCATGTTCGGGTTCATAGTCCATTTCAATTTGAATCTGACGGTGGTTTAGCATTCATGTTCAGGTTTGTAGTCCATTTCGGTGTGAAACTGACAGTGGTTTAGCTTTCATGTTCGGGTTTGGACCTTGCTGTGTTTGGCATGTTGGCGTTGCCATGTTGGTACAGTGAACTAGTAGAGGCCATCAGCATTGCCAAAAGTCAAACTGATGCGCAGCACTCTTCTTTTGCCCCACCGTCCAGTGTAATTAATCGTTAGCTAACGTCATACTGGAAGTAAAATATTTTTTTTCGAAACGAGATTAACCCAGCTCCACCCGAGGACGGAGGTCAAAGAGTTTTACAGTTTCAGAAAAGCAGATTGCGAAAATAGAAAAGGCGCCCCACACCCCAATCGGTTACCAGATTCTGAAATAATCGATTGGGGGGTAAGAGGCAACCATGACCGATTCGGTCAGATAGTACCAAACACTACTACCTATTACAGTTTTTAATAAGCAACTAAAAGGCTAGCTGCCTCAGACGCTCGACAACACTTAAGAAAGTCTAAAACTCGCAGAAATGAAAGCTTCAGGTTTCGTCGTTGTTGGTGGTGTTGGTGCTGCCGCTGCCGATAGCTTCAATGTTGTCCATGATCGGCCTGATGATCGCGCATATCTTCCTTGCCTGCTGAGGATCTCGATCGCCTTCTGCAGCATCGTCGCAGCCCCAGCCCTGATCACCTCGCTCATCTCTGCCGAGTAGCGGTGTTCATGCCGGTTTGGCACAACCCGGCTAAGAAACCGGTTACTGTACAAACAGCTGTAGATGAACAGTAACCTAGTTCAATGAACAGTAACACGTAGTACAACAGCCACCCAACGGTTTCATCGCCGGTTTGGAAAACCCGCTGGTGAACACCCCTACTAGTGCCGAGTATAAACCTTCCAGTGAGCGCTCATCAGTGAGCACTGGAAGTAAAATCTTGCTCCTAGTGGCGGGTTTCAGATCCGTTGCAGAAATTTTATTATAGCGAAATCTCGTTTGAGCTAGCCCAGCCCGATCCTCGTTCAGTCACCCGGCGGCACAGGTCAGAATGACGTCGATAACAGGTCATTCGCATTCACCCGGCGGCGGGGTGCATGCGGACTCCGATCCCCCGGTCAGGATCCACCATCCGCGTGCGGCGGCTTGGCGTGAAAACCGTCGATCGATTCTTCATCCACGGCAGCCCGCAGTGTCGGTCCATCACTAGATGCTAAACCTCAGACCTCAGTATACAACTATGCTTCTGCTTAGTGCTGAATCATTGTCCTAAACGTTGCGGCATTTGCACATCGGGATCATGGCACGCGCGGTTTCGTGGAAGAACGGCGAGAGAGTCAATAGGGGCGGAGCTAGCATGGAGGAAGGGTGTGCACATGCACACCCAATAGATTTTGCAAAAGAATTGATTTTCAATAGGTTATATCTATGAGTGTTTCAGTACTTGATCAGATCAAGTCTATTTGAGCTCAAATCATCAAAATACAGCCCAAATAGTGCTAAGCTTTTAAACTATTTTACAGATTATAGAGCTTCTTGTACTTTAATGTTTGTTATGAGGTAATTGTTGAGCTTTGTGCACACCCAATTTAAAAATCTTGCCTCCGCCACTGAGAGTCATACACTGCACGCGGAGCAAGAAGCGCTCGCCGTTGTACACATGCCGCTGCTGGGTGTGATAAGATGGGTGTGATTTTGTTGCCAAGCTATATTATGGAATGTACTCAGACCTTCCCTACCTCTATAATGAAATCTAAGCATATCTGTTGAGTCCAAGCAGAAACTACAAATTATTTAGAGTGGTGTGTTTGTTCTGTTCTGTTGTTCCCGGTTTATTGTTTCTTTAGCTTCAACCTCCTGGTTTATTGTTTCTTTAGCTTCAACTTCCAATTGAATATTGGTGGTGCTAAAATATGTATGAACACAGAGTATGCTGAAATGGATGAGAAAAAGATATAAAGGCTGAGATTTAGGGGCCTCTGTTGGAATAGTGGGTAGAAAACTGGCCCTAGAAAAGCTGGGGCAGCCCCTACTCAAAAAGTAAGGGCTACTTTGGTTCAGACCCTGGGAAAAGTGCCTGGGCCAGGCAGCTCACCCAGGCCGTCGATTTTCTCTGCCTGGGGCTGTGATTCAGCTGCCTGGCAGGCAGCACGTCCCCAGGCTGAAACCAAACACGCCCTAAGTGCCTTGATTTAGGGACTTCCATTGGAGTTGCTCTTAATCGATACTGCATATATGATCAATACTTAAATAAGCTGGGACTTTTAAGTAATCTGCTTTTTCATCCCCAAATGGAACATCCGTGTGTCATGTCTGTGTTCTACTACATGTAGAAACCAGACGTGCATCCCTTGGCGTTATCGTTTCGCTATGCATGGGAACCAGCTGAGGCCAGCCGCCACAATGTTCAGAAGATATTGTAATAACTAATTATAATCCAACGGGATTAGTAGAATTTTTTTTAAGGAACTGGTGGGGCGAGATTAGTAGAACTTACTGACTGATACGACTCTACTGCGATTTAGAAATCAGAGTTGAGAAATTCAAGACCGACAGTGAACAACGAACGGGTCAGAGGCCACGGCTACTGGTGTCACGAGGCAAAGTTCCTTCAGAGTTGCAGCTAGTTCACCTCCATCTGTGCACGAGGCAAAGGAAGGTGCGACAGGTCGTGCTGATCGACGGCAAGAGGGTGGACTCTATCTAGGTTGAAAGGTGAAAAAAGAGAGGAGCGCAGGGGACGGCATGCAGAAGGCCATGGCGCTCCGGTGACCACTGACCAAAGACATGAAAGCAGAGGAGTTTGTCATCACCACCCACCGACACCGCGGGGGCGACCGTCCTTTCAAATTACTACCACGACGCGAGTCGGGCGGCTTCGTGGCTCGTCGGAGGTGAGGGAGGGACTCAGAGGACGGCCTGAGTACTGGCGGCGTTCCGGCGAGCCGCGACGGCCTGAGGAAGCGAAAGCAGAGCTGCCTAGGCAAGCTCCCATGCACACCCACTTGCCTCGCTGACTGAAGTAATGGGTGAAACGAAACTGAATTTATCTCCAAATTCGTCCCCTGCTCTGTTCACCCTTCTTCCTCGCCGTGACTCGTCTGGTCCCTCCCCAAATTCGTCTCCGTCCCAGTCCACGCTGCTGTTCTTCGGCCGTGCTCGACGTCGGCAACGTCGCCATCGTCCGGGACACGGCTTTGCCGCGGTTGCATTTGCTTTCGCGCCATATACAGTATGGGATCAAGCCGCCACGCCCAAGCCCTTGGGTTGTTCGGCTTCGGCGCGCGCCATGCCCAGCGGCCGGCTCCAGTCCTGCACACGAGCCTAACGAATCAACAGGTGTTGAACGTTGCTCGTGGGAGGATAAAGGACTTCGGGACAGACAAGCAGGAGACAGTAGGCAGGCGGCGGCGGCGGCGGCGCTCCGGCGAGCCACGGCAAGAAAAGCAGAGGAGGCGTTTAGGGACGGCGGCCGTCGTTTCAAACTCCGACCAATCATGCTCGAAGGGATTCAGGGCGGCGGCGAGGAGGATAGGTGTTGGCGGAGGGACGCGTGGGACAGCCGGATTGCCGGCGGCGCTCAGGCGAGCCGCGGCGCAAGGCAGGCAGAGCCGGCGCTCCTCACGACCCCAGAGGTGGACGCTATTTCGAATAACGTCGTTATTTCGAATAGCGACCGCCCCCCTTGGTGCTTAAAATCCGTCCGATTCCGTCTCAGCGGTCCAGATTTGTCACCTCGCGGGAGTCGTCTTCCTCGCCAGACGCCACACAACGTGTTTGCCGAAATGCCGCAGCCGCTCCGTTTCCGGCCGGCCCTGGACGCGCCCCCGGCAATCGAACCCGAAGAAGTTCTGGGAAAATCCTTGCGGGAGTGGACGCCGAAGGGATCATCAACAAGACCCCCGACGCCGCGCGCACGGGCCGAGACGGACAGACGTCACAGACCTGCCTGCAGCTCGCGATACAGGTCGAGATGGTCGGCGGCGGCATGTTCTGGCCTCCGGTAGCTCTACTTCCGCGAAGAGAAACATCATGCAGTGTCCGGAGACGAGGCGCCCAGCAATGTTGGAGCGCGTACCAGCTCGTCAGGTCCTGTCACTCACACGACCTAATCCAGTGAAAATCGATGCGCCAATTCAGGCGATCGACATGAAGCTATGTTGCACGCAGATGCAGATGCTGAAATGCATTGCTGTTTGCAGGTGCTTGGTCGTACACATGCATGGCTCGTTTTTCACGGAAACTGTGCAGTCGTGCACTCTCTTTTTATCAGTTTTGCATGATTTGATGATGAATCACTAACCTCTAAACTCTTACAATCCATCTGATCCCAGTTTCCAAAGGCAATGCTGGTCCCAAGTGAACGCCGAGAAAGATGAAACCAATATAGCAACGGAAATGAGCGAGCCAACCAACCTCTGTTTCCTTATCAGGCAAGATGGCACCCGAGCTTCATTTGAGATTTGTCAAATGTATGCCCTTTTTTTTTTTTGCCAGTATCCCAGTTAAACTCTGGAAAACTTAACCACAGATGACTTTTGAAATTTGAGATTTTGAAACATGAATACCAAAGTGAGATTGCGCGTGTCAGTATAACCACAAAGCTTGTCCTCGCACATCAGCTTAGCATGTCCAGGCTATGCCGATCCACGGCGACGAGCAAGTACTGTACCATGACCATCTTATCTGCATCCTCGATCTTAGGCAGCGAGTCGGTGTACACGAAGTAGTCAAGGGCCTTGAACACTCTACTCTTGCTTCCATGTCGTCGATCCGGACGCGCGTCGAGGCCTTCTACTTCATCGGGCCAAAGAGCTACCCCCATGAACACCGGCGACCGGGCGGCGAGGACGCACCTGTGCGCGGCCACCGTCTCGCCGGCGACGTCGGCCGTTTCCTGTGCGTGTACAAAGTCAGCAGCAGAAAAGTCATTGGGCTCCGCCAAAGCGATGGTCCAATATGGGCTCTGCCAAAGCGATGGTCTAATATGGGCTCCAAATGGGCCGGCAGTTAACGGACCCATTCTCGTCGTGGAGGCCTGAAACGCTATCGGACTGTGGACCACTTCAATGCCGACGTGGCACACTGTTCAGCTGGCACCTGGGCTGGCTTAAACCCTGGGCCGCCCGGACCCACACGAGTAGCCTCCGCCTTCGTCGTCTCGTCTCGTCTCTGCTCGTCGCCGCGGCGTCTCCGGCGACGATGACGAAGTCTGAGGGGAGCACCTCCGACGACGATACGGACCGCTCCGCCGCCGACGCCCCTCCTCCGCCGGCTGTCATCCCCGTTGACGATTCCTCCTCCGCTGACACCGATGACGAGCCCCCCGCCGCCGACAGAGATACGGACCCGGTAACTAAGCAACTACCCTTCCCCCCCCACTCTCTCCCGCCCTTCCTGCCAATATCTAGCACTGACTCATGGCGGATTTGGTTCCTCGGGAAATGATGGGGTTTTGCCTTCTTCTCGGGGGTTGGGTTAATGGGTTTGTTTCCCCTTGCACGGCGGAGCATTTCGCCATGCTACGGAGTTCGTCCCGTTCCGCTGGGGCAACGATTTGGTCTGCTCAGGGGCTCCAGGTAAGCCGAGCCGTGGCCCCTGGGGTGGGTAGCATGATTGGTTAGGTTTTATTGGGGATTTTCGCACCCTTTTTTCTGGATGAAAATTTGGTTGGTCGGGGATTGAGAGGCAGCGATGGGGGCAAATCAAGCCATGGGAGATGTGGACGCGCACTGATTGTGACATATTTTATCCGTTAATTGGGTGGCGATTTCTGTGCACGTTAATAGTTTATTTCCAATTTTGTATTCGTGATTTGTGATGGCTCTGTTGGGCGATGATATCAGTACAGTACCTGCACATGGCTAACTAATGGTAATGGTTTCCATTTTTGGTCTTGCTGTTGTTCAGGCATCCAGTTTTCAATGTTGGTCAAAATTAGTTCACTGCAGCTAGGATTCTGTAAATAGCAGCCATTGTGTAACTGCAACTGCTTTACATGCTATCCCCAGTAAAACTTCGAACATAGTAGTGTCCCATTAATCATTGTCATGGCCTGGTCAGGTAACACTACAGCAATACGAATGCCAATGTGAACTATACTCCTCTCCTGGTACCATAGCTTATCAGAAGTCTTATTATGTAACTGCAATGGTTGTTTCTGCCGTTTTGTGAATTATAGAATCCTGATAGCTGCCCAATGATGCAGGCTCCTCAATGCAACAGCTGTGTCCATGTCGCTTTCTTGTCCATCTAGTCATCACAATTCACATGCCTTAGAGATACCTGCTTGTCTGGTCAGGTCATATCTCGCCATCACGGGTCTCCAGTCTTGGCCCTGGATGGCCCCTTGTGTTTGCTAGTCTTTGCGTATCAATTTCTGTGGCCGTGGGTGATGTGTTATCATTTTGTGTTGCTAGAGTTTCCAATTTTACCTTCTTATGCCTGCTATTTAGCAGTCAGTCTGTCCGTATCAAGTTAACCCGTAATTAAGGGTGCGTTTGGTTGGGTACCACAACTCGCCACGCTGCACCTTCGGCGTGCCACACCAGTTGAGGCCGCTGTTTCATCAACAGACCTTAGCGCGCCACCGGAAGTTAGGCGACTCCAAGATTTGCCGCAGAGTTTCTCGCTGAAAGCGTGACGAAGGATTCGCCAACCACATCTTTGGCGCAATGCACCCGCCAAGGAGAGCAGCATGGTCTGATCACCCTCTATGCAATGATGAATGGAATGCACGGGTGGCTCGGTGCTCTTCGGTTGGTGAAGCCATCTCCTTTCCCATCGCTGCAGTTTCTTGGGTCTTGCCACTATAAGAATCGGTGGCACCAACTGCATGAGCCCTAGGGCCAAGCTTATGCCCCGCTATGTCTTCGGATGCTCAACTTTGGAGAAGACCCAGAGCCACGGCTGCTAGAACAAAATCTGAGGGTACAAGAGAGGCCATGAGTTGTTTATTTTTCTAGTATCTACTAGGACATGGTAGCCGGGAGCAGCAGATCTAAGGGGTGGCGGCATTATTCTGAGGAAGCTGAAGAGGCAACGATGAACATGATAACCTTTTTTTTTTTGTCTTTTTCTTTTTCTGGTTTGGATGAAGCACTTATTCATGAACATAATAACTTTGTCTTTTGCTATTATATACAACTGGAGTGGTAAGGTCACCTCTTCATATAGTGAGGTAAATATAGCCAAATTTGGTAGTAAACCAAACAACTTCCAAACATATTTGCCAAACTTGTGGCAGGTAACAATCAGCTTCCTTTTAGTGGAAAGTTAGTTGTCTTGCACCTAACCTTAGTTGTGGCAATCCGTGGTAACCAACCAAACAGACCCTAAATAGCTTGTTTGTTAATCGAAGTTAAAGTGTTTAATGTGCCAAATCACTTTTACCTGTCTTCTCATATCAGTCTATCACTATTAGTAGCATATATGTGTGTACCTTTAATCGTTGTCCTCTGTTTTGTGTTGCAGTTGTTACATACTACCAAGGGACAAGAGCAAGTTAAGGGACAAGAGCAAGTTAAAGCTTGGTGGTTGCCTGCCTGTGCTTACCATCCCTTGAGTGAGCAGGTAGTTGTTCTTTCTACAAATTTGCAGCCAAACAGTTCATATTTTGTCACTTTAAAATATACTCTATCTCTATGTAACAGCACTCAGATGGAGATGGTCATCATTTGCAACGATTAACCACATTTCCATATTACATTTAGGCATTTGTTTGCCCATTCGTTTTTTATTTAGGCATTTGTTTGCCCATTGAAATTCCACACATGCAGGTCACTTCAACATCTACCCACAACAAAACTGCCAAATTACATATATAGAAATTACATATATAGAACAATGTCTTCTGCAGTTTTAATCTCATTGCACAATTTCACGTCTCACCTCCTGGTGAATTTCTCCCATTTAACTGCCCATCAACTGAATCTTTGGCTGCAAACGCAGTTGACTCTTCACTGACATTTTTGTTTTTGCCATATCTGCTATCCTAGCATGAATAATTCCTGAAAATGCTCAACCACCTCTCCATGGATCTGGTAGTACAAATCCATTTATTTTCCATATGAAATTTCACGGCTGTAAGTTGTGCATCCTTTAAAAACTGCATTAAACAATTCCATTCCTGCCACTCAGCATACCCAAAGGATCTTCCAAATCTTCAATAACCGCTTCACACACTTGCTCATCTAGGTCACCACAAACTGCGGAAAGTGTACAAAAAATTATTTTGAGAGGACCTGACTTGCTCCCATGTATCATGGCAGATTTTGAAAGATTTACTGTTCCCTATCTTGTATACTGCATCTAAGCTGAACATGGATTTAATTTCTTTTCACTGAATTCCATATTGGGAACCCTCTGATAATTGGAACTCCCAAAAAGTTTCACTCAGCGTGTGTTTTTGGAATATCACGTCTGATCTGATCCATGGTGCAAAGGACTTCCTTTTGCAGCAAATAGAAGTCCATAAGTACAAGGGCACGTTGCTTAAACAGTACTCTCTCCGTTCACTTTTATTTGATGTTGAGCTAACCCATGTCAAATAAAACTGGACGGAGAGTAACCGATATGAATTAGCTTGTCTTCTGAAGATAATGTATATGTCTTCGAACTTCCATGCGTGCCTTATAATCTCCAGTTTTTTAAGAAACGGGATGATCCTGCCCCAGTTGAATATAAACTGTAGAAATGAGCCTAGATGACTACTGAAAGTACTTGCAGTTTAAATTCTACTCCTTTGTCCCATAACCATGAACAAATTCTCAGATCTATGTTAGTTAATTTTCGGATGAGGCATTTCCTCAAAACCAGTTCAGCAAGAACTTGAGATGAATGATATTGTCCCCCCTTTTAAAAATTATCAGTAGAGCTTTGTTTGTAGTTAATCCTTCGAGTAGAGATATATGAAATTAGTGTTTTGTGTTTACTGTTATTTGATTTCACGTGCAGGCAACCATTGGTTTTCTGTTAAAAGCTGCTGATGCATCTGTGATGGGGCTGGTTACTCAGTGCTCTCTGTGCAACGTTCCTGTTAGCTTGGGGAAGGCCTGGCACTGCTTGCATTCCAAAACTCATGGATCCCCCAGAACTCACTGAGCCAAGCTGGGTACAGGTTCTTTTTGCCGCACTTCCTTTTGCTATTTTCCCTCCCACGCTATATGTGAGTGGACTGGTCCAAGCAGCGGCAAAGGATAGACATGGCCTGGGAGCTGTGTCTTTTCTCTGCTTGATTGAGTTCATTGCTGCCATTGCTATTGGGAGTGGGATGATGGTCTGCATCACTGGATCACAGTGGTCGTTGATTGTGGCTGTCTTGATGATTGTTCTAACGATTCTGACATGGGCCTTCCACTTCAAGTACCCAAACGTGAGACAGTGTTCCCCTTTCTTTTATTTCGTTTTAAGTGTGGGTGGCTGGGGGGTGTACTTTTCTGACAGATTTTAATTTCATGTCCTCAACAGTGGCTGAGGAGTTTCATCTGGTCGACGTGCTTCCGTCAAGAAGAGACTGCTGCATCAGCTCATGTAGCCGGCGGTGATAATGGAACGGTGGCTGTTGTTGTGAAGTAACAGTAGTGTGTGAAGCGAATTCTCAATCAGGTCAGGGTCAAGGATTACCGATGTCATGTAGTCATACCGGTAGCTGTTGATGATGAGGGTGAATCGTTATCATGAGTACATTGAGTAGACTAGACGCTCTTTTATGTCCTGAGTTATCAAGTGGTCTTACTGTTGAATCAAGCTGCTTAGACTTGTCAGGAATTGATAGAAACCGTGCCTGTAGATTTGTTGTTTCTACATTCAACGAACGTCTCTTATAGGCTGTCCCTGGGCATGGTAGGCTCTCGCCCGTGGGTGTTAATATGCTACACTGTAATCATACTCTCTTTTTTCGTATATTAGGGGCACCCACCAGGACATGTTAGAAAAGCATTCGTGCAAAGTTTATCTGCAGTGTGCATGAGAACATTTACTTGTCTCCGTCTGTTTATTTTATTTCAGTACGCACCGTTCAGTGAGATGCAATGAATCTCTTAAGCAACCTTGCATATACCTGTATGCATCTGAGTATTTGGCTCTGGGATGGGGGCAAATAGCTGTATGTATTCCCTCGAACAGTGCCCTTTCTCAGATGTGTATTCTGGAAAGTCGTGTAAGAATTCTGCTCCATATCATTGGTTTTACACAGCACAGAGCCACAGATTGCTATAGGTTTAACTAATTTGTTGTACTTTACGACAAGAGAATGTAATGGTCAAAATCATTTGAGGGGCGATTCATATATCAATCAGTGGGATCAAAACGATTCTGAGAGTTATTCACAAAAAAAAAAAAAACGATTCTGAGAGTTGGGGAAATCCGGCTAGCGGGTTTCGTAAACGGGTGACCAAAAATGAACAATAGCTATAGTTGAGGAGCAAATATGAATTTTTTTTTAGTTAAATTTAATAGCTCGTTTTTTTTTGGGCTATACGGTGTGCATCGCAAAAAAAAAAGGTCGAAACAGTGTGGCTCATGTAGCCCATGGGCCAACCGCCAGCGCTTAACGGCCTACTGCCAGGCCTGAAACGCAAATGGGACAGTGGATTTGGATATAATAAAAAAAACGCAATGGGACAGTGGACCGCTTCAACGCTGACGTGGCACACTTGTTCAGCTGGCACCTGGCTGGCTTAAACCCTGGGCCGTCCGGACCCACACGGCTGCCTCCGCCTTCGTTGTCTCGTCTCGGTTCGTCTCTGCTCGTCGCCGCGGCGTCTCCGGCGACGATGACGAAGAAGAAGAAGATCTTACCCGCCGATCCCTCCTCCTCCGCCGCTGCTGGACTGAAAGACACGGTAACTAAGCAACCTCCCTTTCCCACTTCCTCTCTCCCTTCCCTCCAATCTCTAGCACGGATTCATCGCGGATTTGCTTGCTCGCGAAATGGTGGGGTACCTTCTTCTCGGATAGGGTGGGTTGTTTCCCCTTGCCCCGCGACGGATTTGGACGGGATGAAGAGAAGCGAGGATAAACAATTTCACCGCGCTGCGGAGTTCGTCCCGTTCCGCCAGTGCGGTGGAATGATCTGATCTGGTCAGGGGTTCAGGGAAGGTCATGGCATGCCCCTGTGCGTGGGTAGCATGATTGGCTAGGTTTTATTGGGGATTTTTGCCCCCTTTTTTTCTGGATGTAAATTTGGTTGGTCGGGGATTAAGAGGCAGCGATGGGGACAAATCAAGATGTGGACGCGCACTGATGGCGGGTCTTTTTTAATCCGTTAATTGGGTGGCGATATCTGTGCACGTTGATTGTTTATTTCCGATTTGTACTCGTGATGCGTGATCCCTAATCAGTCCTTGCACATGGCTAACCAATGGGAATGGTTTCCATTTTTGTCTTGGTGCTTGTTTAGACATCCAGTTTAGAATGTTGGTCAAAACTAGTACACTGGCTAGAATACCGTAAATAGCAGTCATTGTGTAACTGCAACTGCTTCACATGCCAATCCCTAGTAAAACTTCAAACACAGTAGTGCCCTATAGACAGTTGTCATGGCCTGGCCAGGTAACACTACAGAAATACAAATATCCTTGTGAACTATACTCCTCTCCTGGTACCATAGAGTCTATTTAACCCCATCGGTAGTTTCTGCACTTTTGCAAATTAGAGAATGCTGAGAGCTGCTCAATGACGCACTTGTTGACACAGCAACAGGCTCCTCAATGCAGCAAGTGCATCCACATAATCATCTTGTGCATCTTGTCGTCACATGCCTGACATACACCTGGTTGTCAGATCTGGTAATCATTGGTAGGATGATAGGTTGTTTCAGGAAATAGAAGGTCAACGTGTCTCCAGTTCTGGCCCTGGATGCACCATTGTCATATTAATCTTTGTGTATTCTTTTTTTTTTCTGTGGGTGATGTTCTCTCATTGTGTATTTCTAGAGTTTCCCGATTTGCCTTCTTATGTTTCCTATTTAGCATTCGATCTGTCCATGTCAAGTTAACTACAAGGAATTAAATAGCCTGTTCGTTAATCAAAGTTGAAGTGTTTAATGTGCTAAATGCACTTTGACCTGCCTGCTCATATCACTATCAGTAGAACATATGAGTGTGTATTTATTCATTGCCTCTGTTTTTTGTTGCAGTTGTTAGATAAGAAAGGTGAGGAAAGTGATGCCAATGCACAAGTGCAAAGAAAAGCTTGGTTGCCTGCCTGTTGTTACCATCCCTTGAGTGATAAGGTAGTTCTTCTTTTTTACATATTTGCATCCAAACAATTCATATTTTTTTGCTCTGAAATATACACTATGTAATAGCACTAAGAAGATGGAGATGTCATCATCTGTAACGATTAACCATGTTTCCGTTTTTCATGTAGGCATTTATTTGCCCATATAAATTCATCATGCAGATCACCCAAACATATACCCACAAGAAAACTGCCAAATGGCATCTACAGAACAATGTCTTCTGCAGTTTTCATCTCATTGCACAATCACAGTTCTCACCTCCTGGTCAATTTCTCCTTTTTAACTGCCCACCAACTGAATCTTCAGCTCCATCCATAGTTTACTCTTCACTAACATTTTTGCTTTCCACATATCTGTCATCCTAGCATGAATGATTCCTGAAAAAGCTCAACCACCTCTGGTAGTACAAATCCATTTATATTCCACATTAAACAATTTCATTTCTGTAACTCAGCATACCCAAAGTATCTTCCAAACGTCCAATAACCATTTCGCACACTTGGGCCATCTAAGGTCAGCACACACCGTAGAAAGTGTACGGAATTGATTTTGAGCGGAGCTGACTTAATCCCAATTATCATGACCAATTCGGAAAGATCTCTGATTCCCTATCTTGTATACTGCATTTAAGTTGCTAAGGATTTAATATCCTCCCTCAGGCATGTATTTTTGAAAATCAGGTCCGATCTGATTCATGATGTTATGGACTTCCTCTTGCAGCAAATAGTAGTCCATTGAGCACAAGGGCACATTGCTTGAACTAACTTATATGAATTATATAAACAGATAGGTCTTCCAACTTCCAAGCTTGCCTTTTAGTCACCTTATCAATCGTGGATGATCCTTCCCCAGTTTATAACCACCAAGATAAACCATAGAAATGAGCCTAGATGACTACTGAAAGTTTTTGCAGTTTAAATCTACTTTTCCTCTCGTAACCATGAATAAAATTCTTACTTTTGTATTAGTTTTGTCAGACAAGGCATTTCCTCAAAAGTAGTTTAGCAAGAACTTGTGATGAATGCTATGGTCTCTTTTTAAAAGCAATTATCTGTGAAGCTTCGTTTGCAAATGCTATACCATTATAAGATACCGGACAGTAGTGTATTTGTTTTTCACTGTGATTTGATTTGACATGCAGGCTACCATTTGTTTTCTGACAAAAGCTGCTGATACATCTGTGATGGGGCTGGTTACTCTCATTGCTTTATGTGCAACATACCTGTTAGCTTGGGGGAGGCCCGGCACTGCTTGCATTCCAAAACTCAAGAACATCACTGTCACTGAGGGGCCTGTGAAGCTTACTGAGTTGGTGCAGGAGCCGAGTTGGGTGCAGGTTATTGTTGCCTCACTTCCTTTTGCTGTTTTCCCTCTCACGCTTTATGTAAGTGGGATGGTCCAAGCAGCAAAAAAGGATGCACATGCCTTGGGAGCTGTGGCTACTCTCTGCCTTCTTGAGTTCATTGCTGCCATTGCTCTTGGGGGTGTGATGATGGTCTGCGTGACTGGATCGCTGTGGTGGTTGATTGCACCTGGCTTGTTGATTGTTCTAATGGTTCTGACATGGGGCCTCACCTTCGAATACCCAAACGTGAGACAATGGTTCCCCTTTAATGTCCTCCTTTATTTTAGTTTTATTGGGATGGGAGCACTTTTTCTGACAGATTTTTGTTTTTTATGTCATCAACAGTGCCTGAGGAGTTTCATCTGGTCGACGTGCTTCCGTCATCGCAAGGCTGCTGCTGTTGCGTAGAATCAGTAAGGGGTTAAGCGAATTCTCAATCATATCAAGGATTGCTAATGTAGTCATACCGGTAGCTGTTGATGATGAGGATGAATCGTTACTGTGAGTAGACTAGACGCTCTTTTCTGTTCTGAGTCGATCAAGTTGTCCTACTGTTGAATCAAGCTGCTTAGACTTGTCAGGAATTAATGAGCCCGTGCCTGTACATTTGTTGTTAGAACAGTACGACGAGCGTCTCTTGACAGCTCTCCCTGGGCATGGTCGCCTTTCGCCCAAGGGTGTTACTACTATGTAATCATACTACTTTTGATATTAGGCCACCCACTCTGACATGTTAAAGAAGGATTCATACAAAGTTTATCTGCATTGTGCCTGTGAACATTTACTTGTTGAATGAAACAACAATGTGGGTGCTTATGAACATCTACTTGCTAAATGAATGAACGTTTGTTGCTGTCTCCTTTTACTTAAAATAGTACGCACTGTTGAATGAGATGCAATGGATTTCCCAAGTCACCATGCATATGCCTGTATGTGTCTTACTATTTGATCCGTGGATGGTAGTTGATCTCTGTATGTATTTCCTTTCACAATGCAAATTGTCAGATATGACATGGTACGTGTGTATTTCGAAAATTCGTGTGCTGAACAATTCTCAGATGTGATATGGCATGTGTGTACATCCTGGAGAGTGGTATGCTGAAGAATTCTGCTCCATAACACCGTTTTTGCAAAACACAGATTGGTACTCCAGATTGGAGTAATCAACAGTAGGCGAAAAATAAACCGTTTTTACACAACATAGATTGGTACTCCAGATAGGAGTAATCAACAGTAGACGACCAATGACAAACAATTCGTCCACCGAACAAAAGAAAGGGGTGAAGAAGAAACAAACACAGAAAAACTGTGGAATGAAAAGCTGACGTTAGCAAAGAAAACCGTATAGCTTACGGGCTCACCTGGGCTGGACCCTATCCCAATCCCTTTCGAACGGGCCCCCAGAGTCTCAATTTCAAGCCCAAAGTCCAACTCCCACAGCAAAAATCGCTCGCTCTCCTCTCCAACTATCAAAATGGTTCCGGCAAATCCTGCTTCTCACGACGCTAGGGTTTAGGATCCCCTCCCTTTCCCGCAGAATCTCTCCTGCTCCGTCGTCGATCCCCGTCCCAATTCCTCTTTGTACCAGGTGGTGAGGTGAGAGAGATGTTGAAGAACTCGAGGGCCGATTCCGAACCAGTTGATCTCGAGAAAAGAGCCGCGGAGGAGGTTGCCGTCGTGGACACGCGGAAGGCCAATCTGATCAGGCGCTTGCTGGTGAGGCTACTGCGCTTTTCTTCTCCATTTTATTTTACTATATTAAAATGCTTAATAATGTCTTGCCCTCGGTGGATATACGAAATGCGAATTGTGATGCTGCCCTTAGGTAAATTGCTAAATCCTAATGTTCGGATCCAACAATTGGGATTGTGCTCCAACAAGAAACTGTTTCAGTGGAATTTATTTGGTTTTTGCTAATTTCTTTAGTTCGTGGATAGATGACACCTAACAATTATCATGGTTACACACTACTATGTACATTTTTGTACATGTTATTTATTCACATGATGACATGAAAGGAATCTGGTTGAACATCGTTAGGGAGGATTTGTGCTGATGGAGCAGCATCTCGTAGTGCTTGATGGCTGAGAACATCATTTGCTGGGTACAGATCTGTGCATTCTAATTTGTAAATGATGATCAATACACAACTAAATGGCTTAAGTGCAATAAACAGACACAGTGGATGTTTGTTCCCTATCATTGTTTACATGTTATAATATTTGGCCTTTAGCTAAAGATGTTTGTGCTGTTTTGGACAGTATACCCAAATTTACTATTAGAACCTGTGTTTGTTTGTAACAACTGCATTCCAGGGGACTTATGTTCCCTATCGGTGTTTATTCTTTGGGCTTCAGCTGAAGATGTTTGTGCCATTTCGGACACTATACAAGTTATTGTAAGAACCTGTGCTTGTGACAAGTGCATTCGAATATTCTCACAATGTGTTTCTTTTTTGCTGATAGTTGTTTGAGTTATTAGATCTCTCAAATTGAGTCTACTAGAATACGGAGTGGCCCTTATTCTATTGTCCTTTTTTGAATTATTTGCGATGCTGCATTGCTGCCCTTTCGTAAATTTCTAAATGCTAATGTCCGAATCCAACAAATTGAGAGTACCTTGTCACTAGTAGAGAGTACCATGTAACTAGTAGTATCGGTACTGAATCGCAGTGGAATCCCCCGTTGTTATTTGCTAAATAGATGATGGTACAATTGATGTTTCTAATTTATTTTGGTTGTGGATGATGATACAGCTAACAACTAGTATCATGTTTGTGCACAACTATAAAAAAAAACTGGACCTGCGGGGGGTATGACGGCCCCCGGGCTTTCTATTGGGGAGGAGAAGATCCTCTCACACAGATCCAGAAAACCCCCGAACCTCTGCCCCACCCTTACACAGCGGCACCGTAGCCCATGTGAGACGACCACGACCGGGCCGGACCTTAGACCTGTGCTTTGGCCATGGGACAGACGAGGGGATTTTTTTAACCTCAGCCTAAAATTCGCTCCCACGGGGAGTCGAACCCAGGACCTAAGGAGTGCCGCTGGGTTCCTCTAGCCAACTCAACCAGAGACCCTTTGGCTTGTGCACAACTATAACATATTTCGTACCTGTTATCTATTCACATGGAAGGAGCCTTGTTGGAGATGATTAGAGATAAAAAAAAGAAACTAAACAGCCTCTGTTGATCGTCAATTTTGTGCTGATGGATCGATATTGTGTAGTGCTAATTTACTTGAAGGATGCACATCACTTGCTGGGAACTGGTCGCTGCCCTTGTTTTTGTGGCATCACCTAGGCGCTGTGACTCTTGAGGGGGGTGAGTCGGCACAGGAGACCATAGGGTTTTAGTTAGGCCACAATGCTTAGGCGTTGTGAGGGGGGTGGGTCGCCACAGGATGCCACTATGCCATAAAAAACATGGGTCTCAGCATCCTAATTTGTAAATGTTAAGATGATGACTAATACACAACCTCTTGGCTTTAGTGAAACTAAACAGTTCTGGGCACTTTTGTGCCCTAAATCGGTGTTTAATCATTGGGCTTTAGCTGAAGATGTTTGTGCCCTTTCTTTTTGCTGATAGTTGTTTGCGTTGTTTGATACCTCAACTTGAGTATACTACAAATATAGAATGGCCGTTATTATGCTGACATTTAAAATTGTTTCCCCATATAATTCATATATGGTGTCCCTGCTTGCTTCATGTGGCACCATTGATTTTGAATTCCATACAATGTACCTCCACACACAATCAATAATTGTTCCTTTTTTCTGCTCACAAGAGCTGGTGTAGAATTTTTTCCCAGCTAATCTTTTGCGCTTGCTGCTTGCAGGACATTTTCTTTGTGGTCTACCTGCTGTTTTCTGTAGGTATCTTGGCAGGGATGGTCATGGTTTCAGACAACTGGTGGGATCCATGGCCGGGTGTTCTTATGATATCCCCTATCCTTATCGGAACACTTTATATGACACCCAAGATGAAGAATGTGTATATTCAGCTCTATGCCACTAAGCAGCCGTCGGGAAGTGACTGCGATCTGATTACCAAACTGCTGCCTTCTGGGAAATAAGCTTGCGAGTGAGTGAATAAGTGGTATAGTATGTGCAGTTTGGTGCCGTGGTAGTAGTAGTAGTAGGAGGAGGAGTACTAGTAGTAGAGTAGTGGACTGACTGTATGTCTGTATGTAGTGGTAATATGAATGGCGGCTGGCCCCTAATCTAGTGTTTCAGTCTTGCGCTGTATTGTTCCCTTTATAATGATTTGTGCTGTTCAATTCTGCTCTTCTGCGCTGCTGTTCTGTTGGTGACAGCATGTATGGCAATGCTTCACTAGATACAAAGGTTTTGTTTTCTTTTGTTTTCGAGCTACGAGCTAGTATAGCGTTTCTTTTTTCTGTTCTGTGCCAAATTAGCCCTTGTTAAATTGGATGTGCCAAATTATGTTGTATAAAGGCGGCCTTCATGTTTGCTGAACAGGATGGTGGGATTTCCCCTCCTTTTTTTTTTTCCTCATGGAATATCGATTGAGAGCAACAGCCTGAGCCAGTTTTTGTTGCTCTCTTTAATATTAAATTTATTTCTTGGATATTCTGTTCACACCCAAAGTGTTTTTAAGCATATGACTAGAAAGTTTGACGGATTGGCTATATCGAAACTGGATATTCTATACTGCTTTTCTACGAGAATATAATAACAAGAAACACACGCACGCACGCAAAAGGAAAAACACAAACTAACGTGCTAATAATGCATGTCACTTTGCTAATCAGAGGCCCTAATTAATGCATGGCACTTTGCTAATCAAAGGCCCTGCATCGCACGGGCGGCCGCCTTCGCTTGGAGCTCCCGCCTGTACTTGTTGTAGATCATCGTCCCGCGCATGCACATGGCGATCTCCCTGGCGTCCCAACCATCGACTCTGCTGACGACGGGCGACTCCAAGCGCGACGGGTCCGCCATGTACTCGCACTTGAACTTCTTGGGCATCTCCGTGCTGTCGTAGGCGCCTCCGTCCTCCTCTCGCGCCACGTACGTAAACTCGTCAGGATCCCCGGGCTCCACCGCCCTCTTCTTCTCCTCCTCTTCCTCGTCGTCATCGCCGCCGCCTCCAAGGACGAGGGAGGCCGAGCGGCGCGTTCGCCGGCGCGGGTCGTCGGTCGCCGCCGCGTAGCTGCGCCGGGGCCGCTTGGGCATCTCCAGCACGCGGTAGGCGCCGTCGTCCTCCCTTACCAACAGCGGCAGCCTCCCAGGTTCCCGCGATCTCTTGTCCCTCCTGTTGCACGGTGCAAGCTCCATCCAGGCCTCATCCGTGGTAGTCTCCATGTCCATCGATTTGATGATTCTACAACTAGCTAATTGGTGCTGGCCGGCGGGTTCCGTAGTGGTTAGCTTTTTGGTCCTTTTTTAATTTCATGGAGGTACGTACGTATATATATACCGTATCGAAGGGTGTTGGATTCCGACTCGCGCGTGTTGTGTTTATGCATGAATTATGATCGAATTGGAGCCGGAT
This sequence comes from Eragrostis curvula, assembly GCA_007726485.1. Taxonomy (NCBI): domain Eukaryota; kingdom Viridiplantae; phylum Streptophyta; class Magnoliopsida; order Poales; family Poaceae; genus Eragrostis; species Eragrostis curvula. The sequence continues at coordinate 4,076,116 of CM017440.1, read as the reverse complement.
TATTCACCTACTCTGCTACTGGCGGCGAGGATCGCGCGGCCACCGTCTCGCCGGCGACGTCGGCGCGTTCCCCGCCCTCGAGGAGACGACTGAGGTGGCGGTGCATGTTAATTATACGGCGGCACAAAGACGAACCTGCCCGGCGGTGGCGGCGCTCCGGCGAGGCGCGGCGTCGTGCGAGTGGACGGTTCTTGCAGTGCTCGGGGTGGTCGCTAATTGAAATAGCGAGCGCCCCCTGGCCTTATCAGCCGTTCGATCGTGCTTGCGCGGTCTGGATCACGTCCACTCTGCTGGTATGAAGCCGTTAAATCGATTTGGGAATAACTCTGGAGTCACGAACTACTCTACCGAGAACAACTCTGGCACTACAACAATTTTGACATTCTATAACGATGCTATTTTGTCACAGAAAGTCTAAAATTTGTCGCAAACTACTTCTATGACGCAGCGGTGACGAAAATCGCTTCGTCACAGAAGGTGCGTAGCTGATTACCTTCTGTGACGTTTTCACTATTTTCGTCATAAATTTGTGACGTTCCACAGAAACATCATAAATGTTTATGACGCTCTCAAATTCGTCACAAACTGTTTATGACACTTCTGATTTTCGTCACTGACTATTGGATCGGACCTGAGCTGGCAGGCAGGTTATTTGCCCCATTAATGTCGCGGGCCTTTTAACTTTCAGCCCATTAATTTTGCAGGCCTTTTTTACTTTCGGCCTATTTAGCGCTGCAGACGGCGCGGAGCGGAGCGCTCCTGCGGCTGACCCTGCGCACCGCTTGATTCGAAAACGGTTTGAGGTTCGACCCGCTCCATGGTAATTAGGATAATGGATTGTCCGCGGGCCGCTTAGGGTCGAACCTAGTGAGAGCTAGCTCGTCACAGAGAGGGAGAACGAGATCAAGATGCGCAAGCCACTTACTGCTCAAGGCGAGGCAGGTCCGTTCGTCACCGTCGATCTCTATACCGCCATGCCGGACAACGGGGCCTTCGTCCTCTGGTCCGACCGCGCCTACAGGCCCATCTCCGGTTTCCTCAAGTACGCGCCCTGCGCCGTCGACGGGGCCGCGTTCCCGTCGCAGCTAGCGGAGGCGCCGTGGATCGATTCGACCCTAGGGTCGATGGGTTCGTAACCCAACTAAACCGCTTTTGGTTGGGTTCGCCCCGGATCGATTCGTTGCCGAAATTTAGGGGCGGTTCGATGAACCTAATGGATTGACCCGAACCTTCCTCAGCGCTAGGCCTATTAGTTTAGCAGGTCATTTTACTTTCGGCCCACCAATTTCACAGGCCATTTTACTTTCGACCCATTAATTTCACAGGCCATTTTACTTTTGACCCATTAATTTTACAGGCCTTTTTTACTTTCAGCCCATTAATTTTGCAGGACATTTTACTTTCAGCCTATTAATTTCGCGGGCTATTTAACTTTCGTCCCAATTAATTCGCAAGCTATTTTACTTTCGGCCCATTAATTTCGCAGGTCTTTTTACTTTCAGCCCGCTTAATTATCAAGTAATTTATTCCAACCAGCTTAATTAAAACTTTTGGCCATTGTTTTGGGCTAACAATTTTGTGACACTTTTTTTCGCATCACAAAAAACCAAGCAAATAATATTGTGGGCCGACCAGACATTCAACATACAGCCCATTATATTTCATCACAGCGCCATCAGTCAACCATTACATTAACATAGAGCAAATCACGTTTCAAAAAAAAAAACATAGAGCAAATCACCAGTTCCTAAGTGCTAATGAGATCTCACTCCTGTTAATCCTTGAGATCAACCTTTGGTGATAGGAGTTTCAACTTCGAAAGTTTTGTCCATACATCTTCCATTCTTCCTCCTCCATTCATTCCCACTGCTCCTATCCTACAAAAACACCATTAAAAGATTTAGACATTGGGAAAACTGCTTATAATCAATTAATCAAAATAACAGCAGAACTGAAGTTTCAATGAATTAATCAAATAAGAAAGCATCATAACAGTTTCCAGTTTCAAAACATGAAATGCGAGTAAGTTGTCTTACAAACAGGCAAGCAGGTAGGCAGCAAGTAAGAAAGCAAGTAGGCAGGAAGGCAGCAATTAAGAAAGACAAAGCAGGCACGCCGGCTGCAGCACTACGAAGCAATGGCACAACCGCACATCAAGCAAGCAAGCAGGTAAGCAACAATCTATGCACTACAAAGTACGAGCAATGGTCAATGGCAAATCAGCAGGCAACCTAGCAAGCATGCAGGTTAACCTGAAACAAGACCACATCAAGCAAGCAGGCAGGTCACTTGCACTACAGACTTCGATTGCATTCACAGCACCTGAAACAAGCCCATATATAATTCATCTCATGCAGAGAGTATTCTTATTCATACGGTGAGAACAGCATATACACACAGTTCAGAGAGGGAATAGATTAAGACTTTCTGATTAATGGCAAGGAAAGAAACACTCTACATGTGATTCAAAATGGTTCTGTAGCTCTGTAAATTAAAGCTTCCAAGTCAAGCTAGCAGAAGGATGCTTAACTATTCCAGAGGAAACAAAGCAGATGCACAATGTCTATTCTGTAAGCATTTCATCGAGTACTTAACTACTCCCTCCATTTTTCTTTTGTAGTCGTTAGGACAAGGGTTGGTGGTTCATTTTTAGTTCATATTGCTTGTCTGAAACGACAGCAAATAAAAAACGGAGGGAGTATTCTAGAAGAATACAACTGCAGTGGCTAACGACTGAATCTAGAGAAATATACAGGTGTCATAAATCTGACTGCAAGATATGCACTGAACCATGGCTAAAGGCATGAGAATGTCTTGCCATGCAGTCTAGGTGTGCATCAAACTGACGAAACTGGAAAAGGACAAGATGCAAAAGTCGTTTTGCCATGTAAGGATGAGCTATTCAAATCAAGATTTCAATCCGATGCTACTACGGACTTCATTCGGAGATTATCTACTGGCACATGAAGACAGCAACAAACTGAAGAAACTGAATAAGACATCGATGCAAATAAATAGTGGTTTTTCCAATTGTTAATAACACATTCTTAACAAATTTCAGCTCAAATATAATCCTACATCGAGAGGCACAAAGACGCCAAATAAATAGTGATTTTTCCAATTGTTTTGTTAAATTTTATCTCGCGAAATATAACGAATTTTCAGCTGATTTTTGGTTTGTGGTTGTTCCATGTCAACCCAAATCTATGGGATTTTTTGTTATTTTTTTTGAAAACAAATCCACCAAAGTGTGTTCAAAGTGGAGTACTCTAGATACATCTAATGAAACTATCACCTAAGTTCAAACATAAGTGAACAATGTCCTCAACAAAAGCTTTGAAAAAATGGTAACATAATTCTCATGTGTAGAGGTGATTTAGTTGTCCATCTCCACAAAAAGTCATGTCCAGAAACATTTTCTTTCGAGATTTACAAAAACAACAAAATTTTGATAAAAAATGGCCAGCAGTTATTTAGGAATACGGCATAGTTATATCATATAAAGCAGTTTCATATATTACACAAATGGGTAGATAATATTTTTATCAATGCGGAGGAAAAAAAAGAGGTTATTTGGACTTCGTATGCGAAATATATACAACTTTCAAAATTCAGCAATGAATCAAAATGAAAAAAAGAGCTGGGAGCCAAGAACTGGAGAAGAACATGTAGGGTCTACCTGTCGGTGGCACAGTGAGAGGAGAGCGGGCTGGGCTGCTACTGGGCCAGAGAGGAGTGGAGTTGGGCCGGGCGCTGGCGCAAGGGGAAAAAGAAGGAAAAAAAGGGAAGTGGGCCGGCAGGAAACGAAAAGAAAAGGGGCAGCCCATGAAATGGAGAAAGGGTTTTCTTTTTCTGATTTCGTGTTTAGATACAATTTCAAATTTCAAATTTGCAAAAGGATAAAAACCAAACAAACATATAAATTAAAACAGAAAAATTCAAATATGCAAATGGTGGTTTTGATGCATGTTTAAAATTCAGAAAAAAAAATCAAATTTAGCATGAATTTGAATTCTACTTTAATTGAATTTGTTTTAAATTTGAAAAATACAAATTTTAGTGATTTTTAATTATGGGCAAAACAACTTGAGTTGAGAGATAAAAAATAGACCTCTACGTGCCCCTTTGGTTTGGACTGGAGAACAACACAAACTGGCCGGGCTTGTGTGCTGCTGATCGTGTGATCTCCAGGCCCACCATGGCAATAGATTAATATAAGGGAAAAAGTCCTATTTACCTCCCTCAACTCTGATATGGAGTGCAACTTTTACCTCCAACTACAAAACCGGGTAGGATGACTCCCTTAAGTCCTTCTCTCACTTCAGGTTTCCTCCCTGGGCGGTTTTCATAGCGGTTTTCGCTGACTAGGCACTTGTGGGACCCACATGTCAGGTGCCACGTCAATTTTTTTTTCATTTTCCCCTCTCTCTTCCTCTCTTCTCTCCCCGCATGTCGGCCCGCCGTCTCACTCCCCCGCGCCGCCCGCCCCCGCCCCCCTCCTCCGTCGTCGTCGTCTACTCGCAGCACCTCTGACCCCGACCTGGGCTGCCGCGCGTCGCCTCCCCATTGCCGCCCCGCTCCTCTCCCCTCCCGTCGATGCACCCCGACGGCCCAACCAAATCTCGCGACCAAATCAACGCCATGGCCAGCCGAGCCACCGCGCCGTCGCGCCTGCTCGTCGATTCGCCCCGCGCCAGCCAGATCCAGCGATTGGCTCCCTGAGCAGAGCCCCACGATGAGCAAAGGCCCACACCGAGCTGCCTCCTTCCATGGCCGTCACAGCGGCAGAGAGCGTCGTCCTCGCCCTTTCCGCTCGCGCGCGACCATGTCCTCTCGCGCACGCGACCCGGCCCCGCCACATCGAGGAGTGCTGCGCAGGCGCCGAGAAGCACCGTCCAGGGCGCCGTGTCACGCTGAGGAACCAACCGCATCGCGTCGACACGCTCGGCCAAGACGCCCAGATGACGCCACCTTCGCCTCCCGGCCACCTGCCGCAGCGCGATTCGTCCCTGCAAGCTGTCTGGCCGCCGCGATTCCTCTCCGCCACGGCGCTGCGAGGGGGCTGGGCAGGGCGGCACGGGGAGGGGCAGCGGCGCGCGCTGGGCGGTGGAGGCGACGCCGCGAGAAGAAGGGGCCCAGCCTGCAAGGTGGCGTGGCGTTGCGGACGAGCTGGGCAGGGCAGGGCGGTGTGGGGAGGAGGCGACGGCATGGCGTTGCGGGTGAGCTGGGCGGGGCGGCGTGGGGAGGGGCGACGTCGCGACGCTGCGGGTGGGCTGGGCGGGGCGGCGTCGCTGCGCTGCGGGCGGGCTGGGCGGGGCAGCGTCGCTGCGCTGCGGGCGGGCGGGGCGGCGTGGGGAAGATGCTCGACGGCGTGGGAAAGAGGAGAAGAAAGAAAAAAAAAAAGAAAAAAAAATGATGTGGCACCTTACATGTGGGCCCCACAAGTGCCTAGTCAGCCAAAACCGCTATGAAAACCGCCCAGGGAGGAAACCTGAAGTGAGAGAAGGAGTTCAGGGAGTCATCCTACCCGGTTTTGTAGTTGGAGGTAAAAGTTGCACTCCATATGATAGTTGAGGGAGGTAAATAGGACTTTTTCCTAATATAAGCTGCACTAGCTTTAATCAAACAGGCCACGCACCAAGCCTCGCCTGTGAAGCCCGTTAGCTAGTAGCGGGGCTGTGCAATTGTTCCAGCCCAAGCTTTTGCTGCTGCATGTGCGCCCACGGTCTGGAGCACTGGAGTCGGTGCTCTATCGAGTATCGACGCAAGCGCCAAGGAACCACCAGGGCACGCCGCGGCTGGTGGGCTCTACTGCATGCGGGGCGCGCAACAACGCCAATGCGCCTTCCGCCCACCCCTCGCGGCCTCGCCTGTCCGGACAGGGCTTTATTGGGCTGGGGGTAGATCAAGATATGAATGGCTCGATCGAAAGTATTCCCACCCCAACAAAACCACGTGAGCTGCAAGCAGCGAGAAGGCCGCACGTATCGTTCTGGAGGCGCATCCCGCGCGCGTGCAAGCCGGCGAGAAGGCCGCTAAGTTGGTCTCAAGAATCTTTTACGTTGTGGGCCATGTGGTCGTGCCCGATTAACAAGAAGGCAAATAGGTCTCAACTCTCAAGACTAATGCTGCAAACTAATGCAGACTTCACGAGAAGGCAAATAGCCTCAAGACCCTTTTACGTTGTTTTTAACAAACAAAAAGTACATACAATTTTATTTTTTTAAAACATTACATGTGGGTCCCACTTGACATGTTGTGGGACCAAACCATAGGTGGGCCACGTGTGCATGATTTCAAAAAATTATTCAACAAAAACTCACATTTTATCAATTACATTTTGCTTTTATTTTTTAAATAAAATTTATATGTGGGTCTCGCATGACACGTGGGTGACAAGTGAGCCATGTAATGACGATTCATATTTGTCATAAGTTTTGGTGTACAATAATTTTTTTTGATAATGACGATTCATATTTGTTATAACTATTGTGACGTTTATTTTTATCAATTATGACGTTTTTGTTCGTCATAATATGATGGCATCTTGATTTATGACGATTTTGTGGCCAAATTTAATGACGGATCTCGGTTTTCGTCATAAAACACCCGATTTCCTAAAAAAACGTCATAAACCTAACACGCTTTATGACGAAACAGTGTGTTGTCATTAAAAAAACGTCATAGAAAGTCACATTTGTTGTAGTGTGGAGTCACGACGACGTTGAAGCCTGTCCTCGAGTTCCCGGTGTGGCATCGCGTCGGCCTGAAGCGCACCGTCCATCGAGTTCCGGAGGTGGCGCTCATCCGTATCCGCGACTTGGACGCCGACGATACAAGAAGGCAGTCAGAGCTCTGTGCGACGCCAGCCGTTGCCAGGGCCGAGGATGGCAATGCCGATCGGCGCGGCTGATGAGGCCGTCGAATTTGTAAGTCGTCAATCGGGCCAAGTCGTCAGTGCATATATACGAAGTTGCAGTTTTGACTTCTAAACCGGGAACATGCGCACTCACTCTGTGTGGATAGCTTAGCTACTCTGATTCCAGCAGCAAAGTGAAAATGCAGCAGTGTGTTGTGTTGTGATGTCAGGCATGTACAGTATATATAGTCACGTTTATTAATTATGGGCAGGGCTACGGTAGTTGAGATGAAATAGTACAACGAGCAACGATACATGACTTTGCATTTGTAACCCAGAAAGTTCAAGAAGGCATCTGCCAAATGCATCTGTGATCCGCCTCTTATGCAATCGCAGCTGTAGTCCAGAACTCTGACTCTAGCGTTCAGTTGATGTTTTAACATTTTTTTTTGTGCAGTGAAATGCTGAGCCCAGAACAATGAATCCGCATTAGTCTTTGTTTATTTATTCATCTTAAACATTTATGTGAATTACTAGAACTAGCCCATATGAAAGAATCCTGAACTAGCTAGCATTACCTCAGTTTACTCTAAGATATGCCTCTTTTATTTCATGCAGCCTAGCAGCCACTTCTCGCATGTCCATGCGTTCGCTTGGGGATGCCTTAGTGCACTGGAGTCCAATACCTAGCACCGAAACCAAGCATGCCAAGGTTCTTTCCCTCACTGCTGCTGATGCTTGTGAGAGAGCATCATCATGCTGGTACTCTTGCAGCTCAGGATCAACAATCTGAGAAATCTTGTGAGGAAATTTCATCTCAACATATTTTATAATGTTCAGCCCATCAGTGAACATATCGTCTGTTGGCCTCCTCCGCAAAATTATTTCGAGAAGAACAATTCCAAAGCTGAAAACATCCCCTGCGCGTGAAACATCACCACCTGTTGCGCACTCTGTAAATAATATGCATGAATAATTGAGTTAAAACTTAAAAAGTAAAGCTTAATAATACAGGCACAGCATAGATTACGAAAATTGGCGCATGAATACTTACCTGGAGCAACATATCCTATTGTTCCCCTAATGGCCATTGAAGATGTTGATGTTGAGTTAGCGAAGGATGATGATGAAGAATCATATTTGAACCTTGCAAGACCGAAATCTCCAACATGTGCTGTCAAATTTTCATCCAGAAGAATGTTGCTAGGTTTTATATCACAATGAACCATATTTTCTTGGTTGTTATGGTGGAGGTATTCTAATGCATCTGCAATGTCAACCACAATGCTTAACCTTTGAAGCAGAGTGACTCGCCCAGAGGATGAAGTGCCTTCGTCACCTCGAGACGGGTACAGTAGTGCATGCAAGTCACCGCCTGGCATGAACTCATATACTAATGCTTTGAAATCATTTCCGTTTGAATCAATACTTGAGCATGCAGTTAGGATAGGAACTAGATTTCGATGCCGCACATTTCTCAGAGCATTACATTCTGCAATGAAGCTTTTCTGCGCTTCCTTTGTCTCCAAGTTGAAAACTTTGATAGCAACCATGATTTTTTCTTGGAACAGTATGCCGTGATAGACAGAAGAAAATCTTCCTTTGCCGATTAAATTGGATGCAGAGAAATCCTCTGTCGCTCTTGCAAGTTCATTATAAGACACTCTAGGATACTTTTTACCAAATGATGGCAGTGCTACAGATCTTGCCGTCTGCTTTCCTCTCCAGAACAATACTGTGGATATGAGGATAGCAAGTGACACCATGATGGCTAATGGGATCACCAGTTTTCTGATAACAGATTGCTTGTGCATATTTGGATCACGAGACATGACAGGAGAGCATGCCTTCAGGTGTAATTCTACTACCCCACCGCAAAGACCCAGATTTCCATCAACGCGCATGGCGGTTACATTGCTAAATATTCCTTTCGTTGGAATCTCGCCTTTGAGGTTGTTGAATGACAAATCTAATTGTTCAAGGTTCTGCAGATTGCTGAGAGACATTGGTATTGAACCAGTCAAACTATTGTTGGACATGTCTAGAACCTTTAGGCCACGTATGTTGCCTAGTGTAACGGGGATGCTTCCTTCGATCCTATTTTGATGGAAGTCTATGTATTCCAAACTTTCACAATTACCAAGTGTGTTCGGGATATATCCAGACAGTGTATTTGATGAAAGGTCCAAAACTGTGAGGTGCTTGGCATTGCCTACATCATAAGGAAGTTGTCCGTGTAGGTTGTTGACAGAAAGATAAATTAGCCTAATTGTTGGAATTCCAAAAATTCCTTTAGGAATAACACCATGAAGAAGATTGTTGGAAACGTCAAATTCATCAAGATTTTGAAGGCGTCCCATGTTTGCAGGTAAGTGCCCTTCCAATTGGTTGGAACCAATAGAGAGAGATGACAGTTGAGATAGGTTTGAAAGGGAAGCTGGAAAGAACCCTGTGAAATTGTTATTACTTAATCCTATCACTTGTAAAGATTTTAGAGTTCCAAGCCATTCTGGAACCTCTCCTATAAAATGATTGTTAGAGAGTTCCAACAGAATCAGGTTTTGAAGGTTTGCTATGCCAGAAGGAAAACCACCTGATAACTGATTTAACCCAAAACGCAAGGTACGTAGTTCAACAGAAAGGTTACCTAAGGAAATTGGCACGTGCCCTTCTAGCTGATTCCATGCTACTGACAAGTCTTGCAGCATGGTACAGTTGGCTAAGCTGTCAACAAATTCCCAGTCTTGCTTGCTACGAGCCTCAAGTTTATTATACTCAAGATTCAGCCTGCGGATATTGCGAAGTTTGCCAATGGTTCTTGGCACCACACCAGTAAAATTATTTCGTGACATATCAATATAGTTCAAATCAGAAGCATTTGCCAGTGATGAAGGGATGTGGCCATGAAAAAAGTTTATGGCTATTGTGAGGAATTGGATATTGGGAAAAGACCTACCGAGATTGGGTGGCACCTCGCCGCTGAAATGATTTTTTGCAAGACTTAGGTGGACAAGAGTAGAAAGATTGAGGATGGCTTGTGGAAACCTACCTGCCAAACGGTTGTCAGCAACGTTCAGAAACTCTAGCTCCGGCAACTTTGCGAACTCATCTGGAATAATGCCATCAATTTTGTTACCACCGCAACCGAACCATTGCAGACTTGTGATATTGGCAATAGAAGAAGGGATTGTTCCAGAAAGATGGTTGAATTCAATCACCAGAAACTGAAGGCCAAGAGGCAAGTCAGGGAATCCCCCTACCAGATGGTTGCCAGCGAGGAATAGTGCATTCAGACTGGAACAGTTTGCAAAAGTTGGTATAGCTCCATGTAATGTGTTGTTACTCAAGAACATTCTTTGGAGGTGGAGCAATTGGCCAAGGGATGGAGGGATTTGTCCACTGAATATATTATCCGAAAGGTCAAGATAGTTTAGGAATGTAAGGTTCCCAAGCGAAGGGGAGATGTGCCCGACTAAACGTCGATTATGAAGGTCAAGAGAAGCGACACGGAAGTCCTTCTGGCACATAACACCCTCCCACTTGCAAAAGTGAGTGGTGCCGTTCCATGAGGCTAAGGCTTTCTGTGGATCAAGACTAATCGCCTTCTTGAATTCCAGTAGTGATCGTAGATCTGTTTCATTTCCAGGGGTGGAGCTGCATCTGCCAGTAAAGATACTGCAAACCATGAGAACTAGTGGAAATAGTCCAACTGCAGTGGGCTTCATGTTCGTGAAAAGTGCAACAGAAGTCACAGATTCTTGAGAGCTGCATATTGGAGTAGTAAAAAAGGTTAATCTAAAGAACTAAAAATATCACAATTTAACAAGGGTATTACATAAACTATTTGGTATTTATTGTTATATCAATGGGTTATCTAATGTCTGTTACAGCTTGTAATTCCTCGAGACAATAGTCGCCGAAATTCTTTCAAAACATACACATATACTCACATACACGTATAAGTACTCACCTTTATGAACAAATGTATAAACATCTTACCGTTGTGAGCGCTAATGAATGACTCGGCTGATATTGAGATTCGCGAAGCAACACATGTGCCTCACTAGGGGATATCCACCACTGAAGTAATAAATAGTTGCAAACGCAACACCCATGCTAACTATAGGGATCTAATCAGATGACCTACTCAGTTTGCCAATACTGTCCTAGTTCATTAATTATTTCCATGATCTTTTCACAAAAGAAACAATTTTTTTTGGGATACATGCAAACAGTTACATTCGCATATGGGCACTCATCTGTATGAACACTTACTGACATACTCTACACCTATGAGGGCTAACGAGAGATTGGGTCAACACAAGACCTTGCTATCGATGAGGACGTAACAATATTTAGTTGTATAAGCAACACTCATGTTGACTATATGACTTGTTGAACCTGGGTGGATTAGTTTCATCACAAATTAAAGAACCTAATCAGCTGAACTACACTATGCGTTGTCAGAATACATTAATATTCGATCCTCTGTATCTTACTTTCATGATTCCCGATAAAAAAACATAAGATGTCCATTTACCCCGAAACAATTCACCCAGTTTGAGACCTAAAATACAATCTTGGCTCATTTTATTTCCCTGAAAGTTGGTGCAATCTACTCCCAATTAAAATTTGTCTCTTTGTTTTCTTTAGATACAAGTTGAATTTAAAAATCAAGTTTTAAGTGAGGATAGGTCACAAAAACTATTTTAAATATTTCTAACACATTTTTCTGATATCGTTTGTTTGTATGAACCTTTGGTTCTAGTAAACTATGTAAATATTATTAAAAATATATTTTAACATATGTTGATGTGCTAAATATCATCATGCAAATGAAGTTTCAGGTCCAATTAAACTTATAGGATAAAAAAGGATAAACTTCAATAGGGTGTATCTTTCACTAACTTGAATTGTTTGGGGTGTAAGTTGAATAGAGAAAATTAAATATAATTTTGATTAGTAGACAAAATGAATAGAGAAAATTAAATGTAATTTTGCTTAGTGGACATAATGAATAATTTACAGTTAATTATACTTTTCGTGGGGTGCCCACGAGTCTACGTGACTTCATTAATCTCAAGATCAGTCACTCTGTGTGACTTCATTAAAAATTGCTTATTTTTTCTGTAAATATAAGCTTTCTTATGTGTGATGCAAGTGCATTTTTCAAAAGACAAATTCGTGGATTATTATTTTAATTGGGAACCATAGTTATATGCTAAAAAATTAAGGATACTATCAACAAATGTACACTGAGAAACAAAAACATAGATGTTGCCTCTTATAGAAACTGTAATGCACCATTCTGCTCCCTCAAAGACCGGTACTAACGATGAGTTTTTCCCGTCCCTAAAGGCCTGAAATACCCTCTAATGGCCTTTTCTGTAGTAGTATATGTTTTCTATCACTACTCTTTGCGAATGATTATTTTGTAATGGCAGCATATCATGATTTATAAATTTACATATATAGGTACCTTGTTTATATATAACAAGGAAAAATGTTTAGCTATAACAAGGAACAATAATATGCCCCAAATCCATCAAGACAAGATTATAGTGTGTGGTATAAGACCATAACAGAAGCAATAGAGAAAAACATCGATTAATGAGACTAGGGGTGGCCACATACCTTGTCCTATGGTGCCACGGCTCGTGAAAACCTCAAGAGTGGGCGCCCGAAAAACTTTACCCAAAAAAATGTCTTATAAAGCTGTTGTGACGCCTTTGTACAGGATTTGATCCGTGTGTGCTATGCGCTGTTACAAAGAAGACTCGGTTTCCAACGCCGCAAAGTCAAGAAGCCTCCAGTCCATACCCTGTTTAACAACAATCTTCCACCATTTAGCACCCTATTCTTTCATATGCGTAATGGTTTGTAATTATAAGGGTATTTTGGGGCGTTTTCCAATTTTGGCAATGTCGGGTAAATAAAAAACATACATTGGTTTATTTTGGACTAGCTTTTTCATGCTGCCAGTTGTGGGTAACTTTTTTTCTCCGTTAATGTGGTAAGTTTTAGACTTTAAAAGTGGACGCAATAGTTCATTCCTCGTCTACTTCCTCCGTTTTTAAATTGTTGTCGTCATTGACTTTTTTATTTACGTTTGACCGTTCGTCTTATTCAAAATAGTTGTTCGAATATGCAAAATTATAAGTTAGGTTCAAACTTACTTTGAAGATAAAACAAATCATCACAAAATATATGATATTTTTAAAACTTTTTTGAATAAGACGAATGGTCAAAGATAGCAAAAAAAGTCAATGGCGACAACAATTTAAAAACGGAGGGAGTAATTCTTAAAGGTCCACCATATCGTGGCACCAGGAAATTGATACATTTCATTCTTGATCGTTAGATATGAACTGATAATTAAGAGGAGAGGAGCTTGATGTACCTTCAATCGCGGTCCCATGTAGTACACATGTAAAACTTTTTCAACAAAATCTTCACCATACGTAAAAACGGGAGTTGGGAGGTGGTGGCCTGTGGCGTGCAGGCTTGTCGCCACTGCCGTCCCTTTGCCGAGCACATCAGTGTTGCCCGCGGGTGCGCGCACCAGCTGCCAGAGGGCTTTAGCTGGAACTGGCGTCGACGGGCTAGATCTGCAGGCAGCGCAGGCGCGGGCTGCAGCTGTGAGCATGGGGCAATTGAGAGGATTAGTCGGAGGCGAACGATGGTCTCAGTGGTGAGGAGTTCTAGATTGACGGAATAGGGGCAGGCGGCCGGGCATGTTCGCCTCGCTGCTTTGCAGCAGCTGTTTTGCAGCAGCTACAGTATTCCAGTTATTTCTTCAGCAGCCGCTACAGTGTTCGCAATTATTTCTTTAACAGCCGCTACAGTAAAACAGTTGCATCGCAGCGAGGCGAACAGGCTGAACATGACTTTCGATTCACTCAAAGGCAGAATAATTACTTAAGGACCTCTGTGTCCGAACTTTACAGCTATTACATCTAAAGAAAAGGGTTCCCATAATTGATCCAATAAGAGAGAAAAAGGCAAGCGGAAGTTCGGAGGGTGCCAATTTGGTGCATTGGCACGCTTGCTAGCATAAACATACTGTAGTCTAATGAAACTTTTTTTTTTTTTTGCGAGGGAGTCTAATGAAACTTTCAAGACAAATCCAGCATAACATAGATTTTGTAAATTCAGTTGAGGTATTAAAAAATATAGCACCAAAGTTTAAGTTGTGTATAGTGCGCAACCGAAAAGACATGCTTATATATTTGAGGGGAGTATTGTGCACATCAGACCTATGATGAAATGCTAGCTTCGCCCCTGTTCTCAAGAAAATTTCAAACGCCTTATTGCAAAGGGTAACAAGAAGAAGATGTTCTTACTGTTACAGCTCGGACGTCAGGCCAGCACTCGAAGCGGAGGTATAGCTGTCCTGTGGCCGTTGGTTGGAGGTATCGCCGGCGAACAGCCCCACGAACAAAACTGATCACGAGGCAGCTACATATAGGCCCTTATATACAAAGAGAGATGGTGGTTGGATTGGCACAGTAGCACAACTGGCGCTTTTACTGGCGGCTTCATTAGGCCTTCTACTCCTTTGTATAGACTCCAATGGTGTCTACCCCAATTGAAGACCAAAAAGGCCAAACGGATGCTCACGGACAACAAAATACAAGACCAAAAATCATACATCTCCAACCGAAGTCCATCTCTAGGTCCTCACTTCTCTCTCTCGTCCCCGTCGCCCACCGTGGACTCCCCTCGCCGGGCGAGCCCCACCGCCCCCCTCGTCGGCCTCCTCGCCGCGACGCCTCCCGGGACCAGCTCCGCGGCCTCCTCCGGTCGGCCCCCGCTTCGCCGTCGCCATGCCTCCTCACGGTGGAGCAGCTCGCCGCAGTGGAGCAGCAGCTCGCCATGGGCATTTGAGAACAAAACATGCAGCTCTATGGTGCCAGCATCTCGTTCAAGGAAAGAGATTCAAATGCATTGTCAGTTTCCACGACAGCCAAATGGAGAAAATCAAATTGAGAAAAATCAAATTCAAAGGCATGAGACGAACAGGGCAGGGCAAGGCAGAAGCACCGGAGGCAAGAAAGTATTGAGGAACCTCGAGTTACCTTGCTAGGCAATTCATCGAATAAGTCCTGTGCAGAGCCTGACCGGTGGGCAATTCATCGAACAAGATAGCTTCTGGTGAGCTGTTGCTGCTGCTCGCAAGCCGGAGAGGAGCAGGGAGCAGCCCCTGGTGCGGGATGACGCGTGCGTGGAGCAGCTCGTGGTCGTGGAGGCGGAGGTCAGCGCGGAACCAGACGAGCGTGCGGCGGCACCCTGTAGCGGCGGGCGCGTTGGAGGGGAAGGAGCCGGAGAGGCCCGGCGTGGAGGCCGGGAGCGGGGAGAGGACGAACGGTGCGCCTCCGTGTCCTGCGCCCGAGGTAGGGGGCGGGGCGGCGCCGCCTGTGACATCCTGGCCCAAGGCTTAATAGGATTGATAGAATACTCATACCAACAAGTTGCAACTTCTTTTCCGGAAGCTCATCTCGAAAGAACTCCGAGGTTAAGCGTGTTTGACCTGGAGCGATGGGTGACCGACCGGGAAGTTCTTCCCGGGTGAGCACGAGTGGACAAAGTGCGCAGAAAAGACATGTGTTGGTCTGTGAGGGAAGTCTTGAAGTCCTAGAGAGCTGCCAGGCGTAAGCGGGCCCGGTTTCGAGGAGGCGGGACGTCACAGTGGTATCAGAGCCGACCCTTGCGGTTTCACGGGCGCGTGTGGGCGCAGTTGCGCAGGCATGGTGCGCATGGCTGGTATGGGCCTAGAGTGGTCACACAGCATGGCATATGCGCTGGCACTGGACGCACGGACGTGGCCAAGAGGGGAAGTTCCTGGATTGGGGTTGATCGACGAGGACGTCGATCTTCTAAGAGGGTGAGTATGTGACATTCTGGCCCAAGGCTTAATAGGATTGATAGAATACTCATACCAACAAGTTGCAACTTCTTTTCCGGAAGCTCATCTCGAAAGAACTCCGAGGTTAAGCGTGCTTGGCCTGGAGCGATGGGTGATCGATCGGAAAGTTCTTCCCAGGTACGCACGAGTGAGGACAAAGTGCGCAGAAAAGACATGTGTTGGTCTGTGAGGGAAGTCTTAAAGTCCTAGAGAGCTGCCAGACGTAAGCGGGCCCGGTCTCGAGGAGGCGGGACGTTACACCGCCGCACACGCTCGTTGGGGTAGGGGCGGGCTGGGCAGAAGGGCGGCAGAAAAGAATGGGTGAAGGGCGCGAGTTGATTCATTTGTGGGTTGTAGGGGGAGGCATTTCTAAAATGGATATGATGTTTAGGTTGCCCATTGAAGAGTGTTTTTTCCAGTTTCACACCCATTTTCGGTATGGGGTGCCTAATAGGTCACCCCGTTGAAGTCAGTCTAAAGGTCTTAGAAATCGGTCTTGGTGAAGAGTAGCGCTAGCATTTTCTTATCCGCGTGCATGCGCGATGCTTTTTGCTGCCCATCGTGTTTAAATTAACTTTCATTGAAAAAGAGCCTCAAAGTGCATCAGGACGGTGCCTACCTAACATTCTAGCGTTAAAGAATATATATCATTCTGTACTTGTCTGCCGGCATTTGTTCAAAAGTTGTTGGAGCCTTAATTTGTTCACGTGCGACATTGCTAAAAATCTACAGGTGGTTTGAGCGATATGGTAGGAGGAAGGTAAGCCACTCGATGTCAATCCGACGGGCGCTCAGCCATTGTTTGCATCATTGCACGTTTTGTTTTGCGAGTACTACATCATTGCACGAATTTGGTCAGTTGAACAGAATATTTACCCGTAGTAGAACGCGCTCACAAAAATATATGTGCGCGTGACTTGTACGCCGAAAGGAAGCAATTGAATTGTTGGGCTCCCTGGCTTGAAACTTCGTTCCTCTTTCTTGGACTTTGGAGCAGTGTTTAGTATGATCCATAATGCTGACTTTTACTAGTACACATAACACAGATGCTTTTTGCCGACAAACCAAAGTGGCTTCCCACTTTGATTCACGCTGAGCCACAATGATGCTCTTTTTTTTTTAGAAAAAAAATCTTAGATACCTCGATGCTTTCATGTGATGCTTTCAGCGGATAAGACCATATGGATGCCCAGTGCAACTTTAAAACACTGTTCCTATGCTAAGATGTCATTCATGGGAAGCACTGCTTGCAACGGCAACTCCTGAGGCCGCCTCCTCCCCCGCCGCCACCGGCCTCGCCGGCGCCACGCTCGCCTGCCGGCCGCGTCCTCCTCCAACTGATTGTCGGCTGCAGCTGTGTAACGTCCCAAAATTTGAAAGCAAAAAAAAAAAAATCACTCTAATTTTTTTTTCTCCGACTGTTACCTTGCCATGAATTTCAAAATAAAATTCACTAAGATAAATGAAACATAGTTTCAATTTGAAAGCTTTAAAATATAAAACTCATTTTCAAGTGGTTGCTATCATTTAATAATATATTTAAATTTAAAGCTTTTGAATTTCCAACAAATTTAATAGAAGTATATTAATTTTCAAGACACACTTTAAAAAATTGATTTCAAACTTGCATAAAACTCAGCATGTGCATTTATGAATTTTATTTTCTTTATTTTTGTATTTGTTTAGCATTTGTTTTTGTGCGAATTTGAAATTCTTTTAAATTGGAAATCCCAGAAAAGATTAAACCAATTTTTAATTTCCTAACTTCCTCGGGCCGAATCCTATTCCTTTTCCCCCTTTGGCCCAGCTCGCTCCTTTTCTCTTTTTTCTTCCTTTTCCCGCAGCCCACCCTGGCCCAGCTTCTCCAGCCCAACACGCCCGGCCCGCTCTCCCTTTCTCCCTAGTCTATCTCACTGACACATGGGACCCGCCTATCAGTATCGTCTTCTTCCATTGGCAACCCGACGAAAATCCCGCCATCCCCATAGCGCGCCCACGCCCGGACCGGTTTGTCTTTGAACATGCCTTATCTCGTCATGGGGGCTCGTAATACGGTGGAGAGCTTTGACGCTGTTGTGACACGGCTGGCTAGTCGGGCAACATGATACTACATGCATACTTTTGGCTCATTCCAACAATGCCACAGAGCAAGCATCAGGAGTTTAATACTAAAACCGGAACATCTCCTTAAAAAAAAGAAAGAAAAGAAAAGAAAACTGGAACAGAGCAGGGAGTGTATGCTGGTAAAATACAAAAATAAAAATAAAATAGAGAGAGAGAGTATAATTCGAACAACTGCTGATAAATCGTGACACGTTCAGTTCGAGCAAATACACATCTGTCAAAAGATAACTAACAGGGATGCAAGAAACAAATGTAACATAATGAGTTTATTATTCACAGCAAGGCCAAGCAAACTCTCTCTCTATTTATGCTCTTTACCCATTCCCTCCACATTTTATTGGACAACACAGCATACGCATCTCTGTTCTCGTTAGAAGAAGTATTCTTTTTGTCGAAAATATGTTGCAACTAGCTTGTTTCGGTGGTGAAGGAGGACGGTGCTGCCCCCTCATTCCACTTGCACTTACGGCGACGAAGAGAAATATAAGCCTCAGACACGAGGAATCCTGAGGTAGTCCAAGTAATATAACCCGTCATCCTCACAAATGCGTCCTTCTCCGACGACGGTTGCGGAGCTCTCTTCCTTGATGCTGCAGGACTCGCTCCCAAACATGACGGCGAAACCCTGTTGCGCGAGCTGGTATACAGATATGAGGGTACGCCGGTGGCCAAGCCCAGAGACAATCCAGGTCCTCCCCGGCACGCCTGCGGAACTTTGCGCCTGCATCTTTCTCAGGCTTTCAGCCTATTCGGCAGGCTGCGCTGCGACTGTTTACTGTATCTGTTGGTGGTAAAAATAGAAAAAAATACTGTAACGAATGCTGAAGAAATAACTATAAACAATATAGAGGCAGCCGGCTACAAAGCAGCCTGCCGAATAAACTGTTTGCATTCGAGAGCAATTCCTCACATGCCGTGCCATGCGAGGAGACGATTGAGTCAAGGATGAAAACTGGGCTCATGGAGAACGAGTCCCTTCGATGTCCCTGTGCAAGGACAAACAAATAGGAGATGGGACAAGTTCGACCCCTTGATGGGGACCGGAGAATAACAGTTGTCATGAAATCCTCATTTATGTGGAATGTCCGTAACCCCTACAGACAAAGCTTTAACACTAATGTATTTAGTGATGTAACTCTCCTACACCAATGAATTTATAAAAATGTTTTTTCTCTTTTTTTTTAACTCCTTATTTTCATCTCTAATTCCTAGTGCACAATTATATTCCTGTGTAACTAGGGATGGCAATGGACGGGTTCGGGGCGGGTAGAGCAAATCTATACCTGTCCCGATAAGTGCAGTGGGTAAAAATCCTCACCCGTCCCATCCCCGTGGGTGAAAATTCTTACCCTACCCCGTGCCCGTCGGGTATCGGGCGGGTATCAAGTACCCACAGGTGGAACACTATAAACACATGCTAGCCTCATAATTCAACAAATTTTCATAATTTTGTAGCCACTCACACAACAAACAATAAACACATAAAAAAATTGACTAAAACCGGTGTGAGACAGCCTATGAATAGCACACATTAGCATGAAACATCTCACATATCATATAAAACAAGTCAAATTTAAAACTCAATTCGAATTTCGGGTACCCGTCGGATCACCCATGGGTGAGGATAAATTCCCGCCCCGTACCCGACTCATGTCGGGGCGGGTATAGGCGCCACTCATGGGTAGAAAACGAGCCCCCGTGCCCGGCCCCATTAGATTGGGTACCCAGCGGGTACCGGATACCCGGTCCCGAATTGTCATCCCTATGTGTAACCGATCGTTTGGGTTTGAGCATTTGTGAATTTCAAAAACTGATCTCTCTTTTTTTAAAAAAAATCAATTTCGAAAACTGATCTTGGCAAATGTGCAGCTGGTTATATCTTGGGCACACGCCAGTCGTCAGAATTCCAAACAGACCTCGCAGGCTTACTTGGGCCGGGCCCTGTTCCAATCCCCCTACACTGGGCCCCCATAATCTGAATTCCAAACCCAAACTCCAACAACTCCCACTGCAAAATCGCTCGCTCGCCTCTGCTCTGATCCTCTCCCACTATCAGGTGGTTCCTTCTTCACACGACGCTAGGGTTTAGGAGCCCTGGCTCCGCCGCCGATCGAAGGGGCAGCCCCGCCGCCCGAGGATCCTCTTCCCCTCGGAAGCTCTCCCGCGCCGTCCTCGACCCCAGTCGCAAGCCCTCTTTGCCTTCCTGTGCCAGGTGGTGTGGTGAGAGAGATGGCGGCGAACTCGATTGCCGATTCCGACCCGGTCGATCTCGAGAAAAGAGCCGCCGGGGTGAAAGCGGCGGCGGTGGCGGAGGAGGAGTTGGCCGTCGTGGACACGCGGAAGGCCAATCTGATCAAGCGCTTGCTGGTGAGGCTGCCGTCCTCCCTTCTCCGTTTTATTTTAAATTGTTAAATGCTTGGTAATGACTTGCCAGTGGATTTACTAACTGCGAATTGCGATGCTGCATTGTTTTCCTTTCTTAAATTGATAAATGATAATATTCGGTTCCAACAAATTGGGATTGTGCTCCAAAAAGTAATTTTGGTACCGAATCTCAGTGGAATTTTATTTGCTGTTTGCTAATTTCTTTAGTTCTTTGATCATGGATGATGATACAGTGACCTCTGTTTCTACTTTATTTTGACCGTGAATGATGATACAATGACCCCTAACAAGTAACAACTATCATGTTTTCGCACTACTATGATACATTTTGTACTTGTTATCTATTCACATGATGACATGAAAGTAATCTGGTTGAACTTCATAATTAGGTAGAGAAAAAATAGATTATGTTGAACTTCAACTTTTTGCTGATGGATCAGCATAGTATGATACTTGATGGCTGAGCACATGCACATCACTTGGTGGAGGGTGGATACTGATCCGTGCATCCTAATTCAGTAATTTGTAAACGTTAAGGCGATGATCAATATACAACTAAATGGATTAAGTGCAATAAATAGTCACAGTGGATCTTTGTGCCCTTCCGGTGTTTACATAGTGCAATCCTTGGCCTTTAGCTAAAGATGTTTGTGCCAATTTGGACAATATACCCAAATTTACTGTTGGAACCTGCTTTTGTAACAAGTGCATTCCAGGGGACTTTTGCGCCCTATTTATTCTTTGGGCATCAGCTGAAGATGTTTGTGTCATTTCGGGCACTATGCTCTAAGTTACTGTCAAAATCTGTGCTTCTAATAATTGCATTCTGATACAATCACCATGTGTTTCTTTTTGCTGATAGTTATTTGAGTTATTAGATTTCTCACCTTGAGCCTACTAGAAATAAGGAGTGATCCTTATTCTGTCTACAATTTTAAATTAGTTCTGATTCTGCATTGCTGCCCTTTCGTAAATTGCTACATGCTAATGTTCGAATCCAACAAATTGGGAGTTTGCTGTTTGTTAATAACTGTACGTCCTGGATGATGCTACAGTTACCTCTGTTTCTATTTTAGTTTGGTTGTGGATGATGATGCTATGACATAACACTAACAGATTCTGTTGAACATCAATTTTGTGCTGATAGATCAGCATTGTGTAGTGCTAATTCACTTGCTAGAACTGATCTCTGCATCCTAATTTGTAAATGTTAAAGATCATGACTAAATACACAATCTTTTGGCTTTAGCGCAACTATGCAGTTCTGGTGTACTTTTGTGCCCTATTGGTTTTTAATCTTTGGGCTTTAGCTGAAGATATTTGTGCTGTTTCTTATTGCTGATACTTGTTTGAGTGATTTGATCCCTCAACTTGAGCTTGCTAGAAATATAGAATGGCCCTTATTATGTTGACATTTGAAACTGTCTCCCCATCCAATTGATAATATGGTGCTTCATGTGGTACTGTTCATTTTGAATTCCATGCAACATACCTCAACATGTGTCAATGACTCGTCCTTTTTTTCTGCCCACGAGCAAATGTAGAATTTTTTCCCCTGCTAATCTTATTCGCTTGCTGCTTGCAGGACATTTTCTTTGTGGTCTATCTGCTGTTTTCCATTGGTATCTTGGCAGGGATGGTCATGGTTTCCGACAACTGGTGGGATCCGTGGCCGGGAGTTCTTTTCATATCCCCTATCCTCATCGGAACACTTTATCTGACACCCAAGATGAAGAACGTGTATATTCAGCTCTATGCCACTAAGCAGCCATCGGGAAGTGACTGCGATCTGACTGCCAAACTACTTCCATCTGAGAAATAAGCCTATGACTGAGTGAGTTAATAAGTGGTAGTGTTTAGTTAGTATGTGCAGTTTGGTGCCCTGGTGGTAGTAGTGGACTGGTTATATGCATGGTGAATGGCCCCCAAGGCCTGTAAACTAGTTCTTCTGTTCGTGCGTCTAGCTGATGAGTTGGGCAGGCACCAGATGATGTGGGTTTGCTGTTGCGCTATATTGTGGGGTGTTCTCAGACGTGCCTTACCTCTGTAATGTGCTAAGCATATTTATTGTCATTGCTTATATGGATTGTGCTGTTCAATTTTGCTCTTCTGTGCTGTTTTACTGTTGGTGGCAGCATGTATGCCGAGGCTTGACTAGGTAGGAAGCCTTTCTTTCTTTCTTTTTTTTTTAATAACCAAGAGCTAGTAAAGCGTTGTTGTTCTATGTCAATTAGTGAATGCTCAGTTGGATGTGCTTGAATTGTAAAGGTTGTCTTTCATGTGTCCTATAAACAGACATGGTGGAATTTCCTTTTTCTCATGGAATATTGATTCGGAGTCACTGCCTCACCCAGTTTTGGCTGTTCTTTTGATCGATTGAGTTCTTGGGTGTTCAGTTTGCGCCCAAAGTCTTTTTTGTCTATCATGATTACAATTACAAAGTTAGAGGAAGTGGCTAGTGTTGGGGGATCGAAGGTCTTGGTGAGACGGGTCGAAGCCCTCCAACGGGTGATTGAGGTGTTTTAGTCCTGGCGAAGCCTCCGGAGGTTGTCGATGCCTTCGGATCTCTTCGCAAAGCCCTCTTCGCTTGTCGTTGCTGTCTTCTAGTTGGAGCGAAGCCCTCTTTCGTGGTCCGCGATGTCGGACGAAGATGTCCTCGTTCAGGTTCCCTGCAGTTCAGTTACGCGAAGCTCTCCTTCTCCCGCGATGCCGGGCGAAGGGGTCAGGTGTTTAGAGAGTTCAGAGCACGGTGCAAATGATTCTTCCTTTGGCTCGTGGCCCGAAAGACCGATGTCGTTACATGATCATCTCCCTCCATATTTATAAGGGGTGAGATGATGATATTTACAAGCATGCCTTTGGCTGCTTTAACATGGATTTCAGGTTGCCTTATGTGAGTATGTTATGTGAGTATGGCTTGGTCTTCGCTATCTCCCATGCCGTGTACTTGTTGCTAGGACCCCAACATTAGCCCTCAACTGACGAAGTGGCACGTGTAACAAGGTCCTGAGTCAGTTTCTTTCGAGTTCTGCAACAAGTCTGTTCGTCACGTCTTTTCGTCTTAACGTCGCGTCCTTTCGTTGCTCAATGTCTGACCCGCTTCCCGGTGTGTTTTGGTTGCTATAAGAAGCGTGTCGATCTTGGCTTGCTGTTTGAGTTCTCTTTTGACTCTTGTTGCTTGCCTTTCCTTGTTTCCTTCGTTTCTTCCGATCCTTCCCCTTCGCTCGTTTAGTGTTTGTTTTTTGCGAAGATGGCTCCGAAGAAGATCTCTTTGGCTCAAAGGTCTTTTAACAACAACTTCGGTCCCTCTGACTGTACCGAAGCCTTCCTTGATAGCGCCTTTGTTCCCGCCTTCGGAGCCCGGGAATTTGCTCGTTCTCCTGGTTCTCACACAGTTCCTGAGCCAGGACCCGATGAAGCTGTTGTTTTCCTTGACTATTTTCTTTTCGGCCTTCGCGTTCCGGCTCACCCTTTCGTAGCGCAGGTCCTTCGTGCCTTCTGCTTGGAGATTCATCAATTGACTCCTAGTGCCTTCGTTAGGCTTGCTTCTTTTATCTGGGCTTGTAAGTCCGAAGGTGCTGAACCCAGTTTGGCTGTTTTTACTCGCAATTATAAGCTTCACTTTCAGCGTACCTCCGCTGATCATTCAGATAGCTTCGGCGTGATTACTTTCGTTCCCATTAGACATGGGAATGCCCCTTCGTATAGCTTGACCAATAAGGTTGTCACGCCTTGGAAGCATAGATGGTTTTATCTGAAGTTTGGTGGAAGTTCAGGGATTGTTAGTACCATGAAGCATCCTGAGTGGCTAATAAACGTCCAGGTTGAACCAGATGCTAATTTTGAAGCTTGCACTGATGCTCTTCGAAGGGTTAGTTCCCTTTTGAGTACCCGTGATCTCGTCGAAGAGTACGTTTCTGCTGGGGTTAGCCCACTTGGTTCTGGCTTGGAGCTTAATTTCGCAGAAGAGAGATATGCCAATGGCCTTCGCAAGTATTTGTTAACTGGCGAAGGTCTTCCTGTTGCTGATGTTGAGAGTCGGGTCAAGGGTGTTCTTGGCTCTTACATTGAGAAGGAAGCCCTTAGCCGCGAAGAAGCTCGTCTACCGGCCCGTTTTAACCGGTCCTTTACAGCTCGTGGTCAGGCTTATGACGACTATGGGGCTCCTGCCCCGAAGAGGCAGAAACGTTCTAAGGCTTCGACTGCTGAAGATGCTGGTCCTTCGCGGAAGCGTCGTCGTACAGAAAGCAGTTCGCATCGTGGACCAGCTTTAGTCGTGGATCCTATCAGTTCTGCTCCTCCTCCGGATGTTTCCAGTGGTGAGGAAGGCGAAGGCTCTGAATCTAGCGAAGATCCCTTCGCTGAGATGCCTCGTTTCTTCCCTTATGATAATGAAGAACCTGTGGCGTTTTCAGACAACGAAGAAGGAACTGAACTGAAGCTTCCTTCGCTTGCCTCGTCTGATGTCTTCCCTAGCGAAGAGCTTTCGGAAGATGTTACTAGAATCATGGGGGATCTTCGCTTTTATCGCGAAAGGCGAAAGCTTGCCTGCGTTGACTCCGGATGGCTTTTGAAATCTCTTTACACTAATCATATCAAGGTATGTTTTTATCCTTTTACTTATTTTCTTTTGTTTCGAGGTATGCTTCGCTCTAAAGCATCTCTCTCTTCTTCTTTTTTTTAGTCCCTTCCGGTTGTAGGCGCTATTGACACCCAGTTCCGCTACATTCACACTCGCCTTAATCGCACTAAGGGGAAACTTCGCGAAGCTCAGCGTCAGCTTAATGAGAAGCGAACGGAGGAGAGGAAGTCTTTGACTTCTCTTTTTAATGTTTGTAAGAATTTGAGGGAGGCCATAACTTTTCTTGGCGGTGGGGTTTCGGACTTCCCTTTGCCGAATGCTTCGGCCATTGAGTTCGCCGAATGGATTTCAGCGAACTCTGGCTCTCTGAAGGACGTGGCCAAGAATTATGGTGTCGTTGCTGGAGCTGCTGGTATTGAAGAAGCCTTCGCGCAGCTGAGCTTATCTGGAGGTAGTGTTAGCCCAATTTTGGATGATGGCTTCGCTGTTTGGACCGAAACAGAATCAGTTGCGGAAGTGGCTCGACAGTCAGCGAGTAAGCTAATTCCTCATTGGAGCACTGTCGGTCCTGGACGTATTTCTGCTATCTTCGGAGCTTCTGCTGGAGGACAGAACGCAAGTCCTTCGGTCGACCAGAGTGCTGGTTCTTCTAGTGGTCGGGGTGCCACTGATAGCGAAGATTCCAGTACTTCGAGTGAGTCTGGTGATGATTCTTCCGAAGGATAACTGCTACTTTTGTTTTGAGTTTTGTAGAAAACTTTACTTTGAACGAAGGTTAACTCTGTGTATTTATTTAGTTTGCCCTTCGATTAATGTATTTGAATGACCTCGTTGGTCTCTACGCGATGTCTGAAATTTGTTTTAGTATTTCTCTTTCGCGTTTCATTTCTCTTGTTTTTTGGGAAGAGTTCTGCTTGATCGAAGGCTTCTTCTTTTGAAGCTTCGATTCATAGTGAACAATAGACTATTTTGTCTTTTGTTCTTTTCATGTTCTTTCTGAACGTAATCGAAGGGTGTAAGCTTTTTGGCGCCTTTGTCCTTCGATTTTTTTTTTGTATTTTTTTTTCATGTCCTTTTGGACGCGGTCGAAGGTTATTTGGCTTTTGACGCCTGACCTTCGACTTTTAGCTTTTGATGTCTTTGCCTTCCCTTTTTTAGGGGATGTTATCTGTTCAATCTTGTCCTTTGGGACAGTATACGCGAAGAGTGTCTTGTTTGAGGGGAAAAGATTTTATTCCTCGGTCCTGCCTCGTTAAAAACCTTGCTCCCTTCAGAGGATTCCCCTTTTGCAAGGAAAAGAGTACAGGCCGGTTTTTCTTTTATACATGGTATTTTTTCAGCTTTTCTACATTCCATGTGTGACTAAGTTCCTCTCCTTCGGAGCTTAGTAGTCTGAAGGCTCTTTCGTTTACAGTTGCCTTCGCTATGAATGGCCCTTCCCATTTGCTCTGCAGCTTTCCCACAGTTTTCTCGTTTGGCTTTCGCCGAAGTACCAGATCCCCATCTCTGATTCCCTTCGGTCTGATGTTTTTGTTCTTCCACTTTAGGGTTTCTTCTTCATATTTCTGAAGGTTGAGGACAGCATCGTTGCGAACTTCTTCCAAGCTTTCCTTCGAAGTTATAGTTGACTCATCAGAGTTTCCTGCTAAGCTTCGAAGTGACTTGTTTTGAATTTCTTCTGGTGTCATTGCTTCTTCTCCGAAGAGTAACTTGAAAGGGCTGAAGCCAGTTGACCTAGATGGAGTTGTTCTTAACGACCAGAGTACTGAATGTAGTTCCTCTGGCCATTTTCCTGTTTTGATGTTTAGCAGCCTCTTTTGTACTGCTTCGAATATTCTTTTATTTGCACTTTCGACAGCTCCATTTGATTGGGGGTGATATAATGATGCGAAGCGTAAGTTTATCCCCAATGACTCGCAGAATTCTGTGAATAGATGACTGTCAAACTGTTTCCCGTTGTCCACTACCATCTTTTTAGGTACTCCGAATCTGCATATTATCGCTTGCCAGACAAATTTTTTCATGTTTTCTGAAGTGATCGAAGCTACTGCTCTGAACTCGATCCACTTCGAGAAGTAATCCATTGCGACGAAGGTATACTGGAGATTTCCCGGAGCTGCCGGTAGTTTCCCGACTATATCAATGCCCCATTGGTAGAACGGCCAAATGGGTTGCATTAACTGTACTTCTGCTGCCAGGCTTCGCTGATGTCTTGCGAAGAATTGGCATTCAGTACATTTCTTTACTATTTCTTCTGCGTCTTTGGTGGCTGTCGGCCAGTAGAAACCCATTCTGTATACCTTCGCGACAAGAGGCCTTGATGCGATATGAGATCCACACATGCCAGAATGTATTTCATGGAGGAGTTGTTTTCCATCTTCCGGTAGAATGCATCGCAACCAGGCCTGACAGACTCCTCCTTTGTATAATTGGCCTTCGATTAATTTATAATTTCTTGCCTTTTGCGCTATTCTCTTTTCTTCGGCTTCGTCTTGAGGTTCATATTGATTATTAAGGTGGGCTATTATCGGAGCCCTCCAATCTTCCCATTTCTGAAAGAGGTGGTGAACTCTTTTTGCTGATTCTTCGACGGTTGATATGTTTAGGATTTCGAAGAAGACGTCCGGAGGGAGACCTTCGCCTTTAGCAGCGGCCTTCGCTATGGCATCTGCTTCTTGATTCAGATTTCTCTTTAGGCTTTGCACAGTGAAACCTTTGAAATGTTTTTGCATTTTCATGACCGCTTTATGATACTTCATTAGTTCTTGGTCCTTCGTCTTGTAATTGTTCTCGACTTGATTTGCTACTACTTCGGAATCTGTGCTAATGAGTACTCTTCTTGCACCCAATGCCTTTGCTTTGCGAAGTCCCAATAATACTCCTTCGTATTCTGCAATATTGTTGGTTGACTGAAAGTCTAACTTGACAGCATATCTTAATTTGATTCCCGAAGGTGATGTTATTATGGCCGCGGCTCCGGCTCCTGTTGCTCCCCATGCACCGTCAGTGAAAATCGTCCAGCAAGATTCTTCAGTTTGGATAGAGGCTTCGGGAGTAGGAGGGGTCCATTCTGCTATGAAGTCTGCAAGAGTTGCTGCCTTGATAGCTGTTCTTGCTTTGAACTCGATGTCGAAAGGTGCCAATTCTGTTGACCATTTTCCTATTCGTCCAATCGCTTCTCTGCTTCGCAGTGTGTCCCGAAGGGGGAAAGAGGTTGGAATTATTATTTTCCTGTCACTGAAATAATGTTTCAATTTCCTTGAGGCCATGACCACTGCGTAGGCCATCTTTTCTATTTCTGAGTAGAACAGCTTTGCTCCCGAAAGGGCTTCGGAGACGCAGTACACGGGTTTTTGAACTTTGTCTTCGCTGTGTTCTTGAACGAGTACTGCACTTACGGCTGATACCGAAGCTGCAATGTATAAGAGCAGGTCTTCCCTTGGTTTTGGGCTGGCCAGAGCAGTTAATTCTGTAAGGGCTCTTTTTATGCCTTCGAAGGCTTCTTGTTGTTCAGATCCCTATTGAAATTTCTCTTTCGCTCGGAGTGCTTTGAAGATGGAATTACTTCGTTCCGCCAGTTTCGGAATGAATCTGTTTAGAGAGTTAAGCCTTCCGGCTAGTCTCTGCACATCTTTTAGACATTTTGGTGGAGCGAGGTCCTGTATAGCTTCGATCTTCTTCTTGTTAGCTTCGATCCCTCGTTGGGAGACCATGAATCCCAGTAATTTGCCTGATTGTACTCCGAAGACGCATTTTGCTGGGTTCAGCTTTACATTGTGCTTTCTCAGATTTTCGAAGGTCTCATCTAGATCTTTTAAGTGGTCAGCTCTTTCTTTTGTCTTTACCACTATGTCGTCACGTATGCTTCAACATTTCTTCCCAGTTGGTTTTCGAAGATCATCTTCACGAGTCTTGCGAATGTTGCTCCTGCGTTCCGAAGGCCAAAAGGCATTCTTACGAAGCAAAAAGTTCCGTCGTAGGTGATGAAGGCTGTCTTTTCTTCGTCTTCCTTCGCCATATGAATTTGGTGATAACATGAATATGCATCTAGGAAACTTAACAGTTGACATCCGGCTACCGAATCAGTTATTGTATCGATTCGGTCCAGTGGGAAATTGTCTTTAGGGCAAGCTTTGTTTAGCCTTGTGAAGTCGATGCACATTCTCCATTCTCCTGTCTTCTTTTTGACGAGGACGACATTGGATAACCAGCTTGAGAATATTGTTGGTCTTGTGACACCGGCTTTTAGCAACTTGTTCACCTCGTCTGTTGCGGCTGCCTTCTTCTCTTCCGACGCCTTTCTTATCTTATCTGCGAAGGGTCTTATTTTTGGGTTGACTTTTAACTCGTGCTGGATTGTCTCTCTTTTGACTCCGGTGATGTCTTGTGGTGACCATGCGAAGACGTCAGAGTTTTGTTTCAAGAACCTGGTAATTTGTTCTCTTTCGTTTTGAGACAGACCCTTTCCTATCTTGACCGTTCTTTCTGATTTCTTTGGCCATAAGATTACTTCTTCAACTTCGCTTGAAGGCTTGAGCTTCGCTTGTTCTGCCTTCGCTTGTTGGCCCTCGTGTTCGTTCTCTTTTGAGTTGTCTTCTTTACTACTTCTTGGTCTGAAGGGGTTGCAGCATATACTGATGGTGCCTTTCTCCGAAGGTATCTTCATCATCAGGTAATTGTGATGTATAGCAGCTCCGAAAGCTACTATGATTTGTCTTCCGAAAATTGCGTTGTACTCGCTGGATGAGTCTATGACTGTGAATTCTGCTTCCTGAGTTATCGATTTGTCTTCATCTTCGAAGGTTACTCTCAGCATTACTTTGCCGATCGAAGATGCTTCTTCTCCGCCGAAATCCTTCAGCGTTGTTTTGCTGGCATTTTCATGGCTGTTGATTTGCATGCGAATCAAAGTATCTTTGAAAATGATATTTTCTGGGCTTCCATTGTCAATCATGATTCTGTGAACCATATAGCCTTCGATGTCGGTTTTGATCACGAAGACATCTGTATGTGGATAATCGGAGACTCTGCTGTCGTCCGTTGTGAACCGGATGGTTGAATGCTTCCATCCTTCCTGCTCTGTTTTTACCTTCGCAGCTTTTGCTTGATGGTGGTCTTGTTTTCTTTTCATCGTGGGTTCGGCCCACGGACGGCGCCAAATGTTGGGGGATCGAAGGTCTTGGTGAGACGGGTCGAAGCCCTCCAATGGGTGATTGAGGTGTTTTAGTCCTGGCGAAGCCTCCGGAGGTTGTCGATGCCTTCGGATCTCTTCGCGAAGCCCTCTTCGCTTGTCGTTGCTGTCTTCTAGTTGGAGCGAAGCCCTCTTTCGTGGTCCGCGATGTCAGACGAAGAGGTCCTCGTTCAGGTTCCCTGCAGTTCAGTTACGCGAAGCTCTCCTTCTCCCGCGATGCCGGGCGAAGGGGTCAGGTGTTTAGAGAGTTCAGAGCACGGTGCAAATGATTCTTCCTTTGGCTCGTGGCCTGAAAAACCGATGTCGTTACATAATCATCTCCCTCCATATTTATAAGGGGTGAGATGATGATATTTACAAGCATGCCCTTGGCTGCTTTAACATGGATTTCAGATTGCCTTATGTGAGTATGGCTTGGTCTTCGCTATCTCCCATGCCGTGTACTTGTTGCTAGGACCCCAACAGCTAGATGCAAACTGAATACTATCGGTTGACCATCGGTTGGACAAAGGCTGATGTTTATTATGCCATTAGAGAATGTATCACGTGTTATCAGCGGTAGGCCGATGTTTGTGCCATTAGTTCGATCAACACTTTATTTTGATCATTTAGTTGCGTATGCAACATTTTGAGAAGGCGGTTTGTGATGTACGCATTTTGTACTGCATTTGGCTGTTGTAAACTTAATCATGGAAGCTGTGGCTTGGATTTGAATGTGCATCCGCACGTCAGGACTACTTGAGAAGTTGCATCCAGTCGAACATTAGCAGGAGGGTGCTTTTCTTGTCTTTCATGCAGCAATGCATTTTGAGCTGGACCAGAGCCCAGTAACTACGTACGACCCTCCCGTGCCTATCACATTGATTTCTTCACTGGAACGAACTCTGGTAGTGATAACAACGCTGAATCGGTGGGCTGTGCTTGGCTACATTGGGCCTACATCGACTCTGACAGAAGGTGGGGGTTAGAGGTTGTTTCTCAGCCCATTGGTAAGGAGGTCGATTTCCAGTCCACATCCAATACGGCCTACGCAAGTAACAAAAGCACGGGAAACCAACTGCTTTCCTCCTCCCGCGCGCTCTATCCCGTGTTCTTTGCTCCTGCCTTGTCGCCGGAGCCCTCATCTACGACGGTGCAAGATGTCGACGAGCTCGCCGCCGGCTGTCTCCGACGGCTCTCCAGCTGATGTCGAGACGGGCTTGAAAGAGCAGGAGAAGGAGGAGGTGGACGCTCACAGGCAATGGTTGTCAACCGCTTCATGGTAATCTTATCTCGCCTTGGATCTTCGTCCTGCTCCTAGATCCATTGGAATCTGGATGTTTTTCCTTGCCTAGGTCTAGACCGACTCACTACTATCGGTCTGCGCGACATATTAATGCTACATTATAGAATCGGGACGCTAGCTGCTTGCGCTTCTATGTTGATTGTGCACAAATTAAACGACGGTTCAAACCCAACGAATTTGATCTCTCTTTGCCGACCCTCTCTGTTTCCTGTTCCTTACTGTCTTTCCATGATATATGTTGATACTATGATACATTTACCTAACAAGTGTTGTGCTTATGCGCCAGTATCAGATAGTGTCGTTGAACTTGATTAAAAATAAGATAACAACCTCTGTTACCATCATCGCCCGTACGTACTAGCCTTTATGCTTAATATCCAAAATAAGCTCAGCTGTTCTGGACACTATTCAGATAGCTACTCTGCCGGAACCTGTGTTTGTAAGAAGTTCATCCCAATGCGTTCACCTTGTTTTACTGAAGACACTAGTAGTTCGTATGGCCCCTCAAGTTGTTTAATTGGGAGGAATGCACCTTATTTTAGTGATGTTTTGTTAGTAGAGTATTTGGTCTGGCTGAACTAATTAACCTCTTGCACTTGCTGCTTGTCTCTTCTCTGCCGCAGGATGCCGCCTTCGTGTACTATGTGCTGTTATTCGTTGGCATGGTGGTGTACGTTGGCAAGATCACCAACAGCTGGAGGCAAGCGGGGCTAGCTGTTCTTACCCTGTCGCCTTTCATGGCACTTATATTCTGCGTGTTACCCATAGTGAGGAAACATGCTCTACAGACCATTGCCGGGAAGTGGAAGCGGTCAATGGGGTGTGGCAGCGATGATCTTGGTACCAAACTACTGGCATCGGAGAAATAAACCAATACTCACCGTTTAGTTAGTTCCTGTATTGTAGGGTGCGTGCCCTCCTGGAAGTTACTTATTAAACGAGTCGTCCTCCTCTTTCAGTTTTGTGCACACCATCTGCAGGCATCATATGGGTGTGGATTAATTTACAACTGATGCAGATG
Source organism: Eragrostis curvula (assembly GCA_007726485.1). Taxonomy (NCBI): domain Eukaryota; kingdom Viridiplantae; phylum Streptophyta; class Magnoliopsida; order Poales; family Poaceae; genus Eragrostis; species Eragrostis curvula. The sequence goes on along the minus strand of CM017440.1, from coordinate 4,043,764 downwards.
GATAATATGGAGTAGTGTATCTGAACCTGGCTTACTTCTAATGTTGTTATTGGCATGTTTATTCCTTGTAATATGCAGTGTTGTTGGATTCCACTCGATCATCTTGCTATTTTAGTGGCTACACATGTGCAAACTCAATATTATTTATTGGGCATCTTTTATCCGAAATTGGACGATATCAATGGCCATTTTACTGAAGCAAAAGGTGGTCTTTTTTTTATCATTTAGCCGCGTAAGTTTAGAAAGATTCATTTCCTGACCTGAGTATACAATTGGATGATATCAATTGGGCTCGTATCTCGTTGTATTTTTACAGTACGGGAATTTTCTCACTTGACCTGAGTATACATTTCCTGACTTTAAATAATACAAGAAGGTTTGCACACTCTTTTGGTCCTGCATCTACACGTCAGGATTATTTATTCAGAACTCGCATCAGGTCGATAAAATTGTCATATGTGTGCAGCTATGATCTTTTTTTTTTTTATCATCTGCAGCTATGATCTTGCCTGGCCCAATTAAAGCAGATGATGAGGAGCAGACCATCATGTTTTTTTTTTGAACACATAAGAGAACTGCACGCGTATTAAGAAAGGGCAAAAGTACATAAGAACACCAAATACAAACACAAGAGTCACTCCCTAAAAGCGGTAACACTCTTACAACCGGCCAACCTCATGGCAAGACCCTCCCAAGTCCTAAGCCCCCGCAAAGACCTACAAATGGGCTTTGGCCCAAACTTGTGCCACTACTGTCGCTGTTGACGGGGAAATATCGTTCTTATATGCTTCCATAACGACCTAAGCTGTGAGGATGATGACCGAATTGAAACCCTTGTGATGCTATCTGTGCACCCGCCGAGCCGCCTTCCTCCCCCACGGCCAGAATGCTCCTTGCTGCCTCATAGCAGAGACCCACGCTGACCATTGTTTTTTTTTTTCCCGTGCATAATGAATGACAGAGCAACAGGTTTCTTGACTGCTGTCGTGGGTGGTGAGATTGCTGCTTAGTGCTTGTCACTTTGATTTCCTTCACTCAATTGTCTCTTTTGATAAACTAGTTATGTGCTCGTGCGTTGTTACGGGTGCTGAAATTAATGTTGATGAAATGCAGCACAAGGTCTAGCTAAAGTCCATGCTGCAACCAACAGTGCGTCTGGATTGTGTTGTAGCATACATTTGGTTTCCTATTAGAAAAATGTAGGTCAGCAGGTAGTAACAAGAAGTCTACTTGGAGATTGAACTAATCATTAATTATCTTATCCTAATCAACTCTTTTTGCCTCTCTGGTTTCAATGGTTATAAATCCAAAGACTTTTTGTAATGAACTAGCGTTGACACATTTTAGATGTACATAAGGTGAAGTGTGACAGGGAAAAAATATATGTAATCGTTATGTGATATAGAAAAATGCATAATGTACCTAGAAGAGGCACATGAGAGATATTTGTCAAGTTAAAACATTGGCACCTAGGTCCTCGAGCACGGACTTGAGCCAGAGCTTGGCGCAACCCATGAAGATCGATGTGCAAGCGTGCGATTGGAAATCGGAAAGGATTTGCGACGATTGGGCTACGGATCATCGTGTGCGGCACGGAGTATGCGATGCAAGACACGCAGGTCGGTCGAAGGCTCTCACGGCTAGGGGTGGGCACAAAAACCGATACCTAAATACCGAAACCGAAAAAGCCGAGACCGAGACCGAGAAAACCGGAATTTCGGTCTTCGGGTACTTTTTTTGGATAGTACTCTTGGGTAACCGAATTTTGTTGTTCAATTTTGGGTAGTACCTTTAGGTACCCAAACTACTTAAATTAGTATGATGATGTAGGATTTAGCACATAGACTCAAACCATGGTCACATAACATCATTTGTTACTCATTCATCATATTCATGTTTCTCCTATCATATAATGGTAACTCATTATCAAGTTAATTGTATAGTGCATTTTGTGTATAATTAAGTTTATTTTATTTTTTCTCTGAAAATTAATGCTAATTTGGGTAGTTTGGGTATAACCGAAGACCGAACCGAAATTTAGATTGTCGGGTACCCAAATTTTCGTTGTCATTTCAGGTAGCAATTCTAGATAACCGAAAATTGAAAAGACCGAAATAACCGAACCGAAACATCAGGTATGACCGAACGTCCGCCCCTACTCACGGTAGAATAGGAAACTGTACCATCGCGAACCATGGAAGCGCCTGCACGGGACTGACTGGAGGCGGGCGAGCCTGATCGAACATGCAAAAACACGGTTTTCGCCATACAAACTCGTACTAGCTCAGTCGGACTTATTTACACGGCAGACTTTATGTGTGAGGCAGACGAGACCCCTTGATTCGCCCAAAGAAAAGAAAAAGGTGCGAGGCAGACCGAATTAAAAACCAAAAAACGATACGACCTCGGTGCCTGACGACATGCACGACAGCCGCATCTATCCTGAATCGAACTCCAGTCCACATCCAGCACGGGCCTACTACACACGGCAACAAAAGCACGGGAAACCAAAAAACGATGTCGTCGAACTCGCCGCCGGCTGTCTCCGGCGACCCTCCTGCAGCTGATGTGGAGATGGGATTGGAAGACCAGCCGGAGAAGGAGGAGGAAGAGGTGGACCCTCTCAAGGCAATGATTGTCAACCGCGTCATGGTAATCTTATCCCGTATACCTTGTCTTGTCCTCCCTACTGCTAGACCCAGCGGACTCTCGTTTTCCTCTTTCTGGTTTGTTAAGACTTCTTTACTAGTTTTGTCGTTGCCTGTAACGATGTTGATTGGTACACTTACCTGACATGAACAAGAGCTGTGTTTTATGCGCATATATATTCGTCACCTAAATAATGTTCAGCATGTTCGCTTCGCTGCTTTGCAGCGGCTGTTTTGCAGCAGTTACAGTGTTCGCAGTTATTTTTTCTGCAGCAACTACAGTGTTCGCAGTTATTTCTTCTGCAGCTGCTACAGTAAAACGGCTGCTTCGCAGCGAGGCGAACAGGCTGATTGTTGAACCTGATTACAAATAAGTTAACAACCTCGGTCCCCAATTTTTTGGCCTATTAGTATAACCAGTAGTATTGTTCTCGCTAAATCATTCAATTGACTGCGCATGTCTTTTGGTGAGTACAGTATATGTGTGTTGATGTCTGCTACGTACCTTAATATATTTTCACATACGTTCTGTGCTCGTTTTGGTAGCACCGTATTTGGTCTGGCTAAACTAATCCGCCTGCTCTTGCTGCTTGTCTCTGCCCTGCAGGATGTCGTCTTCGTGTTCTACGTGATGGTTTTCGCTGGCACGTTTGTGTACGTGGCCAGGATCACAAACAACAACTTCCGGGATCTGTGGCAGAATGCTGTTCTGGAGTTGCCCTTGATGGCACTTACCTTCTGGCTGATATCCATACTGAGGAAATGTCTTTTACATGTCCTTGCCAATAAAGGGTCAATGAGATGTGGCTGCGATCTTAGTACCAAACTACTGGCGTCAAAGAAATAAACCAAGGGGCACCGGCCGTGTAGGTAATTAGTAGTTCATTAAACAAGTAGCTTGTGCACCGTTTAGTTAGTCTGAACATGGCTTATTTGTAAAGTATTTATTGGCATATTGTTTGTTCCTTGTACTAAGTGTTGTTGAACTCCACCGGATCATCTTGCTATTTCGGTGGCTATATGCATACTGAATATTATTTGTTGGGTATTTGTCCGACAATGGGCGATATCGTCTATGCCTTTTGTGGAAGCAACGCTATATGGTCGTGTTTTTTTTTATCATTTAGTTGCGTAAGTTCAGAACAAGATTCATGATGGATTCATATTTAATGGCCATCTGCCAGAGCAATTTTACGTTAGAGGAATTGTGTGTGCTTCTTGTTCTGAGTATGCCTTTCAAGACTGTAAATACATGGGCACCGACATGGATTTGCATGTGTATACTCTTGGTCCTGCATCTGCTTATCAGGACTCTTTCTTCAGAACTCGCATCAGGTTGAAAATTGTCATGTTCAGCTATGGTCTTGCGTGGATAACGAATGGCTGTGCAGGTCGCTTGACTGCTGCCGTACACAATTCTCTTGCATTGGCGTAGGAACCACTGCACAGAGAGCTAAGATCAGCTTTGTACCGAGAATTTCGACGACCTAACGTTCAATCAACACATTTAGAAGCGGTACAACACCGGTTTTTAAAGGCAGTCCTTACTAAGGAAAACATGGTTATAAGGAATTGGCAAAATAATATCTTACTTGGTACTTTTCCGATCAACATAATCACCTGTATGGTTTTAGCTGCAGTTTGTTGGGCTGCATGGAAGGCGGGAAACAGGGCGTGCTTTTGACAATATGCTGGTCAATCCTGTGTGATATAATTTTTCTGCTTGTGCCTTTATGCGTTATTAGGCAAGTCTGTACTCTGGCAAGATGAAGACGGTTCTTATGGTAGTGAGCGCGGAACCAGGCAGCAATGCAAGTGATGCGTCATCAGGGCCACGCTCAAGGACAACTGACCAAGGCAGAAGTTGCTGAAGAAGATGAAGAGGAGGACGTGCACGGCGGCCACGTTATGGTAGCTCTAGTTCTGAAGATTGGGCTTGGTTTCGAGAGGGGAAACCGTTGCCTGGACTGGAGTAGGCCAGGCTGGGCAGGGTCGATATCGACTCGACAGAAATCCGTATCCAACACGGCCGGCGAAGGCAACAAAAGACGTTGTCCTCCGATCCTCCTGCGCCTTGATGCAAAGCTCCAACAACCCGTTGCCGTAAAGCCCTCAAAGCCACGAAGATGTCGACGAACTCGTCGAGTGTCTCTAATCCTCCCTTCAATGCCGAGGCAGGTAATAATGCCGGTGAGAAGGAAGAGGTGGCCGTCGTCGTCGACGCTCACAAGGCTAATATCGTCAAACGCATCTTCGTAAGTTAATTACAGTGGTCTTCTCTCCGTCTTCTTTTCTTTGTCCTCTCGTGCAAAGTGTCGGCTAATAACCCTCTTCTACGCGCTTTTGCAACTCGTCTCTGCTCTGTTCTGCGGGATGTTTCCTCGTGGTTTACGTGCTGTTCTTCATCGGCATCATGGCGTACATGGTGAAGATCTCCGAGAACGGGTGGGATTTGTGGGTCTGTCTTCTCATCGTGTCCCTCGCGACGGCAGGGAACGCCTGTCTGATACCCAAGACGAAGGAATTGTACATCAAGATCTATGCCACCAAGCGGTCACCGCGGGGAAGTGACAGCGACGATCTTAGTGCCAAACTGCTGGCGTCGGAGAAGTAGGCAATCAGATGGGTAACTGAATTAGGGACTAGGGGCGCACTGTGTGCAGTAGTGCCCTGGCAGAGTTTTAGCAATGGTGTATAAATAGGTAGGAGTATTAAACGAGTAGCACTAGCATCCATATGGTGCCTGAACATTTTTCAGCTGGCAGCCTGGCACCATCAAATGGGTATTGATTTCTGTTTAACATTTCAGATAGATGTTACTTTTTTAATGTTTCAGATGGATGTTATGGTGTGTATCCTAACCTGGCGTAACACTGTTAGCCTATCTATGTACTCCCTCCGTCTAGAAATATATTGCCTATTGAGTTTTGTCTTAAGTCAAAATTTTAAAACTTTAACCATCAATATATATAAATATATATTGTTTCAAACTAAAAGAGTTACATATTGTGATAGTTATTTCATGATGAATCTAGTAACATCATTTTTGTGTTATCAATATTTATGTTTTTTCTATAATTAATGGTTAAAGTTTAAAAAAATTTGACTTAGGACAAAACTCAATAGACACTATATTTCTGGACAGAAAAAGTATATAGCTCTCTTGCCGATACTCACTCCGTTAGGAAAGTTTTATGGTGTCCTCAACAGAGCACAATTTCGTTGTATTGCAGAACTAAAAAAACGAAGGAAAAGCTTCACGTCCCACTATTTGCAGTATAATCTATCTTGCTGAACCACGTGATTTAGGCGGTGTTCATGAGTCGGACACAACAATAGTACATGTAGCATCATTAAAAAAATCATTGCTTGCAAGTCAGCCCATTACGATTCAGAGCCAATTTATGTTAGCTTTTCGTCCTATTTGTTAGCAAAACAAATAAAAAAATATTTTTTCCACCGATACAAACTTTTTTTTTTGCGATTACACAGTACAACTCACACACTCACCTTTATGAAAATATGTACAACCCTACTTTTATGAGCATCATCTTTGAAGACGGCACGTTCTCGAGATTGATGAAGTCACCATTAGGGCATCACTGTCGACGGGAGCATTGTCCACTAATAAAAGCACAAATGCTGTTAAATCCTATAAAATTTGGTCTCACTGTGAGTCGAATCCAGGACCTTAAGTACTACAGAGACTCTTGTAACCACTAGACCGATACATCTTGTTTGTTCCAGCTACCTAGATATTTTGGTCCACAAATAAAATGTTTTGTTCCAGCATCCTAAATAATTCATTCCCCAAATCAAATTTTTTGGTCAGTTCCTAAATGCAAGTAATTTGTTTCATTAAAATGTTACAAAATTATAATATGATTCAATAATATTTTACGTCTAGAACTAAGAAAAATACGGGATGAAACATTACAAAGATACACGTACAAACCAAGAGCTAAAGCATTTTACAGTTTGCTTCTAGACATGTGAAAAAATTATCAAAATTAGCTGAAGTATATAAACATATATATTAAGAATATTGCACCCAAACATTTTAGAATATACTACAAATATGAAAGATATAATATATTTATAAAATAAAAGGATAGACACATATCTTATTAAATATGGTTATCTTAACCTTTTTTTGTGATTATATGTTTATCTTAACCTATCACACAAAAGGAAAAGAAGAAAAGACACATAACTCTGGAAATAAGAAGAAAGTGGAAGGAATTTAGCTCACAAAACATGCAGCCTATCGCAAAATTTATTCTTAGCAAGTATCAAAAAATTTATATTCAAACAAGTGTTTCTGGCTTAATGCAGCAAATAAGTTGAGAATTGTCTTAAAAAAAATAAGCAGAGAAAGCCCAGAGAGGAGGAAACACAGAATTTATTTTATTTCTAATTGATTTTTTAATTATATTTTTATTGATAACTGCCCGATTAAAAAATTGATCAAAATAGTCTACAAGTCGCCCTTCTGCCGGGCGATTGGGATATATCGCTCTCTCAAAGGGCGACAAGCTCCGTGCATGGCATGTCCGGCGGAAGTGGCGCTGCTAGTCGCCCAACTAATGGGCGATATGGTTCTCTCGCCCAACCCATGGGCGACAAGACCTGCTGTGGGGCCAGTCGCCCATTCCTCGGGCAACAAGGCACTACCATTAGTTTAATTAGTTCAGATCCATTAGCTTAATGATATCTTGATCCATGCGCACGGGTGCTTGATCTGTGGCTGCATCACAGAAATATGCGGAATTGATTTTTGTTTATGCAAAATTGCGTGCCTGCTCGCGTCCAATGCTCGCTTGCCTGCGCTGCTTCCGTGCTGGCCTGCGATGCTTGCTTGCCTGTTGCTGCTTGCTAGCCATGTTCAGAATGCTTGCCATTTTTGAACAGAAATTCTTACTCCACAATGTGATTTTTGTTTTCTTTGACAGGAACTGCATGAAAGAGAACTAGATGATGAAGTGATGAATAAGGACTTGAGTGGCATAAGTGAAGTCCAACGTAACAAGACTTCTTCAATCCAAGTGGTTGAACCATGTATCCTACTTGAGTGGCATGAGTGAAGTCCAACAATACTTCACTACTCTGTTGCACTATCTGGACAACGTCGCACAGGGTCTTGTCGCCCTTCCAATGGGCGACTGGGCCCCATGGCAGCTCCTTTCGTCCAATCAAAGGGCAACTAGTCAAATTGCCAAGCCTGTCGCCCCTATGGTAGGCGAGAAGGCAAAAATCGCCCACACAACAGGCGACAGGAGATAATCGCCCACTGGATGGGCGAGTAGGAGACTAATTTTCCAAAATTTACAAACATCGGGTTAGAAATAAAAATTCATTTAAAAATTCGATTATTATTAACAAATTTCCAGGAAACACACTTATTCAAATCACTTTTTTTTTTTGAGATCAACTTATTCAAATCACTTGTTCGAATAGGACGGAAATAAGCTAATTGGGCCGGAACGAAGCGAAACTTTGTTAGCGGCGGCTGTCGGCGATGCCAGCCCAAGTCTCTCGGCCCTAACCTACAAGGCCGCCGAAACCTCGCCGTCTCGCTCCTCCTCTCGGCCACTCCCACTCCGGCGCCGGACACGGGCGAGCAAGACCCGGCGGAAGCCGATGGCCGACCACGTCAACCCCGGCGCGGCCAGAGACGCCGCCGCCGCCGCACAGGTAACGGCTCTCCGCCCTCCTCGCCCTAATCTCCAGTGAACTCGATGGCGGGTTTTAGTGGGGTTTAGGATTGTTTGGATTACGTTCTTGCGGGGCGAGCGGGCGAAGCGAGGGCCGTTTCCTCCCAATAGGCCGCGCCGCGTAGCTTCCTCGAGCGTCGGGAGAAAGGGGGCCGACCTGATTGCATCCTGAACATATTATTACTGAAGCTGAGGTGTGTAGGGATGGGAATCATGGGATCCGACTTGCTTGCAACCTGAACTTGGTGCATATTATTACTGAAACTGATTCTAAACTGCTGGTGGGCTCTACACTAAGCTGAGGCGTGTAGGGAAGAATCCAACTTGCTTCCAACCTGCTGAAACTAATTCTAAACTGCTGGTGGACTTATGTCATAGCAGAGCGGATCATCAATCGGAAATCATGGGTGTGTTAGATGAAGGTAGCAGTGATTAATGCAGCTCACCCAGGCTTATTTGTTTGTTCTTCTTCTGTTCTTGCAGGCCCTACTAGCTCCATTGGCTGGTGCCAACGAAGCGCAGGCCCGGCCTATGTTCCCACTGAATGATCAGGTTATTGTCTATTTAATTCTTGTTAGCTATATGTTACTTGAACTAAATTTTCTACCAACCAAAAAAAAAAAGGAATGTCTTGAACTGATTTTGGCCCAACTGAAACCCATCTAGTATGTAGGTACTTTGTTTGAAGAGGTATTGATAATTTCCTCACTAAAGACAATCTACAGCTTTTTGTGTGTGTTGGTTTTTAAATCCATTTTACCAATATGTGATTGTTATTTGGTAGCATTGAATATGCCATAGGTATAGAATTTATCTAGTAATTCAGAAGTTTTGAATGTTCCTCCTCCTTTCGTAATCATGTACATCCGATGCACTGCCATGAATACTTAATATTTGTAATTTTTGTATGTAGGCGTTCATTGGATTTCTGTCTAAATCCGCTGACGCAGCAGTCATGGGTTTGCTTACACTGAACATTTTCAGTGCAACTTTTCTCTTGGCATGGGGAAAAGAAGGATCAATTTGCATCCCTGAGCAAGAGAAGCCTAAGTTATTTGGTTTTAGCCTCATAAGTTGGGTGAAGGTTGCTATTGTTGAAGTTCCATTTGCCGTCTACCCCTTCACGGTCTATGTCAGTGGATTGGTCAAGTCGGCTGAGCTAGGTCGTCATGCACTTGGCGGTGTAGCAGCTCTGTCTTATTGAGTTCCTGTATGTGCTCATAATTGGAGGTGTCATGACTGTTTGCATGTCTGAAGCATCATGGGAAAAGGTTCTGGCAGTTACAGTTGCGCTGAATGTTCTCTTCATTCTGTTATGGGGCTACCTGTTCAAGTATCCTGAGGTAATGAAATCTTTTGCTCCTTCGTTTCCTTAGTTCAATTTGTTTCCCTAGTAAATCAGTTAGAAAGTTCTTTAGTACCCTCATTGAGTTCATAATTGCAATTAATTATGGGGTTGCCTGGTTCAGAACTTTCTAACTGATTTAGTTTATTGTGTGATAAAGAAATATTTTGCTCTTTCATTTCCCTAGTTCAGTTCCTGTCCCTAGTAAATCAGTTAGCAAGTTCTTTAATATCCTTCATGTTTGCAATCTATTATGGGGCTGCCTGGATCAAAACTTTCTAACTGATTTAGTTTATCGTGTGACAGTGTCTCAGGACTGCAATTCGTTGCGGGTGCTGCCGTCAGCAGGCCGTGCACCAACCTCAGGATCAGCACATCCCCAACCAGCAGAACAACAACAATCATGTTGTGCCCCCGAACCCACAGCAGCCACCCATTGAGGAGAACCACCAAAATGATATTGTCTGAGGTCCTAGTTTGTTGGCAAATGCTTAACCGTATCAAGGCAGGGCACTAATGTGCTAACCTAGAGCACTAAGTTATCTCTCTGTGGTATTAGTTGCATGAGAACAAATAAGTTGGTGTATGGTGATCATTGGTAACTACTAAAACTCATTCATTCTGAGAGCTGTATGCTTTGGTCCTTGTAATGATGTGGAAGTCACCCTGAGGGATTACTGTGCTTGCTATTTATGCTTGTGGATACTGGACGTTTAGTCACATAATGAATCTGCAATGTTTGAGTTGGCGTCTCTTTGTTTCTGTCTGTTGTTGTATTTGTCGCAGCAGAGTGCATGCAATCCAATGTTTGCAATGTTAAGCTGCTGTTGAGATATATATGCCTTTGTATCACTGTCACATAAAGGAATGATACTGATTCGATGGCTGGAGCATCGCCAAGCTTCACCGTGCCCGCAGCTTGTGCTACGGATGACGCTACATTGGTACTATGTCGAGTGATCCTTGTACATCGTCTGCCACAAGTTGGTTTCCATTAAAAAAACACTTTCCATGTCTTTTCAAATATATAATAGTGATGAGTAGAGTAGGGCATATCTGCTCCTAAGAATTTGTTTTGAATCGTAAATATTTGGCCTTGAACCAAAGGCTGTAGTCTCAGACAAGTGTAGCTTGATCTTATTTGAATGTTCTTATATATATTCTTGTACTAGTTTTATAGAATTTACTCCAGTAATTTCTCTTGAACAGTTAGACACGTTTCAGCAATCTACCACGAAACATTGAATATTTCCTAGTGTTTCAAGTAAGTTATCAATATATTCCAAAAAAGGTAAGTTTTCCAGAAATTCTGGCCAACACAAAATCGTAAAGATAAATAGAAGTGCATTCATTTTGAAAATGATGGACAAAAAATGAAAATTAAAAGAAGAAAAATAGAACAGTTGGCATGGAGTCCCCTTTTACAAACCTTGTGATACACATGAAGTCGTCTTTATGTGCGCCAATGTAAAAAAGAGATTTTTTCGGATACGATTAATTGTACGTTCTGGTCTTGCACGGCAATTGTACACACGCCTATATATTACGGATCCTGTAAATCTAATATAGCTATAGGGTACATTCTTGTTTGGTTATCGTCGCTTCCTTTCTCTCGTTCGCCATTGAGCCGAGATCCAACTCTTCTTCTTTCTGCACGGAGACGGAGACGATGTCGACGAGCTCGAAGGCTAATCCCAATCCTCCGGCAGACCTTGAGACAGGCACCGCCAGGTCTCAAACGGCGGCGGCGCAAGAGGTGGCCGCCGTCGTGAACCCTGAGATGGCCCGTTCCATCAGGGCCTCACTGGTGAGGCAGGCTAGCTATTCGATAGATCTCTTTTCTTTTCTACAATTCTGCTCCGAACTCCATCTATTACTACTGTCTGTCATGTTTCTGTCAGCGTTGTTTTTATTCTGTTTGTTCATGTGCTTTCTGTCATGTTTCTGCCAGTCGGGGCCGATGTTTGATCACACGTTGATCAAGTGCCGGTAGAGCTTAATTAACTTAGGGCAGAGAACACAATTTAACCGGCCCGTTATTATTGCAGTTCTGACAATAGATCATGCTGGATGCAGAGAACGATTTATATTTCATTCTTTTCATAGCGTAGTTTTGTTCTGAAATTTTGTACTACCACCCAACAAATTTAGAACTAGTTTTCCTACTTCAGGTCCATGAAAATCTAGGCAATAATCATTGTCAGTTTCAATTTGTGCTGGTCAATTTGACTGTTTTCGGCATATTTTCTTTGTAAAGCAGTAAAGATCTAATAATTACCGCTTTTATTTTTCCAGGGATCATGGTATAGTGCGTATTAAGTTTTTGCACAAAGCCCTTCAATTTCTGCTAGGCTTTATTTATAAACAGTAATGAACACTGACTTTTTTTTCCTTGAAGACGAACTCTGAACGATTCATTGCTGATCTCAACACTATGCTATGATATTATAGTGCTACTAAATTACTTGAAAGCTGTAGGATAATTTTTTTACTCTATATAAGTAATTCTACTTGCGCATTATAGTTTGGGTGCATATCCGGTGAAAACTGAACAAAAGTTGAAAACTTGAAAACTCCACTAAAAAACATAGTTATCCTGTTGCCCATAAGAACTAGAATAATATTTGTTATATTTACTTTTGTTATTCAGGAATACGCAGGAGAGCTGCGTATCTCTATTAAGAAGAAGATTAGGTTTACATAGTTCATTACATTGCGCCATGCAATATTTTTTAATATTTACTAACTAATATTTTGCGGTTTTATTTCACAGGACGTTTTCTTTGTGGTGTATCTGCTATTTTTCATTGGCTTATTGGCGGTTATGGTCATGGTTTCAGACCACTGGTGGGATCCATGGCCGGCTGTTCTTGTCCTGTCGCCTATCTTCATAGGGACGCTCTGGATGACACCTATGATGAAGGATGTTTATGTTGATCTGTATGCCACGGAGCATCCATCAGGAACTGATGGCAATCTTAGAACCAACCTACTGGCATCTCAAACATGAGCCGATGAGTAATGCGAATTAGGGCCACCGTTTAGTTATTAGAATGTATTGTATGACACTGAATGTCCTCGAAAAAGTATGGCGTGTGCTGGCAGTAGTTTTAGCAGTGGTGGAGGTAGACCAAGTGTCTATCCTAGCCATTCTTCAGTTTTTTCACCCTTATGCTCAATAGCTGCAGACACAGATATATGATGTATGCTTATTGCAAAGTGTATCTGAGCCTGACACTAGCAGGTTATTTGTGCCTCGTTGGCGTTGCATGTCTGTGGATGAATTCCACTGGATTGTCATGCTTTATTGTCGACAATCTCCGTCCATCTAGCAAAAGCTGCACGATGTTCATGTATTAGAAAGAAAAGAAATCACTATAGCATTAGCCTCCCTGAACCTACCAAATGCATCAAGCAAAGCATGGATTGGTCAACATTTTATAAGACGCGAAAGAGGAAACAGCGTCTTGTTAATGTGAATCAACAATGTGTTGACCAATACAATCAAACCTTTAGGCGACAACAAGAGCTGACTGATTGTGAATTTGGGGTTACCCGTGCTTCTACTACAGCCTGGTTAGGAAATTTTGGTTAAACACGAAATTTCTGAAATTTTGGTAAACACATTTCGTTTTTTTACTAGGAATGACATGATTTCACAAGAAACTGCCATGATTTCATTTATAAACAAAACAATTTGAACTCGTGAAGGTGGTCAAGGACTGATGTCGTTGGCACTATTCATTTCGGGCTTATTTCAGACCCTACCGAAAAATAGGAAATATCAGATATATTGATGAAATTTCACCGCATGTTTTTCCTAGCTAGAGAGTAACACTATGGTAAAAGTAACTTGTGATCTTCCGATGTCACTACATGTAGCCAATTTAATTCCCTAAAAATAACTAGAAAATGGTCCACAAGGAAGTATGCAAGAAAAGTGAAGTAATGAAAAACTTCAGCACAACTACTATATACTACTACTTTATGTAGCTAGAAGTTGACTGCAAAGATCTCGGGCAGGTCAGACTCAAACGCCTTGACAAGGTTGTCAAAGTAGCGCCGCGTGACTCCGGTGAAGTTTGCGAGCCTCTCCCTGTACGCCACGAGCCTCTTGTCCATGTCGTCGCCGTCGCCGTCGTATTCGCATAGCTCCTTCCTCTCGAGCTCGGCGCAGCCGTGCAGGCGCTCGAGCGCGAGGTTGGCGTGGTCGAGCAGGCAGTCGAAGAGCTCGCGCTTCTTGGCGTCGCGCTCCGGGTCGAGGAAGTAGCCGTAGGCGTGCGACCACCGCATCACGCGGCGGCCGTCGGCGACCTGCTCGTACGCCTCGGTGAGGAAGGCGAGCTGCGTGGGCGGGCAGCCCACCACGGCGGCCATCACCTCGAGCCCCTCGCGCTCGAGGTCGTCCATGTCGGCGAGCGCGACGCGAAGCGACTTCTCGTTGGCCGCCCACCGCTCGTAGTGGTGGAGGTACCTGTCGAGGGAGGCCTTGGCCTGCCGCCGCTTGCGCTCGTCGCTGGTCTCGCCGGCGTTGTTCTTGACGTGCTGCCGCGGCTGGCCCTCGCAGCTGTAGTGGTCGGTGCCGCCGGCCGGGCCGAGGCAGAGCCAGCAGAAGTGGTGGCCGCAGCGGCAGCGCATGTGGTTGCACCCCTGGTTCTTCTCGATGGGTTTCCGGCAGCGCGGGCAGTGCTTGGTGTTGGCGAGGACCCAGTTGGCCGTCTCCGAGTCCGACGCGTTCTTCGCCAGCCACCGGCGCACCGTCTCGCACGTCACCGGACGGTGCGCCTCCTCGCCGCACCGGAAGCAGAACGCGTGCCGGCAGTCGCAGAACACGTCGGCGGCGGCGTTCCCGGCAAGGGCGGCGCCGCCGTCGAGCTCCACGGCGTGGGTGCACCCGGGCGCCGGGCACCACTTGATCCGCCCGCCGCTCTCCTCCACGTACGACCGGGCCGCGAACGCCGCGTACCTGGCGCGGTCGTCGGCGCCGGCCGCCGCGTCGACGAGCTCCCGCGCCACCGGCGCGCGGCACGAGGGCTCCGGGCACCGCAGCGACAGGCACCGCGCGCCGCCGCCGTCCTCCACCGCCGCGCGGAGGTAGCCGCGCCAGCACGCGCGGCAGTAGAAGTGGGCGCACCCCGCCGACCGCATCCGCGCGGCGGCGTGGCGCTCGAAGCAGATGGCGCAGACGAGGTTGCCGCTGGCGCCGCCGTTGGTTGCCGCCGCCGGGACAGTGACGCCGTCCGCCGGCGGCGGCAGGCCGACGGCGTCGCGGACGCGCCGCTCGTCGAAGAACCAGCGCTCCTGGACCTCGACACGGGCCGCCACTTGAAGTGGCGGAGGAGGACGGCGGCGATGCCCGCCGGGACCGACAGCACGTCGGCGACCGTGGCCGTGTCCTTCGCCTGACGCGCGCGGACGTCGTCCTCGGTCAGGACGGTGTACCTCTTCTCCTTCTTGCCCACCAGGTCCTCTTTCTTTTCCTTCTCGGCTTTGTCCGTTTGATCGAACAAATCCTTTTCGTCGCCGCTGTCGTAGTAGATGTCGTCGCCACCGCCGCCGCCATACATGTCCTCATCATCAAGTCCTCCATATACGTCGCTGTCGTCGTCGTCGTACGTGTAATCATCGTTGCCATCGCCGCTCTCGCCGTCGTCGCCGGCGGCAACTTTGGCATCTTAGGTTTCGCTCGCACTCGCGGTCGTCGTCGTCGCTGGTGCAGTCGCCGGACACGCAGCACCTCTTTGTGTGTCTGTAGGAGCCATCGTCGCCGTCGCCATTTGCCATGCCGGGCTGCGTGTCTTTGCTAGAAGGCGGCGACAGGTTTATGGCAAAGGGTTTAGTAGACTAACCCTAGCAACGTACGCCGTGTTGCAAATTAAGCTCTTGATCTCCTGAATCCATATCATACCGATCGGCTTCCTAACAAACTTTTCCTGTAGTTAACAACAAACTCGTACTTGTTGCCGGCTTTGACGTATTTGATACGATCTCTACTATGAGATGTTTATGTTACCTAATATCTCAATAGGTAACATTATAATCATATCCCAATGTTCAAAAACTTTATCTAAAAAAAGTGTTCCAAAAATTCATTAGGAGAGTCATCGTAACCTTATCATGAAACAGCAATGGAGGAAAAGGCCCAACTGTCAACGCCCGATACGTGCAGTGACTCGATAAGCAGAGCACCATAATAGGCCTAGGGGCACATTTGATACTTCACTATCTCCCTCAAAATATTGAGTACCATCTTGCCGCCTTTGCATTTCTTTTGCTTTATTTAGAATTTTTTTTCCTCTTATTGACCCCTTTGCTGCTTGTTTCAACTCAAAAGCACAACAAAGTGGTTACGGATATTACTGATTATTACAAGGAGCGAGGATGGCCCTGAACCCTACTTTCAACCTTAGGATTCAAGTTCCTGTTGGCACTGGTACGATGGAGCTTGAGCAAGAAAGCATGGACCTAACATAGCAAATTAGTTTTTTCTTTTAAGATAATGGGAAGATTGTATTTATCTCGGCCTTAGACTTACAGCTAAATACAACCACAAACAAAATTGGCCGAGCTGAATTAGATATAATGAAAATTAAAACAATGGTTGATTTGCTTAAAAATGGCACTATAGTTTGGTTAGGGTTTGGGTTGGGCGGGAGAGGGAGGGGGGGGGGGGGGGGGGGGGGGCATGGTCCCCTTTGGTCACGACTAAACACCCTTCTCTGCTCGTTTGTTGCCGCCTTTTTGCGATTGTTTTAGTGTACCTCCCGGTAGGGCATGAAAAATCTGAAGATCGTCGACAAGTACCCCAGGGAGAAGAGGCCTAGAGAGGAAAGACAGAGCTTTATCCACCCCCCTGTGGCTTATACAAAACAACCGCCTAAGTCATATTGCACTTCAACAATTTTCAGTCTAAATAGTTTCTATCTGGATTAATCCACGCTCATTTTGATTCAGCTTAACAGGCAGCACCTCTTTTGCAAGTTTCTAGCTACCCCACTGGTGGCACCTCTACATCAGAAGTTTTCTGGATGGAAGTGCTCAAGTGTTGTACAAATGGCTTGAACTTATTTTGCTCTGTATATGCCTCTATGTGTAATTTAAATAATTATCTTTTTATCTGGCGATTAAATAACCAATTTAATCTTATAATAACAACTGAATAATGGTCCACATAAAAGCATGCAAGAAAAAGTGAAATAAAAACTTCAGCACTACTACCAGTACTACTACTACTTATTATCTCTGAAGTTGACTGCAAAGATCTCGGGCAGGTCAGACTCAAACGCCTTGACAAGGTTCTCAAAGTAGTGCCGCGTGACTCCGGTGAGTTTCTCGAGTTTGTTCCTGTACGCCATGAACTTCTTGCCCATCTCGGCGTCATCGTAGCCATAGATTTCCTTCCTCTCCAGCTCGGCGCAGCCGTGCAGCCGCTCCAGCGCCTGGTTGGCTTCGTTCTGCACGAAGTCGAACAGCTCGCGCTTCTTAGCGTCGCGCTCCGGGTCGAGGAAGTATCCGTACGCGTGCGACCACCGCAGCACCCTTCGGCCGTCAGCCACCTGCTCGTACGCCTCCGTGAAGAAGTCGAGCTCCTTGGGCGAGTAGGCGCCCACCATGGCGGCCATCACCTCGAGCTCGCTCTCCTTGAGCTTCTCCATGTCGGCGAGCGCCATCTGCAGCGACTTGGCGTTCGCCACCCACCGCTCGTAGTGGTAGAGGTACCTGTCGAGCGACGCCTTGGCCTGGCGCCGCTTCTGCTCCTCCTTGCTCCCGCCGACGTTCCTGACGTGCTGCGGCTGGCCGACGCACATGTAGTGGTTGCCCTTGCCGGCCGGGCCGAGGCAGAGCCAGCAGAAGGCGTGGCCGCAGCGGCAGCGCATGTGGTTGCATCCTTGGTTCTTCTCGATCGGCTGCCGGCATCGCGGGCAGTGCTTGGTGTTGGCCAGGACCCAGTTGGCCGTCTCCGCGTTCGAGCTGTTCTTCGCCTGCCACCGCCGCACCGTCTCGCACGTCACGGGACGGTGCGCCTCCTCGCCGCACCGGAAGCAGAAGCTGTGCCCGCACGAGCACGCCACGTCCGGCTCGGCGGCGCCGGCCTCGCCGCTGTCGAGCTCCACGGCGTGGGTGCACCCGGGCGCCGGCCACCACTTGATCCGGCCGCCGCTGTCCTCCACGTACGACCTGACCGCGAACGCCGCGTACCGGGCGCGGTCGGCGGCCGGCGCCGCCGCCTCGACGAGCTCCCGCGCCACCGGCGCCCGGCACGACGGCTCCGGGCACCGCAGCGCCAGGCACCGCGCGCCGCCGTCCTCCACCGCCGCGCGGAGGTACCCGCGCCAGCACGCGCGGCAGAAGAAGTGGGCGGCGCACCCCGCCGACCGCATCCTCCCCGCGGCGTGGCGCTCGAAGCAGATGGCGCAGAGGCCGGCGTCGTCGCCGGCGTTGGCCGCCACCGCGACGACGGGCTCAGGCGGCGGCGGCAGGCCGACGGCGTCGCGGACGCGGCGCTCGTCGGAGAACCAGCGCTCCTGGGCCTCGTCGGCCCGCCACTTGAAGTGGCGTAGGAGGACGGCGGCGATGCCCGCCGGGACCGACAGCACGTCGGCGACGGTGGCCGTGTCCGCCGCCTGCCGCGCGCGGACGTCGTCTTCGGTCAGGACGGTGTACTTCTTCTCCTTCTTGCCCAGAAGGTCATGTTTCTTTTTCTTCTCGGCTTCCTCGGTTTGCTTGAACAGATCTTTCTCGTCGCCGCTGTCGTAGTACATGTCATCGCCACCGCCGCCGCCGCCGCCGTCGTCGTCATACATGTCCTCATCATCAAGCCCTCCGTAAACGTCGTCGTCGTCGTCCACGTAACAATCATCGTTGCCATCGCCGCTCTCGCCGTCGTCACCTGTAGTCGAGTCGCCGGCGGCAACCTTGCATCTTAGGTTGCGCTCGCACTCGCCGTCGCAGTCACCGGACACGCGGCACCTCTGTGTGCTGCGGGAGCAGCCGCCGTCGCCGTCGCCATTTGCCATGCCGGGCTGCGTCTCTTCGCTAGAAGGCGGCGACGGGTTTTTGGCGAGGTTTAGTAGACTAACCCTAGCAACGTACGCCGTACGTGTTGCAAATAAGCTCTTGATCGATCCCCCGAATCTCCATATCAATCGGATCGGTTTCCTAACAAAACTCTTCTTGCACTTAACAACGAACTCGTACTTGTTGCCGCCTCTGACGTATTTGATACGATCTCTACTATGACATGATTTTGCTGCCAATACAAAAGTTCAGCGTACACAAAATTTGTACCCGGACGGCAGGAAATCATGTTACTTGCACTATCATCTGCAAAAAAAACTTACAAAGCAGCAGCTATTCCAATACTCCACAAATTCAATAGAAGAGTTATCATACGTTCATATAACTAGTGCTGGGACTCGGGCCGTGCTCGGGCCGGCACGGCACGGGCCCGTCGTGCTTCGTGCCGTTCCGTGCCGTGACGGCCCGTTGGGCCACGTCGTGTCGTGCCGGTTGGCCCGACATGATGGAAATGCGGCCCGGGCACGGCACGGAGCACGGCGGCCGTGCCAAGCACGGACACAGCCAGGTTTCAGTGGAAGCCTCTTTCAGGAGTGCGTTTTCAGTGTAGAGAAGGCGTATTTTTGTTGTTTAAATTGATTCTTTTATAGTGTTACATTGATTAAATAATTTCAAAAATTCCACTAAAATTACAATAGCTTAGGACAGATATATTACATGTATATATCAATTTTGAGTTCCAAAATCATTATACTTTGAGTGCGACAAAAAAACAAAGGAAAAATGAGCTTTTGCAATTTTTATCTCCAAAAATATATTGAATTTTGAACCCAATTTTTCACTCCAAGTCAATACCAACCTATACAATTTCTGGGGAATTTTTTCAACAATGTTTGCATGAATGTGTGTTCAAAATTTACTAAACTATAGAGAAGTTATGAGCTTTTGAGACAAATGAGAAGCAATTCAAACTTACATGAGTGTAAGTGCCACAAAAAAATTTATACAAAATTCCTATGTGTAGATATGTAGAAGTTGTACATCCACACAAAAAATTACGTAAAAATTCAAATTGGTTGGGGATTAACAAAAAAAAGTGAAGATAATGATGAACAGTGACCATTAGTGTATTGATTAATCAGTACAAAACTGAAGTAGAGAAATTTGCATACAAAGATTCCACATGATAGAGATGATTTTTTGAAAATTATAAAAAAAAATCATCAAATTTGGACCACATACGCAAAATCTATACAAGTTTGTATTTTGAAATCCGAATCAAAATAACAAAAATAACGTTGGGTAAAGAACTTGACAAGAACATACTGCCGGGCCAAATCCGGGCCACCAGGCCGCCTTCGTGCCGTGCCGGCCCGAGCACGGCCCATGTAACAATGTCGTGTCGTGCCGACCCGATGTGCCGAAAACTCGGCACGACACATCCCGTCAGCTCGTGCCAGGCCGGCACGGCACGAAATCCCATCGGGCCGTGCCAAACATTCGGGCCACGGCCCACCCGGATTTGGGCCGGCCCAAGTCCCAGGACTATTCGTAACTCATTAGAACAGTAACATCATGCATGATAGTTATGGACACTGCCGACACGAGTACCAAGACTATGGACCTGATAGCCGTGCATGATAGGGCTGAGCAATAAAGCATGGGGCTGACCTACCTGACTTTGGCTATAGAAATCAAGAAAAAATGGTTAATTTGCCTAAAAATGGCGCTTTACTCTCTCTCTCTCTCTCTCTCTCTCTCTCTCTCTCTCTCTCTCTCTCTCTCTCTCTCTCCCTCCCTCCCTCCCTCCCTCCCTCTCTCTCCCTCTCCCTCTCTCCCTCTCTCTCTCTCAGGTTGGAGGGGGGGGGGGGGGGCATGGTCCCCTTTGGCCACAACTAAGCCCTCATCTGAGCTCATTGTGTCACATTTTGTGGCAATCCTAGTCATGTTATTGGTTGTGTGTGAAAGATTCAAAAGTCCTTGAGCACGGCTATCTTGGTAAGAGAGGCTAGAAGCAAAATAGTAAGGTCATCCTAGTCATGTTCTTGGCTGCGTGTGAAAGATTCAAAAGTCCTTGAGCACGGCTACTCTTGGTAAGAGAGTCTAGAAGAGAAATAGTAAGGTCATCCTGCGGTGTTGTGGTCTATAACAACAGGCCATGGCCCAAGATTTGAATATTCAGACCTCGCTCCTTAGACTCACTTCGAATAGTACAAATTGAGCTTATTTCTTTGTGTATACCTCTGTCTGTAATTTTAAAAAAGTAGCTTTTATGTTGGATGATTGAGAAGGTTACTCTTACATGATGACATATGGTTTACTTATCAGGAAAAATTGCATGCATATCTTTTAAAAGTTCCTTCAAGTTCTATATTCCATTACATGTTGAAAGCAACTAAGCCACTATTGGTTTCTGCTTTTTGTGGCTCTGCTTTTATAATATTGCTTTTAGAATGCCAAAGTTGTATTTGTATTAGAAGTCAGAAACAAATTTGGAGGAGCTTTTTGTTGCTTTTTGTGAGGTGTAGCTCTGAATGTATACGATGACATTTTTCAAAAAGCCAGTTTATATTCAGCTCTAAAAAGCAGGTTTTTGAAAAGCTCAAGCCCAAACAACATGTCCTAATCACTAGCAACCAAGTATAGAGAACAAATGGTATTAGAAAGGGAAAATTGAATAGGGAAGTTAGATCACAACAATACCTCAGACACGTCTGCTTTATCGTATGTGTGGGTGTTGCCTTGCATCATCACCCTCGCGGCTCCGTCATCACTCATCATGCTACCACCCGCCGCTAATTCGTCGGCCATGATATCCTTTACCTGTCATCTACCTCTAGCCCAAGTCTATGATGGCTCCACCATCTGGCCGTCGTGCATCGTTGTGTCGCCGTCCCACCTCCTAAACCTCTATGGCTCTCGAAGTGTGATGAGTCCCATTGACAACTTCGACACACTATTGCAAGTGGCTGATGCAGCACAGAGTTACCCATAGTTTTTTTTTTAGACCGGTAGGTGAATATGTACCTCGGCCCAGCCGGCCAGCCCTAGTAAGGCTCAAACTAAAGCCCGAACGAGCCCATCCGCCGCCTCCACCCACAACTCCAACCCCCGCCGGCCGGCTGTCGCCACCTCTCCTCGAGCCCTCAGCCAGTAGTGGAACCAACCGCTCCGCCGCGCGAACGGAACCCCAGCGACTGGGTGAGGAGGGAAGAAGATGACGGCGTTGGAGAATGAACCCGATGCTGCGGTGGATCCCGAGAAAGACGACGGGGGGAAGCAGGAGGCGGCGGCGGAGAGGCCGTTCTTCGTGAGCCCTTTCAGGGAGAAAGTGGTGGTGAGTGGGACTCGACTCGACTCCCCTTTCCTCGCCTTGCGTACTTGATTTCATCGTCGTTATCGAGCCCTCCTTGCTTTGCCCGGGCAGAGTTGATTGATGACACTGTAGTTCCCTCGGTATGCTGCTTACCGCGCTTGTCGGAGTATTATTTGTGAATTAGGATTAGGCTTGCCGGTGTCTGGTCTAAATTGACTGTGCAAACCGCTCAGAATCCAGCAAATTTTGGCAGTTAGTTCAGTTTCACATTTTCATCTATTTGGAAATTAGAAACACCCTTTGTTTTCTTTTTGCTACTACTACATCATTCGTTCGAAATTAGCTACTTGACAGGTCTAAATATTTGTGCGCAAACAGAAATCATAATTGTTTGGGTCCTTCGTCTTCACTGGTCATGCAACCATAAACCTGGTTGAAGTTGATTACTTAAAACAACAACAAAGGGTGTTGTGCTGATCTAACACATGGTGCTGAACTCAACCACTGTCAAGTTTGAGTTTTTTCCAGATAGATCAGCACAATGTGATGCCATTAGCATGTCGCTAAGTTGATTTGAAGATTTGCTGCACATTATTATGTTGTGGTGAGTATAAATAGAGACTCCATACGTTATCTGTGCACCACTGTGGAAAGTTAAATATCTAATTTTTGTTCGAATTGATGTAATTTGCTAACATCGCCTGATTTGTGTTGTTATCCTCTTATCGACCACTCCTAGTAAAATAAAGCTAGGGGATGCTGTTGCTTGTGTTCCATTGAAATTGACTGCGCAACGTGTTCAAATCCAGCAAGTTTGAGCAATTATTTTACGGTTGCATCCATTGGGATTCCCCTTTTTTGCTTTTTGCGATGACATGATACGGTGACCTGACAAGTTGGAATGTTTATGTGTAAACATAATATGTTTGGTGTTGTTTTACCACTTATCTGTTCACCAGGAACCTAAACTGATTGAACTTAATCATTAACAACATTCTACCCTATGCTCAGCTTTAATTTCGGCTGATCAACAATATGCGATGCCCTTAGTATGTTGTTAAATTTTAAAATGGTTACTTGAAGGCTACCTGCACATAATTATTCGTCTGTTCTGTGTATAAAGTGAATAAATACTCTGTTTTTATCTCTGTCTCATGCTTTGTAATGAAAGGTTAGGTATCTACTGTTAAGTAAGTTAACTGTGCTTAGATGGCCGGCTTATTTAGTGTAACTAAATGGTTCAAGTGGATATATGGACTATTGAACTATGGATACCACTCATATTAACCTCCGACTACAAGAAGCATATGGTTCGGTCGGTCATGTTAACATCTTTCTTCCTATCCAAAGTTCAGATAAGACTATGTTGATCGAAAGGCCGCTACTAATATGCTAATTTGTGATCTATCCAGACTCCAGAGCTTTTTGTGGCTGCTGTTTTGGACAATACTCCTCACACAGCTCTTATATATCAGAACCAGGCCGTGTTTGTCACAAGTGCATCCCAATTGTTTCGCCTTGTTATATTTCTTCGTGCTGCTAATAGTTATTTTTCTGACCCCTCAATCTATGTACCTGAGAAATATAGTCTTTATTTTATTGATTCAAGGCTTACCATTTCCCCCTTCTAATCATTTTCAGATTCGAGAATATGTTACTCTTGCTGCAACCTATAACCATGTGCATTCATATGATTAACTATTAACATCACATCAATTATTAAGTGTCCTTTTTTTTTTCTTTTGCACGCAAGAGCTACAGTAGTGTCAATTTGTTCTGCCTACTAATCTTTCGGGCTCACTCATGCTTTTCTCTATTGTGCAGTACGCTTACTTCATGACGATGATTCTACTAATGTCTATCGTCAATTTGGGGATGTTGATCCTTAAGTACCTCGAAGAAAGGGATCGGTGCCGGTGCCAGACATAGCAATTGTGTTACTGACACCCAAGGCCAAGAACATGTATATTCAGCTCTATGACATGAAATAGCCTTGGAGGAGCACTGGTGGTAGTAGTAGAAGTATTATACATTTGTACTGGTTTGGTACGTATGGTATCTGCACTTCAGGTTCGTCAATTCTGTGCGTCTGCCTGATAAATCAACCAGGCACTGGATGGGCGTGCGACTGACATTGAGTGTACCTGAATTTGGCTTGCATCTATAAAAGAAGCTTGCCGTGCTTGTATGCTTTGTGTTCCATTCCACTCGTATGTTCTGTTTTGTGCATGCTCTCACAATGGTTATTTGGCATTTATGCTCCACTTGCCCGTCTGTTAGCGTTTTAAGAGAGCTTTTCAGCCACTTTAAGACTTGAAACCAGTTGTATTTTAGGATTGTTTTTTTCATTTGGTGTGTGAATGTTTGTTCACTGTTTTATACATGAGACAATACTTTAGAAGGGGAGGGATGCGGGACGGGAGCCAGCTAAATTTACTGATGAGGTGCAAACTATAGAGTATATATATATAGTTTTCAGAATATCTACACGTTGGTCCTATAAGTTTGTAGCATTACAGTCTACAGATCCCTGCCTTGATCCTTTTTCATTTCTGTTACTTAGGTTGAATATATGCGAACGATTTCTCAAAAATAAGCTCCATGGCATGGACTATGGGCAGTAAGATAAATACTCGACTAAACCCTGCAAGCGCTCAAGTGGTTCCAAAGTAAACCCTCCTTATCCCAGGTATCGTACACAATAAATCCAAATTTACACTTTCATGCAATCCTTGTCTTTAGAGCAATACAGTGCCAAAGTAAACCCAGTTACCTTGGTACACACACATTACCTGATGCAAACTTAATAGTCTACTTTAAGTCGCATAAGCACCCACCGATATAATCCAAAACCTCACTCACTCCA
This sequence comes from Eragrostis curvula, assembly GCA_007726485.1. NCBI lineage: Eukaryota > Viridiplantae > Streptophyta > Magnoliopsida > Poales > Poaceae > Eragrostis > Eragrostis curvula. The sequence continues at coordinate 4,018,857 of CM017440.1, read as the reverse complement.
TTTTGACCATAAAAAAGGGGGGTCTTGGTTAGCATATATGCTTTACTAAAAAGCTCTTGATTTTTTCTTGTTTTATATGGGGAAGAAAAAGCTCGTTTTTCTTTTGAGACACGGAAGAAAAAGCTCTTTTTTTTTTGAGAAATGGAAGAAAAAGCTCTTGAGTTCGTTGGACCCAAGGGGCAAAATATTCCACTATAACGCCAGGCCCAAGGCCCTTCCGATCTTCTAGTACGACGCCTCTCTCGTTCCACAAGCCCAGCCCAGGCCGACCCAACGGCCGCCGCAACCTCTCCTTCCAACCTGACCAGTGACCACCATCCGCCGCCGCCATCCCCGGGGGCTCGCGTCTCCTCGCCCTGGGGCGCGTTCGGTGTCCTCTTTAGACCCCTCTAAAGTTTAGCTCTAAAAAGAATCTTATTATTTAATAATACTAAATAAAGTTTAATGACAAAATCTTTTTACAGATGGGTACAACTTTACGAGACGAATCTAATGAGCCTAATTAATCTATGTTTTGATACAGTAATGCTACAGTAAATATCGTCTGATCGTGTCTTAACTATCCTCATTAAATTCGTCTCGTGATTTAGAGGGAGATTCTACAGTTAGTTTTGTAATTAAACTTTATTTAATTTAAGATAAAAAAATTTTTGTTTAGACCCCTCTAAATTTTAGGCTCTAAAACGCCACCCCTGGTTTCGTTTCAGTCGCTGTCAGTCAATTTGGGAGTCGTCGGACCGATACGCCGGTGACGCGCACCCGTCTCTTCCTGCACCGAGGTGGGCGGAGGGAAGATGACGGTGTGGGAACCCGACTCCGATCCGAAGGACCTCAAGGAAGGCGCCGCCGGGCAGGAAAAGAAGGCGGCAGCGGCGGCGGCCGGGGCTTCCCTCGGGGACAGAGACCGCGAGTTTGTGAGTGGGGTTTATGCCCTTTCCTCGCTTCCTTGAATTTTATTTTCCGTTATTTCTCAAGGCATGCTTTGCCTGGCCGTCGCTATAATTGATTGGTCGATCGGATGCTGCTGCTCAATTCGTTCTGTGATTATGCTGTTGTTGACCACAACTGGTATATAATTAGTGTTGCATGGTATGCTGTTATTCCTGTTGAATTGCGATCGAGGATCGACTATGCAAACTGTTACGCTCCAACTAATCTGGAATCCCCATTTTATATTTGAAACCTTCATTTGCTTGCTGCAGAAGTGCAGATTATGCTTTTTCTTATGCATGAAACACATACCAAGTATCAATGCTAGTAGCAAATAGAAACATCTAAGTAGCTGCTCGTGAGTGAGTTGACCATGCTAGTGTAAATTACTAAACTTTCCACTACTCAATGGTTCTATTGGACAAATGGATTGTGGATAACATACACTACTCTTTGTTGTTGCAAGACAGAGAAGAGTCTCTCCATTCTTTTGATTAATGTTGTCGTGTCGTCTACATAGATGTCATGTGGCTTTCGTGATTAACGTCTTCCTGCTCTGAGTCGCTTTGTTCACCAAAACCTGACTACTAATTACCCTTGTTCTTTATCCAAAGAAATATTTGTAACAGGTGCATCCCAAGAGTTTCACCTTGTCGATGAGTCGCTTTGTTGACAATACTTATTTGAATTGTCTGATCCCTCAAGCTGTGTACTTGAAACATAGAATAGTCCTTTTATTCCACGAAACTAATTATTCTGAGACCTGTTCATACGGAACAATTTACCATTCATGTCAACCATAAACTGAGTCCCTGTGTGCTAGTGCTAACATTGTACCAATCTGTTCTATCTACATATCTTTTGTGCTCTTGTGGGGTCTTTGCTGTGCAGATTATTTGTGTAACGGTTGGTCTATATGCTAATTTGCTTTGCCGTATTTTTCTCGCTGTTGATCATATTGTAAGAAAGAAAAAGGACGTGCCAATGCCAGGTATAGCTTGAATTTCCTTTTCTGTAGGACGATGTGGCTGAGACCCGAGATGAGCGAAGGATGTGTATATTTGATTCTCTGTGCCATGAAGCAGCCACTAGGAAGCCCTGCTAGTGGTTGACTGGTTGTTGCAGACTTGCAGTAGTAAAAGTATTGGACAAATAGCATGCATAGGGCTTGCCATCTAGTTTGTGTGCTGCCTTTTTATCTTAACCCCCAGGTGCGTGATCTAGAGAGCTAATATGCTACCTGGGGGTGGGGATAGTTACCTTAATCTCTATCAAACTTTTCTCGGATCCCATTTTCTATGCATCGCTGGATGTAAAACTTTAACTCTCCATTTGATAAAATGGAGAGGGGGTGATCCTCGTTTCAAAAAAAATCTAGTTTGTGTGCTTGCCTGTCATAGTATACCTGAACCTGGCCACCTCTTTAGTTGGCGCTTGCTATTTGTCTCATTCCATCAGTTTCTTGTACCGTGAATTCCACTTGCTTGTGTGCCTGTTTTGCGGATGGTCTTGTCAGCAAGGGAAACTATGTCTGATGTCTCTATAGTTTGTGTGCTGTTTTCCTGTTAGCTGTTCTTCTGCGCAAGCAGTGTTTTGGCGCACTATTAGTTGGCGCTTGCAACTAATAGTTTGCTGTGCAGATCATTTGCTTGATGGTTTATATGCTGCTGTTCTTTGGCATAGTTTTCACGCTGATGATCATGATTTACATGGAGAAGCAGAGGCCATGCCAGTGCCAGATGTAGCTATCCTGTCACCAATCTTCATCGGGACGTCTAACACCCAAGTTGCATGAAGAATGTGCATAGTCAACTCTGTTATATGGTTCGGCCGTGTTATATGGTTCGGCCACTGGGAAGTGCCCTGGTTATGGTAGTAGTTGAAATATTGGAGTATTATATATGGTGTCTGCGCTCAAGCTAATTTTCTGTGTCCGCCTGTAAGGCGCGTGATAGTGTACCCGAACCTATCTTACCTCTTTAGTTGAAGCTCGTCACGCTATTTCTGGTATTTCTGTTGCTTGTGTGGTGTTCTGCAGATGTCTCGTCATGGCCTTGTTACCAAAGAAAAGTTATCTGTGTTTTTGAAGACTTATGTTATCGTATGATATTTCAAAATGTTCCTTATTAGTTTGTTTTTCTGAAATATTTTGGAAAAAAAAGCTATCCAAGTTGGACAATGTGCTTCACTTTTTTTTTAAAAAAATATTAGATGCCTTTGGAATGCACAAATTTCAGATGAATTGCTTGAAAGGTTCTGCTGCATCCTCAATTACGAGGTAACTAAGAGTATCTCCAAGAGATCCCCATAAAATTGTCCCCATAAACTAGTTTTTGGGAGTAACAAAAAAAATTATGAGGGGCAATTTTCCATCTCTCCTCCAACAGTTCCCCCTTAAAATGGATCAAAACACTTTTGATTGGGCCACGTCAGCATTTAGAGTCATAAAAATATTAATTCTATTGTGAAAAAGAAGGAAAGGGACCCCAATTCCTCTCCTGTTTGTAGCTCCAAATGAGGTGAGTTTAGAGGCTATGAATAAATTGGGGGTGGTTTTGGGGGCCCTGTTGGAAATGGTTTTTTTGATTGACCTCTAATATTTTGATTTGAGGGAGGTTTATGGGGCTCTCTTGGAGATGCTCTTAAGAGGGCGTTTTGTGTCAGGCTGTAAACCGTTTCATATAACCAAAGTAAAGAGCTACGTGGCGTTCAAAGCAAAGTATACTTAGCGCATGGTACAAATTGGAACTCTGCGTGCTCGTATTATATCCATAATAATGTTTCCAGTTACAATTCGTATGAGCTACGTGGCGTTTGCCTCCTGACGAAAGGAGGAAAGGAAAAGAGATAGAGATTGGATACAAATCCATTTGGAAGCAGATCCCTCTCTTTTAGATCTTGTTAATTAGGATAGGAAGCGAATCCGCCCAATGAGGATTCAAGATATCTAAGCGCCCGAGTAGGGTTTTTAATTACCAACAAAAACGATCGCCACATCGTCGTCTAGACGACGGCGAGAGCGACGACCACGGTGAGTACATGGACGACAACGGCAACAGCGACGTTTACGGTGAGCACGCCGGCGACACGGACGACGACGACTATGGCGGCAGCGGAGAGGAGGGTTACTTTGACTACGGCAGTGAAGATAACGCCATGTGTGAGGACGAAGATGAGAACGACGTCGTCAAGAAAGATTACACCGTCCTGACGGAAGCCGACGTCCGCGCGCGGCAGGAGGAGGCCACGGCGAAGGTCGTCGAGGTCCTGTCGATCCCGGCCGGCTTCGCCGCCGTCTTGCTGCGTTACTTCAAGTGGAGAACCGACCAGATCCAGGAGACCTGGTTCGCGGACGAGGCGCGCATCCGCGACGCCGTCGGCCTGCCGGCGGACGGCGATGGCGGCGCGCCGGTGGCGACGGCGCTGAACGACAGGGAGCTCGCCTGCGGCATTTGCTTTGGAAAGTTCGCCGCCGGCGGGGTGCGGTCGGCGGGGTGCCGCGCCCACTTCTACTGCCACGCGTGCTGGCGCGGGTACCTCCGCGCGGCGGTGGGCGACGGCGCGCGGTGCCTGGCGCTGCGGTGCCCGGAGCCCTCGTGCGGCGCGGCCGTCGTGCGCGAGCTCGTCGACGCCGCCACGGCGGACGACGACGACGCCGGCGTCCGGGAGCAGTACGCGCGGCTGGCGCTCCGGTCGTACGTGGAGGAGAGCGGCGGCGGCCGCCGGCCGATCAGGTGGTGCCCGGGCCCCGGCTGCACCCGCGCGGTGGAGCTCGGCGCCGACGCCGCCGACGACAAAAAAGCAGTCGTGACCTGCGACTGCCTGCACGCCTTCTGCTTCCGGTGCGGCGAGGAGCCGCACCGTCCGGTGTCGTGCGCCACGGTGCGCTCGTGGCTGGAGAAGAACGCCACCGACGGCGAGAACGCGCGGTGGGTGCTGACCCACGCCAAGCACTGCCCGCGCTGCCGCCGCCCGATCGAGAAGAACCAGGGGTGCATGCACATGACCTGCCCGCCGCCCTGCGACCACGAGTTCTGCTGGGTCTGCCTCGACCCCTGGAACAGCCACCACGGCTGCGCCGGCTTCCGTGACCCGGACGCCGCCGCCGCGGCGGAGGCGGAGGAGGAGGACGCCGCCGCCGTGCTCGCGGCCGCCGCAGAGCGGCGGCGGCGGCAGGCCAGGGCGTCGCTCGACAGGTACATGTACTACTACGAGCGGTGGGCGGCGAACCAGTTGGCGCTTCACATGGCGATCGCGGACGCGGAGCAGCTGGGGCGGTCAGGGCTGGTCGCCATGGCCGTCGCCGTCGGGAAACCGGACATGAAACTAGACTTCATGACGAAGGCGTACGACCGGATCATCGCCGGCCGAAGGGTGCTGCAGTGGACGTACGCGTACGGCTACTTCCTCGACCCGGCGCGCCACGGCAAGGTGTACTGGGAGCTGTTCGAGGACCTGCAGGACCAGGCCAACTCGTGGCTGGACCGCCTGCACGAGGCCGTCGAGCTCGAGCGGAAGGAGATCTTCTGCGCCGACGGCGGCGACCCGGACGTTGTTCGCGAGCTCTTGGGGTACTACAAGGAGAAGGTCGAAGACCTCACCAATGGGGCAACCACCTGCATGGGCAACCTTGTCAAAGCGTTCGAGAATGATCTGCCGGAGTTGACTCACTGAATAGAAACTAGCTTAATTACACTAGTAGTATAGCAAAGTTGTCTCCGATCGATACATATATGGCTTAACTAAGGTCATCTTATAAATTAGTAGTAACATTATTTTAGTTTTGGTTACACCAAAAAAGGTGATACACTACCACTTCGTTTTCATGCATGTATACCAATGCAGAACAATGAGACCGATCGTTTTCATATATGGTCCTTTACCGATCCTAATGTTATGGAAAAATGACAGCAATGCGTTAATTTTTAACGCGTCTCCTAATTCTCAAATGTCTGAAAATCACAATTCATCCAGTCATCGTATGAACACGAGCTGCAAACATGTTTTAGGTAGGGACGAAGCCAGGAAGGTCATATATATATATAGTAAAGTAACAAGGCTATCTTGGGGAAGGGCAATGTCCTTTTTTTTGGCCGCAGGGGGGGGGGGGGGGGGGGGGGTTCTGGCCCCCTCGAGCCCCTCCCTTGCATCGTGATTTAGGGTTGAAGGTTTGGGAGGGTTCAATGCTAAGTATAGAAAAGGTTTAGGGGAGGTGGGCGGCAGATCAGTGGAATAGCGGAACCTCAATAGGTTAGGGGTGGGTGACACGCAGGGCCATCATGTTGCTGGCTGGGAACAGTGGAATGCATCCACCTCAACAATCTTAGTGCACATAGTCATTTTTATATATGCTAGTAAACATCCACCTCAACAATCTTACCTCTGCTAAGGGGGTATGAATACGATAGTGCTTTCCAAATACAAGGGGTGATTCCTAACCCAAATGGGCCATTGGCCTCCATTCTTATTCTCTTTGTTATCTCCTATTTTCCACGTTGGGCTTTGCCTCCTCCAATAGAGGGGGCAAATTGGGCCTCCTCCAATAGAGCTCTAATTCATTTTGGTGATTTTTGCAATTTTAGTAACCACTAATATCAACCTAGGCATGGAGTTCAATGGATACTACCCGCCACTGCCACTAGTTTACACACCTATGCCCATTTATTCTATTCCACATCCAGCCTTTTTTCTTCTACCCGCAACCTCAAACCCTAGCCGTCATAGGCTCACCCGTAGCTCCCAATCCCGCCACCCTGCCTCCAATCCGACACCCACTCCAAATCTGCAGTCTTGGAGCTGGTCCTCCACGCCCCAACACCTCCGTGACGCGAGTCAACCGTCCCTAGGCACAAGCCCGAGCCAAGACGCGCGTCATCCCCAACCATGATGACGTCTATGAGTTGTCGCGTGGCACACCACACGCAACCAATGCCCAAAGGATGTGCACTGGCTTCCAAGGTTAGGAGGCAAAAACCTTCTATCTCCCTTTTATTTATTTTTCTTTTTTACAAACATGTTGTGATGTTTCGAGCACAAAATGAATTAGGCAGCTAGCAATATATACATTCTTTGTGGAATAGGCAGCTTGTAATTTTCACAGAATTGTGCATGGTTTGAATTGGTACTGAAATCACTATTGTTGTATGTAGTGAAATTTGAGAATTATCCGTATGTTGAGAACTTGTGAGCTGTTTTAATTGAAAGTGGATAAACCGAACAGTCACTTGAAGCAGTCACATATTGATCCATCACTTCTTTATGTTAAAAATTTTCTTCTTTATTGGAAGAATATTCATGGACCAAACTATCTATACTTGTAGGTCGGCCCATGGATATGCTTCCAAGAAACAAGAAAAACTTTCTATTGAAGAAGCGATGGATCAACATGTGATTACTTGTGGTTAGCTTACTTTATATCTTTGAGCTTCCCCTTAGTTTTCTAGTGAGGTAACAAGAGCACAAGTCTAGTTAACGAGTGCCAACTATGAGACCAATGAACATTAAATTTCCCCAAATTATTTGTGAAACATGAAGCATGGCCTTGCCTTGTAACGAGATTGGATTCAACTGGCTAAAAAGGAAATATAAGGCCCAATATGGAAATTATAGGTGTTCATGACCATGTTGGGGTATGACTTCTATCCTTAATTATTTTTGTTTCAAATTTTAGACTCATTTATGATTTTTTTTGGTTGAAACAATGTACTACTATGACTTGTATATGCACTTTCGTTGTTGCTTGTTGTCTGGTTATCCGTTACTAGTGTTTATTATCTCACTATGCACTACCATATTGTTAAGATCAAATGTTTATCGGTGAGGTCGTACATGCATGAGGAAACAGCATGGCTAGCTGTTCTAGGGGCAGCGAACATGATGCTAACTATTTGGGCAAGTTCGTTGCAATGGCGGTGGTGAGAAGGAGCGCGAGTTTAGAGGCAAGTTTGGATAACATATATCATTGGCTTTCAAATTTGGGTGAAGAGGCGCTGTTGGATTGTGGAAAACCTCCACTATTAGAAATTGCCAGTTTTCTTAAATTTTTTTTCTCTCTTTCCCTAATAGTTTCAGGTTGTTTCGCTGTAGTGTTAGGTCCAGGGCAAAGAGTTCTTTCTTAGTAGTTAACAAGAAAAAAAGGATAAAACATTAACTTAGCTAGTTAGCAATTACGCTGAGTCAACTCAAACAAGCTTTAATTTGAGCCTTCCATGAAGCCCTAGCAGCCCATGACACTTGCTGAACAAGGTTTTGTTGACAGGGAAAATAAATCATAATAAAAAATCCAGATTTAAATTTGCACATGCTCAGTTTACAAATGTCACTTTAAACAGTCTAGGTGTTGTGGGGCTATACGGAGAGAAAAGAAGAAGATAGATATATTTGAGGTCACGGAAACCGTTAAAAGAGGAGAATATTACATACATGGTCGTTAGGAAGCAGATCTTCTTCCTACTATTTAAAGACAAGATACGTCGTGTGAGTAGAGTTTGTTGGGGAAGGGGGTCCGGTTGATTGATAAGTATGTTGGAGATTGATCGCTACTAATAAAATTGGCACTACCATTATTCCAGGTTGGGATCTGTTAAACCCTCGGCAAGAACCCGCCGCGTCCTGGCGGCATGTCGTCGGCGTCAGGTGATGGCGACGGCCACAAGAAGAAATGCCGGGGACACGGGGACGGCACCGATGACGAAGGAAGCTGCGAGATCACCGTCGGCGACTCCAAGAGATCCCGAACTATTGACGTCATCAACATCGACGACGATGACGACGGCGTAAAAGAAGATGATAGCATGGGCGAAGATGATGGAGGGCTTGCTGAGGAACCTGCTGCTGCTGATGCTGATGACTACGACAACGGCTCCGGCGAGGAGTACTACATGTACGACGACGAGGAAGGCAATGACGACGGCGATGACGAGTACGCCGCCGCAACGGCGGTGGATGATGACGCCTCGGCGTCCGCGCACGGCGGCAAGCCGAGGTACACGGTTCTGTCCGAGGACGACATCCGCAAGCGGCAGGCGGCGGACGTGGCCAAGGTGGCCGAGGTCCTGTCGATCCCGCCGGACTTCGCCGTGATCCTGCTCCGGCACTTCAAGTGGGCCCCCGGGCGGGTCCAGGAGGAGTGGTTCTCCGACGAGCGGCGCGTCCGCGCGGCCGTGGGTTTGCCGGAGTCGGCGGACGGCGGCGTCGGGAAGACGGCGATGGCGGTCGCCGACCGTCGCGCCGTCTGCGGCATCTGCTTCGACGGCTACTCCGCCGGCCGGAAGCTCTCGGCGGGGTGCGCCGCCCACTTCTACTGCCGCGCGTGCTGGCGCGGGTACCTCCGCGCGGCGGTGGGCGACGGCGCAAGATGCCTGGCGCTGCGGTGCCCGGAGCCCGGCTGCTCGGCGGCCGTGGTGGCGGGGCTCGTCGGCGAGGTCGCCGACGCCGCGGACAAGGCGCGGTACGCGGCGTTCGCGCTGCGGTCGTACGTGGAGGACAACGGCGGCGGGCGGGCGATGAGGTGGTGCCCGGCGCCCGGGTGCACCCGCGCGGTGGCCGCCGGCGAGGAGGCGGAGGATCAGAAGTCGTCGGAGAAGGCGTTGGACGTGGCGTGCGAGTGCGGACACGCGTTCTGCTTCCGGTGCGGCGAGGAGGCGCACCGTCCGGTGACGTGCGGCACGGTGCGCGCGTGGCTAGCGAAGAACGCGTCGGACTCGGAGACGGCCAACTGGGTCCTGGCCAACACCAAGTACTGCCCGAGCTGCCGGAAACCCATCGAGAAGAACCAGGGGTGCAACCACATGAGCTGCCGCTGCGGCCACTACTTCTGCTGGCTCTGCCTCGACCCGCTCGGCGGCTCGCAGCACCGCGGCTGCGACGCATACAGGCAGCAGCATCCCAAAACCATGTCCGTCAACGACCGCCTCGCGTGGACGACGACGGCGGCGGAGGCGCGGCGGAAAAGGGAGGCCAAGGCGTCGCTGGACAGGTACCTCTACCACTACGAGCGGTGGGCGTCCAACCTCTCGTCCCTCCACCGCGCGCGCAAGGACGTCGCCGAGCTGGAGAAGTCCGGCCTGCAGAAGCTCGCCGCCGCGGCGGGGATGCCGGCGACGGAGCTCGCCTTCCTCACGAAAGCCTACGAGCAGGTCGCCGACGGGCGGCGCGTGCTGAGGTGGGCCCACGCGTACGGGTACTACCTGGACCCAAAGCGCGAGGGCGCCAAGCGTGCGCTGTTCGAGGAGCTGCAGGCCCACGCCAACGCCTGCCTCGAGCGACTCCACGCCTGCGCCGAGCTTGAGAGGAAGCAGGTGTTTGGTGATGGCAAGGAAGAGGTGGGCGTGGTGTATGAGAAGGTGAGGGCGTACAGGGAGAAGCTTGTTAACCTGACGCGCGTCACGGGGACGTTCTTGGAGAACCTCGTCATGGCGTTCGAGACCGACTTGCCCGAGGTGGCCGCGTTGAAGTAGCTACCAGCAGCAGTTCGGAATTCCGGACTGGTACTGGAGATGGACGGATCATTTGGTTAGATTGTTGATTAGTTTCCCCCTTTGATTGACTTGAGATTGATCGAGTTGGGGCATTAGTTTCTCGTAATTTACTTACTACACATTTCCTGTGAACATTGGTTTATTCAGAACGTTTTCGAATATAGATTGTTATAAACTTGAATCGCATCTGGTCCGTGGTCTTAACTAACCATTGTGAGAGAGGTCGGCCGAGCTTCATGGAGGAGGAGCAGTGAGACGCGCGGTAAGCACTGCACTCCGGCCAGCCACGGCATGGAAACAGGGGACGCGTCGTTCCTTGTCATTCCAGGGTGCTCTGCTCGTCGTGAGATAAGGGCCATCCTTGTTTGATCCATACAATTAGGCTTCCTGGAGCTGTTCTAGGCTTGCGTGGACGTCCTGAGAACCGGCGGCGCTCCGGCGAGCCACGGCGTGCGCGGCGGAGACGGCGTTCTCGCGACCCCAGAGGTGGTCGCTGTTTCGAATAACGACCACCCCTGGGTGCCTAGTGGCCGTAGGATCGGACCTGTTCGGCTCAGATCGGCCTTTATATGACGCGCTCTTCCTGGTCCAAGACCACGCACCCCAGGCCAGTCAGTCAATCACGCCGCTTGCTCGCTCGCGCGTCGGAGCTCTGCCGCATGACGCCGCCGGCCGGACGTCCGCCTTTCTCCGTCCGTTCCCCCAAACTCCTTTCCGCACGCGGTGAATCCACCACCGCCACGCGCCTGCTACGCCTACTTACTCGCCGTCCGCCGCATGACAAGGCAGTGAGCACTGTTGCTCGCGGCAGCAAGCAATGGATGAGCATAAGGGATGGTCAACTGCGGGTCAGTGGCAGTCCCGTTCTTCCGGCGAGGGAACGCCTGGAGCCGGTGCCAGCGGGGCCGTGCTCTGGTGCGCTGCCTGAGTGCCGTGCTCCCGGTGAAGAGAGCGGACGGAAGGTGTTTGCGGAAATGCGGCTTCCAGAGGCAGAGGCAGCCTTCATTAACGCAGCCGGCGCGCAGTAAGTTTATCATCCCCGTAGCATTTTGTGTTTCCGGCACGCACTGTGAGATAAATCAAATGGAATGGCAGTCGACTCTGTATTGGCTTGGCAGCTGGTTCAGTGTTGGTGGAGTGCCGGCGCAGCACAGGTGTTGGAGGAAATGCCATGGAAAGGACATGGTCCTTCAGACGGTGGAGAGACTCTGAGTCTGATCTCGACGTGTTTTATTGAAATGGTCCAAACTGACAGATTATTTTTCGTGGAGAAATGATTCGAGAATTGACTTCTATTTGGCTGTAGTTCTAGACTTCTGGTCATACTTCAACAGAATTTGTCCCAATTTGCTATAGTCAACATCTCGGATATGACCATCGCAATCCCACCACTGGAGCTTTCCTGGAGAACTCTGCAAAAACCTTGCTTAGCTTCCTAGTGAAGCTACTACAGAATTGTGTTTCTTCAAGAGTGCCCCCCTGACTCATCACTGTTTCTGTCTTCTTGGAAATCATCAATTCATCAGAGACACTGACTGATTTTCAACGATTCTTCTCTTCTTCATCCTCTGTTGGAGCAGCCCTGGAAGAAAATCAGTCCAAAGACCATGGCACTGTGGGGTGGCGTGGGTCAGGTGGCCAGCATCGCACAGCTCGCTGGGGTGGACGCGTTCGGGCTCATATCCATGATTGTGGAGGCTGCCAGGACAGTGAAGAGGAACCGGGAGACCTGCCAGCTGCTCGCACGTCGCGTGAGGATGATCGGGGACCTTCTGCAACAGCTCCAGAGCTCCCAGCTGATGCAGCACATGGCGACAAGGAACCCGATGGAGCAGCTTGAGGAGACACTCAGACACGCGTACATACTCATCATGTCCTGTCGGGAAAGCAGCTATCTACACAGCTGCTTTACGGGAGGGAAGCAGGCTGAGCGGCTTCGTGAGGTGCAGAATGAGATCACTTTCTACCTCCAGCTCTTCCCCCTTGTCAGCTTTGTCGACAACACCCGTACCTTGGAGCGACTTATGAACAGAGACCGTACTACGTGCTCAGAGGTAAACATCGACTTACATTTTCTAAGGCATTTTGTTTTTTCAGAAAGTTCAGAATTACTTGCTGATGCCATAACCATGTCTAAAAGCATTTAATTGCATCTTAAGGCAACTGCAGGCGGGTTACACGAAGCACATCATTCGGAATGTGATGATAGGTATGATATATTGATGGTATCCCTTTTCCATGTAACGTTCATGGATTCCTTGTGCTTTTGGGGCACTCTAAACCTTTATCATGTTGCTGCAATTTAATTCCATTAAAAGTGGGCACCCATTGATGCAGAATAAATCTTATCACGCAACATATAACCTTTTTGAAGATTATGGTTGCTCTATACCAAAATATTGCACTGTCTATAGAGTACTGGCCTGGTGTGCAATTTTGGTGCGGATGATTACATTATTCTAACTACTTACAACATAGTCACCATGTGTGTAATACTAGTTATGTGCTATGACAATGGACAAAATTACGGCCTCATCCGACTCAACTCACAAAGTTGTGGAATAAAAATTGTATTTCAACAACCAATTCTTGGTCCTTTATTCATACAGCCTATCATTTATCTACATTTGGTACAATATCAGGCTCAGAAAAAAGGACCTCGAGGTAACTAAATCCATACATGCCCAAAAGCCTGGGGAAGAACAAACAGAAGGTATGTCCATGCACTTGCCTAGTAATTTCTTGTAGTTAACTATCTGTGCTATATATTGCATTGCAGACTTAAGAGCTACATTCTTGAGTAAATATATTCAATAAAACTTGCTGCGTCCTTTGGCAGGTGAGAACATGTTTTCTCAATGAACTTCAACAAAGATGTGTTGCAGGTTTCCTGAAACAACATTGTGCAATAATAGTTAAAACAATCTGCATTTTTAGTGCATGAAAAGGAACTCCAAACAAAAGCTGTCTTAGTAAATGTTATCCACTGCTTTATATGGCATGGCATGCCTCTCGCATAATTACCGGACAATTGTGTGATGCCATCACAGTTATCATTTGCATTCTATCTGGCCGAGGGTTGCATTTGCAATTTATTTTGTTTTATTCAAGGAGTAAATTTCTAACATAAAAATATTATGCAATATTATCAAGTAGTTGCTATATTTGTGGTATTATATTCATTCTGACACCTATGGGGTGCTACTAAACTAATTCTCTCTATTCTGCGATGCATCTGTGTATCACTAGAATACAACACATGTCAAGCATGGCAATTATAATATCACTATATTCAGACATTGGTTTTTTTTTTTAGGAATAAATAGTCAGACATTGTTGCCCTCCTTTTGGTAAACTAAGTTTAATATTTTATAACCTTCTGGAAATAACCAATGAACAAATTTGTTTCCCGGGGCAGGAACAAATTACCGGCTCTTCCTATTTTCCATACTGTTGAATTTCTTTTAAAGGAAAAAATAATATTAACAAGAATCCACTATTCGCAAAAAAAGAAGAAGAGAATCCGCCTGTAATTGTACTATTCGCTATTAACAAGAATCCGTTGATTATTGAATTCTATTGAATTTCCCTCATCTGTTCCAATGTTTCGTTGAATATTCGCATTTTGTTGTACACAAGATAGGTAAGCTTTGGATATTTGTCTGGCTCAATTCTACTGTAGGTTGTAATTTGTTGACTACAAGGATGGTTGCTGTATTTTGTAGATTTATTTTCCTCTTTCAAACAAGTATGCACTGCCGTTTATAATCATTGACATTATAGGAGATCCCTATGTATCAGGCCAAGTAATGGACATGGGGGAACTAGCAAATCTCATTGGTGGTGGAAAAGGAGCGCAGTTATTGTATTTCAGTTTCTCTCAGATTTTGGCTGCTACTGACAATTTATCAGAGAGGAACTTGGTTGGAAATGGTGGATTTGGCTATGTTTACAAGGTAATGTTTTTCCGAGACAATATCTAGTGTCACATAACTTCTTGAACTTCTTAAGGGCAAAAGCTTGATATTTTTTTTAAAAAAAATATCTCAAAATGCATCTCTATGCAGAACAGGGCTCCTCATGAGTAGGATCATGATCCATGTTAAAAGAGTCAACTTAAAGTATTTGATCTCTTTGACCACCATTCACTGTCACCACCGTCACATATTCACATATAAGCTTAATTACATCTGAAGTTTGTTCTAGTTCCCTCATACAATTCTGGATGTGATCTTCAGTACTGCATTCAATCATTTTAGGGCAAACTGTCTAATGGTCTTGACATTGCTGTCAAAAGATACAATACATCTTCGTTTCAAGGTCCGGAGGAGTTCAGAACTGAGATTGAAGCCACTCCAAACCTTCTGCACAAAAACATAATTTCTCTTCTTGGTTGTTGTACACAAGGAGGAGAAAAGATACTTGTCTATGAATACATGCCAAATAAAAGCTTAGCATCTATAATTTCGGGTAATTTTCCATTAGCATCAAAGCCTCTTTCACTTTATTCTATACCTTGTTAAATGAGTAGTCTCTGAATGATTTCTTTCTCAATATTTGCAGATGAAACAAAAAGGGAGTTGCTCAAGTGGTGTAAGCGTCTTCAAATAATTAAAGCGGTAGCCAGTGGTCTTGCTTATCTGCATGGACACTCTCATATGTGTATTGTCCACAGGGACATAAAATCAAGTAACATATTGTTGGACCATGAAATGAACGCTAAGATTTCTGATTTTGGTCTTGCTATAATGTTGGCCCCAAATACTACTGCAGAAGTGACCGTTTTGGGCACATAGTAAGAACTCAACTTATACAACAATCTAGTTATAGACGCAACATTGTTTTTTTTTTCGTTGAAGTGTTTGCATGAGCATTTGTGTGATATCTATCTTCATGTTCAGTGGCTACGCAGCTCCTGATTATGTTGCTACTGGAAAGATCTCAGAGAATGCAGATGTGTATAGCTTCGGTGTCGTACTTCTTGAGGTTATTAGTGGAAAAATGTTGTTTTATACTAAAGTGTATGATGATAGCCTATATCGGGGGCTTCTACTTCAAGATTATGTAAGTTTTTTCATTTTTAGAAATCATGCTATAAAAACCTTGTGATAGTCTTCATTTCATAACATGGCTGTTACTGATAAAGGGTAATCCTTTTTGTGCGTCTGACTAGAATATGTGCATTTGCTCTTTACCTAGTTACAACAAAGATGTAGAGCTAGGCATCTTTCTGAGTTGCCTTGACCTTTCTGGTCTTGTGATAAGATAATGTGATTTCTGTTCTACGCTTGCATAATTATGTGATCGATCACTGCTTAAAAAATTGGGTGCTTGTGATATTGTTGCTATGTTCAAACTTTTAATAGTTGGCAGCCTAAGCTGCAAAACTCACCTTTTATGTAAGAATTTGAGCCTATCAAAGCCCTAGCAATGATTCCCGGATGAAATCTCAGAAATTAATATTATTTTGTTTCTAAAGTAATACTGAAAATTTGAAGTTCCACCTGTAATGGATTGAATTTTTCTTTCAGGCACGCATGTACCGTGAAAAGGCGCAAGAGCTTGTCGATCCATTGTTAGATGCTAAAGGGAATGAAAAGGCTCAGGTTGTGGAATGTATTAAGGTGGCGCTGCTGTGCACTCACTGTCTTCCCGAACATCGGCCTGCCATGTCAGAAGTTGTTGCCATGCTTCATGGCATTCAGATTATTGGACTGTAGATAAGTCTCTTGGAATAAAGATGCATGTAATTTCTGAAGGATCCTAGATACTGTTGCAACAATATGAATATCGACTACTAATGTTTCTCCTAGTCTTGTATGGCGATAACAACAATAATAGTATGACATCATAGTCTTGTGCACAAGACTGAGGGATATAGACAATAAAGTTAAGTTTTGCAGTGGTGCGTGAGTGGGAGTTTTATTCCCCTGAGAAACTGCAGGAGATGGATCATTGGGAGGTCGAGCATGGCAAGTTGGTCAGTGGTGGAGTTGAGTGATCAAGTCCAACTTCGAGCTTGTTCAGTGGTCTCTTTCATGGCTTTTGTGCCCAGCACATCATGTTGACAAACGGTGCAGAGGGAATCTTGGGAGCTTCTTGGAAATTCAGCTCCTACCTTCAGCGCCGGATGCATTATCTATGCTTCGTTGAAATGTCAGTGCCACGTGCTCCTTTTATTCAGCTTATGTACTTACATTGTCGCATTAGAGTCCATGTCTATCATTAACATCAGGATAAAATGAAGCCACAAAGTTTTTCCCCCTTTCTCAAACAGACCATCAGGCAATGTTTATAGTGTCAATGCATACCTGTCCCTGCTGGACGCATCGAGGTTAGGCTGGCACTAGTGTGAATTGAAGACTGTAAGAGGAACCGGGTGAAATTCTTGGTCCAACTTAGAATCTGTCAAAGCCTGAAGGGTCAGTCTCAAGTGCTCACTCATGCATAGATGATTGATGCTTGAAGTTTCCCGGAAACTGCGCGCCTCCATTTGGCGCCATCGTGTGCCTTGTTCAAATGTCAATGTCACAGTTTCAAACAAGATAATTAATTAACAACATGTCCCGGTCATTGTCTCTTTCCTACTACTAGTCAATGTTCTATGTTCTATCACTACTAAAATCAATGATGTCCCTGAACATCATCTTCTCCCCTCCAACAGCTAGACAGTTAAGCTCATTCATTCCTAGCACCAAAGGAACTCAGAGAAGATGGCTTTGGTAGGTCAGGTCGCTACCGTCGCGCAGCTCGTCGGAGTGGACGCCTACGGTCTCATCACCATGATCGCCGAGGCTGCGCTCACGGTTCGCCGGAACAGAGCCACATGCCGGCAGCTCGCCCGGCGGGTCGAGATGATCGGCGACCTGCTCCGGCAGCTCCACTCCGCGCAGGGGCCGCTCACGCAGCGGCCGGAGACGAGGAGACCCGTGGAGGAGCTGGAGGAGATACTCCGGCGAGCGTACCTGCTCGTCAGATCGTGCCAGCGGCGCGGGTACGCGTACCGGTGCTTCATGGGGACGCGGCACGCCGACGAGCTCCGTGAGGTGCAGGGTGAGATCGGCTTCTACCTCCAGCTTTTCCCTCTTGTCAGCTACGTCGACGCCACGCTCGCGTGGGCGAAGCTTCTCAGTAAGGCTGATGATCCTTCCTGCCAAGAGGTACAACCCGTTCACAACTAGTTCTATTTTGTTTTTCTGGTTTCTAGCAGAAAGCACACTCAAGCTCTGTCTAGAACATGAAAAAAAAAATGCTATAGCAGCGGTACTTGAGCTGTCGTTTGTGGAATTTTTATGGTCCAAAAAATAGGCTGTCAAGTATGAAGTTTTGTTTGCTATGGCTTTTTGTATATATTTGTGTCAAGAAAACATGATAATCTTTACATCAGGAGGACTCAGCTTGTGCCCCTTTGGTCAACAAATCTGTTTTTATGACTTTTGGAGCTTCGTTGTAGTCTAAGAGAAAAAAAAAGGTTGAGATCTAGAATGTTTCAAGGAAATTTAACTGCTATTCTCTGTGGTTGCAGTTTTGTGCTATTGTTTATTTGAGAATAACTCATGTGTCATCTGTTATTTGTACAGGCACCTATGGTAAGACCATATTTTGTGCCATTCCTGTTGCTCTGCTGGGATGGATGGTGCTTTAGCTATTGTTCAGGGAGTATACCTCGGTATAGCGTACCCATGGTTTGCATCTCCTCTCGTGATATCACCCAAACTATCTGTTATTTTTCATGTGTGCCTGCAGGAGATAAATTCTGGATTACTGACTTACTCTTTTCTCATGATAACAATGATTAATTATCTAGCTAGCACACTGTCATTCGAACAGCTAGCTAGAGCACAATTGTTGTTTTTCTATGTCAGATTAGTAAAATTCAGGTCACTATATCGAAAGTACGGTTATCTGCCATTCATGCGTGCAAAATCGGTATGTTGGAATTTTCTTTTTCTTCACTGAATCAGAGTAATTACCTGACTCTCCGGTGTTCATTCCGTCATCCGGGTTTGCAATGTTCTGTTTGCAACTTTGCATCCAAAGCTTACATTTTGGTTCACCAGAATTACAAGGTTCCAGGGCCACAGGCGCATATTCCCAGTACGATCGAACCCGTCCACGAGCCTTCCACCGCAAAAGCACAATGAGTATGCCAACATATTATCATGCTTCAGTACTTCAGGTTCCAAATTAAACAAGCTTTCTCCATTATATCGTTCATGTTGTGACACAAACTTAGTACTGTCAGGCTGCAATCTCACTTCTCCTTTGATTTTGCACTTTTTGTATCTTCAGATTTCTAAAAATCAGCATCACCCACAGGAGTTGCTATTGTGAGGCAATGCGGTGACATTTTAGCTGTTCCTCAACAGCAATAACGAGGATCAATTTTATTGTTCTGAAGTTTCTACTACCGTCAATATTCTTACTCAGCCTACTTGAGAAGAACTACGCCATGATGATGTGAAAAAGATAGACGAAACACGGTCCCAACCAAGATTTATCGTAGCAGAGATAATCCAAGATGTCAGAGATGTATTGATGTCATTTTTGCCTTGCTATTGCAGAAGCTAACTCATAACTATCCGAGTCTCAGTGTCTTCAGATCTGTACAGCTTATAATCATAATCCTGCAATTTCAGGATGTTATTTATATTCTCAGTATATCGCTTTGAAAAATCAAAACTGTAATTTTTGAGGAAAAAATTCAGAATGCATTGCTTTGTAAAGATCAGAGTGGCTGCACCATTTCTTCTCTTCTTCCTGATCATCTTGATCTGTGACTGCAAGGCAAAGTTTCAGACCATCACACTATTTATTGAAATATAATTCATTATAAAGTGTATCTTGAGTTAAAATCAAACCACACAGGCATCTACCGTGGAGGTTCAGCAAGGCATTATGAGCACAGATACAGCTCACTGTTCACCACTGTCTGTACTGAACAACTGCAAACAGAAGAAGAAGCAGGGGAAGAGGCCCCTCACCTCTGACCTGCTCCCGCTCGGGCTCAATCTCAGCTCACTTTATCCATTGCTTGCCCAAGCTCAACGCGACAATGAAAACTGCAAGGATTGGCCAGGCCAAGAATTTCAGAGCTTGCAGAAATTCAGAACGCTGAACAGAGTCCGCCGTGGAAGCTTCTTCACCAATGCGGAATCGGAGAGCAGCCCCGACAGAGAACGAGCAAGGAAGAGGAACTTCCAAAAATGCGTATCGGATGCCACGATCTCTGGTCCCCGTCGCCGGCAAGTGGAAAGCACCTTCCCCTGAACCGGCGGACGGAGCACCAAGGTCCGCACCGCCATCGGCGCCATGGCCTCCGACGCCCAAGCCTAACGAGGAGGAAGCTCCTGGAACGCGGCCATTCGGATCCAGAAAATCCCCATTGGCTAGCGGAGGACGGCAGTCGCCCGCGGAGGCGCGGCCTCGCCGGATGCGGCTGGCATCCTCGCCGGCCCGGACATTTTGCCGAACGGCACCCCCAAACATTTACACAAAGACCCCTGGTTTGGATCGCGACTATTGATCGCCATCCAAATCAGGGGGTTATCTGCAAATAACTGGATCGCGATTAATAATCGCGATCCCAATTTATGCAAAAAGCCCCCTGGTTTTGGTGGCCGGGCTCCTCTTCCTCCCGCGCGGCGGCTCCTCCCGCCGGTCCGCCGCAGCTACCTTCCCCGCCGGGACGGTGAGTCCATATCCCGCTCACGAGTCAAGACCTACGCATCTGACTCCCGTGGAAAATGATCGAGCACCTGCGCTCTGGAACCAGGAATGGCAGCTTGATCCGTGCCGCAATCACAATCACGGACTTGCGCTTTGTAGCAGTGTAGGCTGGGAGAGATGAATTCGGGGGGATTCAGAGGAGAAAACTTATGGAGGAAGAACAGTAAACAGGGGAGGTAGAATTGCGTTTCATTTGATCGACCAATGCTGCTAATCGCTAAACATGGCAAAATCTCTCGTCATCTGCATACAGCCAAGGTAGATGCTACTACGCTCACGGCCTCTATGAGAACCTGCAAGCTGCAACTACAACGGGGCGAGCAACGTTCTGCAGACGCTTCCCCTGACTTGGTGCATCTACTCGCCATTTCTCTGTTTCACAAATTTGAAGGAGTTCCACAACGAAAAGTCAGAATGAAATGCTTTGTGAAGACCACAGTGGCCGCTCCATTTACACTAAATCAAACCACAAAGCCATTTATCATGAAAACATGAGCGGATTCAGGCAATGGATCATCGCCAGCTGTGTAAAACCAGCTTGAAACAGAGGCTAGCTCTCATTTTGGCTGCAATCTCACTTGGTGCGTTCCTTACCTCGGCATTTTGGCTCCATATCCCGCTCAAGTTCAGTTTCCAAGGACTGGGAATTTCGTAGCTCCAAGAAATTAAGAATCTGCCATGGCAGCGGTAGCAGCTTCTTTACAGGTGCGGCATCGGATGCCAGCGCCACCGGAGGCCGAGCTGAGCGAGTACATTCAACAAAAGCGTCTTGGGTTGCGCCGCCGCTTACCTTCTTCGCCGGAAACGCGAAAAGCACCCGGCTTGCTTCTCCTACGCCGGCAGCCCACCGCCGTCCACGGTCTCTAGCGTGCGAGCTAGAAGAAGAAGATTTTTCTGCGTTGCGCCTGATTCGAGGCAGCCCCGTCGGATTGCGTAGGCATAGGCCGTCTGCGGCGGCGCGCACCGCCGCGTCTGGGATCCCGCCGGCGTGGAAATTATTCAGAACGCCCCCTGTTTGGATCGTGATTAATAATCGCGATCCAAATATTTGCGTTTTGCCCCCTAGTTTGGATCGTGACTATTAATCGCGATCCAAACGAGGGGGCTATTTGCATATATCTGGACGATCCAAATTTATGCAGAATGCCCCCTGGTTTTGCTCACCTGACTCCAGTTCTTCTTCCTCGCTCTCGGTGGCTCCTCCGGCCGCTCTGCTGCCGTCGTGCACTCCGCCGGAATAGCGGACCCCCTTTGCAACCACCTCCAGCTCAACACTAGCACCTATATTGTATCTCCCCACCCAATCTACTTCGCGCAGCAAGGACCGGAGGGCAGACGTGCGCGCGGTCCGTCAGCTCCGGTCAGATGGAGGTGGAGTACTGGAGCAGCCAGGCGCTGGAGCTCAAGCGCCCAGAAAATGCGGTCCGGTCGAGCCTACGCCGCCGCAACCGCAAACGCAGCCGCAGCGGCAAATTCGTCTTCGGACACAAGGTGCCTGCTGTGCAGCGTGAGCGCGAGGTGTTTGTCGTAATGTGACGCCGGTAACTTGGAAAATTCCTGGGAAGATCGCGCCAAAGCTGGTTGGCTCTTCCGCTGGTATATCTTTCTTTATCCTAATCTGACGCGTAGGCATGAAATTGACTGTGCTTTTCCGCCTGGACTAGCCTGAGTTTCGCTCCCATTGGCTACAAGTGTGCAAACTATTTAGCAAAGCCTTCAATTTGTGCAGATTGATACTGTTCCTGCTTTGATTACTTGCCTGCCTCAGCCACGCCGCGAGGTACTCAAGATCTGAAGCAAAATTGCAAGTAGTGCTGTAAGGGGCAACAGCAGAGGGGTGGGTAGCATGGCGCTATGGAGCTGCCTCGAGCCAACGGCTACTGTTGCACAGGTGGCCGGGGTGGACGCCGGTGGACTAGTCTCGATGATCCTGACAGCTGTGCAGACAGTCCGCCGGAACAAGGAAGATTGCCGACAGCTGGCGCGCCGCGCTATGAAGATCGCCGACCTACTGCAAAAGCTTCAGAGCCAAGACATGATGCAGGACAAGGAGGTGTGGAGGCCTCTGGATGGGCTGGATGACACGCTCCGCGAGGCCTACGTGCTCGTCGCGTCTTGCCAGGAAAGCAGCATCACATACCGCTTCTTCATGGGGTGGAAGCAGGCCGACCAGTTTCGTGAGGTGCAGAGGAAAATCGATGGCTATGTTGAGCTCTATCCGTTCGTCATGCATCTTGACCTTACACAACGTTTGAACCGACTCTGCAACGCCACAAATGACCCACTCTCTCAGGGCCAGGTACAGTTCCCTAATTTCTCAAGCTGAATTGGTTTACTAAAATTGAATTTGCAGAGTGCCAGAACAATTTGAATCCAAACTTGTAACGACCAAGTCAAGCATGATCATATCCCTGTAAACCAGCCAGATTTTGATTAGTAGTGACTAGTACGTGACTTGGTGTATAACACAATATCTCATAGTTGACTCCCAAAATGAAAAAGAAGAAGAAGAAGAAGAAAAATTAGATCTTGGAATTATGATTATTCTTGCGTATGAACATTTTTTTCCATATTACCATAAAGATCACAAATCTTTAAAATTTAAGTACACCTTATTCGTGCTGGCCAGGCTTCCAAATAATCATGAATGGAAACAATGCATAAATTCAGAAAATTATGCTATTGTTCCACTTTAATCGACATTGACTGTCTACTGGGTACTCGATTGAATATTAAAAGGTCAGTGGTAAACAATACTAGATGGGCATACTCGGTGGATTTTATTTTAAAGAAAAAAGTTACTACTTGCCATGTGATAATTGATGCGTGTTTGTTTTTTCTAGGGAATCTGCGCTGTGCATGTTTTGGTACAAATAGAAGATTTGGAATGCTTGATTTTTCTACTAGAAATAAATCTGACATCATAGGGGCTTGTATTGTTATGTCAGGTTGCAGAAGAGATAGTTGGATCATCTGGGAGCTGTTCAAACCTTGTAGCAAGGTACCCTATAGGACTACCTTTTAACTGTCCGTCACATATTCTTTACATTTGCACATTATGGTGAATGGGGTGAAGGTAGAAGCTTTCTTAACTAAATTGTTGTGAATTTTAAGATATTGGATTTGACTTTCTGAAACGTCCAACTTGTTACAATTGAGGATATATCTTATTTTTTACGTCTTGGTGTTGTGATATGAGCTTGTGGTATAGCCTATTATTTTTATTTATTCTTTCAGCATGCACTTGTAAAAGAAAAAAACCATCTTAATTCATATTGGTAACGAGTTTTTTTTTTAATTGTACACAAAGCTTCAAGGTATCACTGCACTTCACATATAGTCCAGTTTATCTTTACCATATTTGCTCGCATGCCACTTTGATTTCCTGTAGTTCCAGCTAACCTACTAGTATTTCCTCAAGAAGGGATATTTATTGTTGAAGAACATCAAGGTATCAGAGTTTTTCCCAGTTCAAATAGTAATGATTTGAATTCCTTGCATAGGTTTCACTCCTTTCAGAATTCAGACTACATCATGCTGACATTTGTTGCCATGTTCCATCAATAATGATTAATGACATCTCAATGGCGTAAATACATGAAAATCCACAAATAGTCTTACTGTGTTTTAATGTTTACCTTTTTTTAGTGCGGCATGAGATTATGCCAGTGTCATTTATAAAGTAAGAGAGCTCAGGTAGCCATGAGAGGCCTTCAATTTTAGTTAACAAACTAATAGTAGTTTGTAATTCCTTAGTATACTCAATAAAGCTGGAGCATTGTTGCCAGCTTTATGCGGCAACAGGAAGTACAATGTTAATTTTTGTACATCCTCATGAGGTTGGTGGTACTAATACCCCTTTGGAGGATGGAGGAAAATTTGTTCGTATCTGATTGCATCTCAAAGGATCCTAGGTTGATTTGCAAAACAGATCATAGAATCCAAAAGCCTTGGTCACCACTGTTCAATAAATGAAAATTTTCAGGACTGAAGGGAGTACTATCTTAGAGAACACAGCTCTACCAGCAAATGAGCCTTCTGCTGTTGACGAACACCAACAAGCAGGTACTTGTCTATAGCTAAATGTTACTCCCTCAAGGCTTTTTATAAATCTAACTTTTGACGACATAATGGAGCAAGCAGGTTATGAAATTAAGAGTTGTAGGGTGAACGACCATAACATCCATATCTTTGAGTAAGAGTATTTTGTCATTGTGTGCTCATAGGGACGAGAAGATAAATCATGGCAAAGGCAGAGGAGTAAATTGCACAACCAAGCATGATTTTTGGTCACTTAAACCAAGCAAGATAGTCGTAGAAAATGAGTTAAATTGTTGCTTGTGACACTTAAAATGCATGATTTGGTCATAATGTTCTCACAAAACTGCACCCTATCCCCCATATAGCTCGGCTGTAGGTGAATGCTATGAACCAGAAGGTAGGATTGTTAGATCAGTTGGGTAGAATATATGCTCACAAATTTCTTTGGTGAAACAGAGGAAATAATGTTAGACTAGATGGTTTTTCCTATTTCCAGATTACAAGACTGACGCGTGAATTTTGCTAGTTTCCAGAAATCTGCTTTTCATTAGAAATGTTGAATCCTGTTGTCCTTGCAGATGATGATGAAGCCACTGTCATTTTGTCAGCTCGGAAGGGTAGATCTATCTGGCTTTGCTGGTGGCCTCGTGAGAAGAAACGAAAACCTACTTATGATCCATGGCTCCTTCACCATGACAGTCAAGGTAGTTTCTACGAATACTACATGTACAATGTGGAATGACTCACAGAAATTCCCCTATCTGCTCAAGCAAGATCTAGAGACGAAATTTAGCTTCAGTCTACGAGCACAAACACACACAAAAAGAAAAAAAATCGTAGCAATATAATCATTTTAAAAAATGGGCTTTCTCCTTTCAGGGTATTCAGCCTTCCATCTGTCTGAGCTGTCAAGTGCAACGAATAATTTTGCAGTTGAAAATGTAATTGGGCGTGGTGGTTTTGGTACTGTTTACAAGGTAATGTGCACTGTTTTGTGAAGGCAGGCCAATTTCATTTCTGCGCTGGCTTCCCTTAACATGGACATTAATTTCGTTTGTTTTATTTATCTTTTTCTAAATATTAATTTTGTAAGATCTTACAAGATTTTGCTATAGAGTTATCCATTTTGTCTGCCTTTTCTTCATTGGATAAAGTGAGACAATTGAAAGTCGTAAAGACAAACTTTAGCCATCATCATAACAGAATAAAGTAACAAAATCCTGAAATATTCTAGCACAACATTTGTACTTTTTAAGCTCGATGGGAAGCATGAGCCGCCAGTGTAAAACTAAAATAGCATTCACCTAATTTATCAGTAGACCAAAGTTCCCAATGGTGCTCCCTCCCTCCCTCCTTTCCTCCGCTCCTAGGGCACTCATGGAAAAATGCGGTAGATTTCTACTCTTTTTTCCCTCTTCCTATTGACGATTGGTGTCATCTGTAATATATTTTCATATCTTTCAGGGTCAAATGCGTGATGGACTTAAAGTTGCAGTAAAAAAATGTTCTTGTTTACTCTCAGATAGCAACCAGGGTCAACTGTTACAAGAATATAGAAATGAAGTCCAGTTTCTTATGAAGCTCCACCACAGAAACATAGTTAAACTTCTAGGCTATTGCATTGAGCAAGAAGCTATGATTTTGGTTTACGAGTACATCCCGAACAAAAGCTTGGACAGATTCATATTTGGTATCTTTTCACTGGCACTTTGATTAAAGGTACCATTGGTTGATTCTCACAACATTTATTAGCCTTGCTAACATAATTGTTTCCCCAGGCAAAACAGAAAGACCACTCAACTGGTCTGAACGCTTCAGAATAATTAAAGGTGTAGCACAGGGTATTATGTATCTACATGAACACTGTGACACACCTATCATTCATGGGGATATAAAACCAGGAAACATTCTGTTGGATTCTGACACTGTGACACAGCTAGAATGATTGTTTCCAATGTCCATGAAGAATACAATTCTGGCGAATCAAGCATCCGGGGCACATTGTAAGAACTTGATTAGCAAACATTAGACTCTTCATTATTTTCTTTGTTATTGATATCCTTTATTTGCTTCCATTTTTCAGTGGTTATGTGGCTCCTGAAATCATTGGACAAGGTATATATTCAACCAAGAATGATGTCTATAGCTTTGGTGTTCTGCTTATCGAGATTATTGCTGGGAAAAGACGTGTGTTGCTTCCTGATGAAGGACATAGTTGTGGCAAATACGTACATGAATATGTAAGTGAAACCTTTCAAGGACACTTTTTTCTACATACAAGTTTACCATAATTATCATAATATCATTAGAAAAGTAGTATTCATAAACTGATTATCCAACTTATAAAACTATGTATCTCTTTTCCTTCTTAATATAAAAGGTAGCTCTCCTACCTACTTTTCGAAAAATAGCTGATTATCCACTTGAAACAGAGTTGGAGGCATGCATGGTTATATTTAATTTCGACCGCAAATCCTATGCCCATTGAGCGGACGCATATAAATGAGACTCTGTTTTCCTCTAAGCACAAAAATAATAAATTTCGCAGTTAACTGTGGTTCACCTTTTAGGGCCTATTTTGAGTGCAGGAATCTCACAAAAAATAAGAAAATATCTCTTTTCAAATGGTTCTTTTTTTTTTTGCGAGTAATCTTTTCAAATGGTTCACTAGGATATAGTTTAAAAATCGTCATCTGGCATTGAAGCTAGGTTTGACACGGGGATTTTTTTATTTTTATTTTTGACAGGCTCGGGAATTGTGGCTAACAGGAAGAGCAACGGAGATAATAGATCCATGTCTACACAACAGAGCTCACATGGCTGAGAATGCATTCAGATCGGGTTGGTGTGCACTCAACGGGATCGACCCTTCATTTGGGAAGTTCTTCTCATGCTCAGGGTGTGTTTGGTTGGGCTTTTTTTGGCTTTGGCTTTTCAAAAAAGCCAAAAGCCCAACCAAACGGGTTGGCTGCCAAAAAAAGTCACAGCCAAAAGCAGCTTTTGTCTAGTTTATTTCTGAAAGCAGGTAGGAAGGTGCTTTTTTGGGCTTTGGCTTTCACAAGTATGAAGAAGTTACCCATATACATGTATACATACATACATATATATGTACACATATACATATGAATATTTATAATATGCATAAAATATTTATAATATTTATATATACATAAAATATTTATAATATTAACATATATATGTGTATGTACATATAGTATTTTAAAACATACATATACATTTACATATGTAGGTATAAATATTATATAAAAATATACATATTTATTTATAATATTTATATAGACATAAAATATTTATAATATATACATATATATGTATATATACATATAATATTTATAAAACATACATATACATTATGTATGTATATATAAATATTATATACAAGTGTGTACATTTATATACATATGAATATGTTATATATGTGTGTGTATATACATACATATACATGACATGTAGTCAGTTTCCAAAAAGCCACAGCTGTTTCACCAAACGGTTTTTAACTTTCTCACAGCTTAAATCCTACAGCAGCTTTTTTTACAGCTCACAGCCCACAGCAGCTTTTTTGACAGCCACAGCCCAACCAAACACACTCTCAGCAGCGAGAGTATCAGTGTACCTACCCCCGAACAGGTTTTTATGGATACAAGCAAGGATGAAAACCAGCACCTGAGCCCTAACTTTTTAAGTCAGGGCGAAGACTCTTTTAGCCTACCTAGATAGGCGGCACGCTGGGAAACAAACATTTCTCAAGTTATCTAACACTTGCGGAAAATGTTGAAATATTAGAAGATCAAGGGCCATGACCGCTCCGTGTCAGCTTCGTCAAATTGTACCTGTGGTTTTCGGATGCTACGTTTTTTTTCTTTTCTTTTTTTGACACTAGGAGGCTACCTTACATACATATGTTAAATCTTAAGCTATAGCAATTATTCGTGGAGCACGGCTTGATACATAATGCACCGGGCGAGGAAGACGCGAGGTGAGAAATCTGGACCACTGATATGCGATGGGAGGGAACAGAGGAGCAAATGAGAGGAAGAACAATGAACAGGGGAGGGAAGATCCAGTTTCGTTTCACCAATTAATTAACGCCAACACATGCCATTGTTAATCGCTCTAATCTCCATGTCAGCAAGCGCGTGTGCATGGGAGCTTGCCTAGGCAGCTCTCTGCTTTCGCCTTGGGAACCCAGCTGTAACTTGCCTAGATTCAGAACGCTCTGCAATCGGCATGCATTCATGTCGTCAGGATGTTGTCAATTTCTTTTGATTTATACATTTCAGAATCCTGCAATTTCATGATGATGTCTACAATATTCTCCACATCTATCTTCCACAAATCAAAAATGGAACTTTCGAGGAAAAAAATCTTGCTTTGTGAAGATCACAGTGACCGTACCATTTTTCACTGAATTACCTTCGCTTTGAGGCGCTGGCATGACCTGAGGAGCTGACCAAGAGTATGCTCCAGGGCACCTTGTCTCCGGCCACTGCATGATGTTCTCGACGTTGATCTTCCGGAGGCCAGAGCATGCCGCCGATGTTCTCGAATCTCGACCTGCCTCGCGAGCCGCAGGCAGGTGGGCATGTACCGTGTGTCCGTCCGTCTGTCCCCGTGCGCGCGGCTTCGGCGATCATGGTGATGACCCCGTCGGCGACGACTTCCACATGAATTTTCCGAGAGCATAGTCGGAATCTAGCACTCTCTTATTTTCTGGACAATTTGCCCTTGCTTGTTTGTCCTGATTCATGTGGTTGCTTCTACTGTACCCATATGCATCAAAAACAAACAGCAGCCTGACTGAAAAAAGAAAACACATGGCGTGAGCACAAAAGCGCATTCAGATCAACCAACGAAGACATACATAACAATACATTTTGCCTCGTGCTGGCCATGGACTAGCTTGGCGAGGTCCCTGAAGATCTCGTTGATTTCCTGCTGAATCTTGACTATCTCCTGCTCCCTCTCCTGGACGAGCGCCTCGTTGAAGGTGACCTCGCTCTCCGGGCGGGCCAGCTCCTGCGTCCTCTCTTACTGGACAAGCCGCCGCCGTTGCTGCTGCATTTGGATGTTGCTATATTCAGAGTAGACTTGCAACTTTCGGTGCTAATTTCCGAAGCGCGGACCAATTTTCCCTATTTTTTTCTGCCAACAGTTAACCCCTACTTTTGACAGAGCACGTAGAGTGAATAGAGTTATGGACGTTACAGTACATGATATGGCTAGCCGGTGCCACCGTAAGCTAGCGAGCGAATTTTGGCAAATCAAAGACAGTTATCTAGCTAGCACACTGTTATTCGGAACAGCTAGCTAGAGCACAATTGTTCATCTTCTGTGTCTGATTAGTAAAATTCAGGTGCACTATATGGAAAGTACGGTTGTAAGTGTGTCATTCATGCGTGCAAAATCGGTATGTTGGAATTTTCTTTTTTCTTCGTCGAATCAGCGTAACTGCCTAATTAATCTGCAGCGTTCTTCACATCGTCCTGGTTTGCAATGTTCTGCTTGCATCCAAAGCTTACATTTTGGTTCAGCAGAATTACAAGGTTCCAGGGACACAGGCGCAAATTACATTTTGATAATATGTTGCCTTCGACTACAAAAGCACAATGAGTAGACCAGCAACATATTATCATGCTTCAGTACTTCAGGTTCCAAATTAAACAAGCTTTCTGCATTATATAGTTCATGTTGTGACACTAATGTCAGGCTGCAATCTCACTTCTGTTCTAATTTTGCACTTTTTGTATCTTCAGATTTATCAAAAATCAGCATCACCCAGGAGTTGATATTCTGAGGCGATGCCGTGGCATTTTAGCTGTTCCAGAACAGCAACAAATGAGGATCAATTTTATTGTCCTGAAGTTTCTGCTACGGTCAATATCCTTACTACTAGAGAAGAACTAGGCTATGATAATGTCGAAAAGACGAAACACAGTTCCGACCAAGATTTATCATAGCAGAGATAATCCAAGATGTCAGAGATGTCTTGATGTCATTTTTGCCTAGCTATTGCGTTTGCTAACTCGTGTACTATCTGAGTCTCGATTCCTTCGGATCTGTACAGCTTATAATCAGAACCCTGCAATTTCAAGATGTTGTCTATACTCTCCATATATCCCTTTCACAAATCAAAGCTGTAATTTTCGAGAAAAAAGTTCAGAATTAATCATTTCTCCTCTTCCTCCTGATCATCTTGATTTGTGACTGCAAGGCAAATTTCAGACTATTCTTATTTGGATCTGGCATTCCGGCAACTTCATTTTCACTGAAATATAATTCATGGTTAAATATATCTTTAGTTTTTGATAAAAAAAATACAAACCACACAGGCACAGATGCAGCTCACAGTTCACCGCTGGCTATTTACTGAACAACTGCAAACAGAAGAAGCCGTGGAAGAGGCCACTCACCTCTGACCTGCTCCAGCTTGGGCTCAATCACAGCTCATTTTGTCCGTTGCTTGGTTGCCATTGCAAGCTCAACGCGACGATGAAAACTGCGAAGGATTGGCCAGGCCAAGATTTTCAAAGCTTGCAGAATTTCAGAATGTTGAACGGAATCCGCCATGGCCGTGGAAGCTGCTTCACCAATGTGGCGTCGGTGACCATCCCTGATAGATGACGAGCAAGGAAAAGTAACTTCCACAAACTCCTCTTGGATTGCGCCATCGCTGGTTGCCGCCGCCGGGAAGTGCAAAGCACCCTGCTTGCTTCCCCTGAGCCGGCGGACGGGACACCAAGATCTACACCGCCATGGCCTCGGACGCCCGATCCTAACGAGGAAGAAACTCCTGAAACGCGCCAAGTCGTGGCCAGAAAATCCCCGTTGGCTAGCGGAGGACGCCCGTCGCCCACGGTGGCGCGGCCTCGCCGGATGCGGCTGGCACCCCCGCCGGCCTGGACATTTTGCGGAACGGCACCCTAAACATTTACAGAAAGCCCCTGGTTTGGATCGTGACTATTGATCGCGATCCAAATTAGGGGGGTATATGTAAATAACTGGATCGCGATTAATAATCGCGATCCAAATTTATGCAAAAAAACCCTGGTTTCGGGGCGGACAAATTCTCTTCCTCCCGCGCGGCGGCTCCTCCCGCCGGTCCGCCGCCGCCGTTCTCCTCGCCGTGAAGGTGACCTCATATCCCGCTCCATACCGGACTATCTGACTCAAGAAGAAGTGACCTGTGCAAGCAGATCGACAAGCTGCGCTCTGGAGCGAGCAAACATTGGGTGCGCGAGCAGTGAACAGGGGAGGAAGAAAGAACTCGAGTTTGATTTATTAGTCGACTAACTAATGCGGCCAAACATGCCACCAATCCCTCTTCATCTGCATACAGCGCAGGTAGCATCCCTGCTCCTGGTCGCCGCCATGAAAGCCTGCACTGCAACTGCAACACACACATTCAGAACGTTCTGCAGATGCTTCCCAGTTCCCCTGACACGGTGCGCCTACTTTCTTCAGTCCTGAAATTTTCTTTTTTTCCCATGATTGCTGCTCCCCGGGCAGAACAACTGAATCGGCAGTATAGTAGAATCGCTGAGCTGAAAGCAAAGAGTCTCTCATACGCTAATTCACAGGTTCGCCGTTGGTGGCAAAGCTCTGCTCTGCTCTGCTACTTCGTGGCGTTCCATGGCTCGTGTACCCCTCGCAGGTTGCGGCTGCCTCCGGCACGCATCGACCAAGCAGCTGCAAACCGCAATGCATTTCAGCATTTGCATCTGCGTACAACATGGCTTCATGTTGTCCCCTGAATTGGGGCATCGAATTCACTGAATTACTTTCGCTCCGAGGCGCTGGCAGGACCTGATGAGCTGACGAAGAGTCTGCTCCAGGTCACCATGTCTCCGGCCACTGCATGATATTTTCTTCGAGGGCGTGGAGCTTCCAGAAGCCGCAGCGAACCGCCGACGTTCTCGACAAGTCTCGCGGCAGCGTACCGTCACTGACCGTGCGCGCGGCATCGGGGATCATGGTGATGATCCCGTAGGCGTCCACTCTCGCATGGCTTTTCCCAGAGCATCTTCGGGATCGCTTGCCGGCGTCGCGTACAGGGGGCCGCGCAGCCATCCCTGCGGGCGAAGAGCCACGGCTGCGGCATTTCCGCAAACACGTGTTGGGCCTCCTGGCGAGGAAGACGACTCCCCCGACGCGACAAAACTGGACCGCTGAGATGCGATCGGACGGTTGTAAGGCACCCAGGGGGCGGTCGCTATTCGAAATAGCGTTCATCAAAGTTTGCATTACCGTTAGAACCGCTCCAACCGACGGCCACCGGTTTCACCTGTTTTACCGGTCACCACGGTAACCGGTCGAAAACCGGACAAAAATTCAAAAATCAAAATTTGAATTCAAAACGTCGGTTACCGACCGGTTTCGTCGGTAACCGATCGGTTTTCTCTGAAAACCGAACGGTTTTATGGGTATGACTGGAAATTGCGAAAATAAGCTTAAAAAGTAGAAAATTTTTGCATGACCTTTGCTGAAATATTTTAATAATGGTTAACCGGACATTGACAACATAGAATTCATAAAATATTGCACCAATCAACCTCATACAACATACCACAATTCATACAAAGTCCAATATTAATTGTTCGATACATAGTTCTTGACGAAATTTAACATACAACATAGTTTTGAACATAATACACGTAGTTTTGTGCACATCAACATACAACAATAGATACAAGCATACATCTCAAGACCATATGACGTCGGATTGTCCTAAATTGCCTAAATTTTGCTACATGTTCTACTTTTACATACACCTAAATTGCCTAAATTTTGCTACAATGCCTTACATTGCCCTAAATTGCCGCGAACACCATTCACTATATTACAGTTGCATATCATTCAAATGGAAAACGGAGAAAGTTGAAAAAACAACGAACTCACCTCCTACCGGCGTCGCGCGGAGAGCAAACCGGTCGGTTTGCGCCGGTTACCGCGGTATCCGAAGCAGAAACCGATCGGTTTCTTCGATATCTCGACGGCGACCGACCCTGAAATGTTCCCGCAATTATTTGACCAATCAAACGATCGATTTTTTGTTAACGGTTTTCACCAATGTGCTGCAAATTCCTTCTAGTTTATTTACATATTTTTTGTTTCAAAATTTTTCAAATTTTCAAAAAATTTCAAATTTCGAACTTCAAAACCGGCGTACCGGACCGGACCGGTTAGTCCGATAATCGCGGTTACCGGCCGGTAACCGTCGGTTTTGCAAACCCTGGCGTCCACCCGGTCGTTATTCAAAATAGCGACCACCCCTGGGGTCGCGAGGAACGCCGGCTCTGCCTTGCGCCGCGGCTCGCCTGAGCGCCGCCGGTAATCCAGCTGTCCCACGCGTCCCTCCGCTGACTCTGGCCATCCTCGTATCCGCCCCAAATCCCTTGGGGCGCCAAGACTGGTCGGAGTTTGAACTGACGGCCTGCGTCCCGAAACGCCTCCTCTGCTTTTCTTGCCGTGGCTCGCCGGAGCGCCGCCGCCGCCGTCTATCTACTGCTGTCCCCTGCGGCGTTCCCCTCCTTGTCCGCAGTCGTTGCTCCTCCTTGCAACGGTCATTGGCATCTGATTCCGTTGGCTCGTGGGCAGAACTGGAGCCGGCCTGTCTCAGGGCATGGCGCGTGCGAAAGCAGAACAAGCCAACTTGTAACATATTTTCGACAATAAGAAATACTTCTTCCAGCTAGAAGAACAGGCATGCTAGGGGTGTGTGTGTGTGTTGTCGTGCTGTGAATGATAAACTCGTTATGTTACATCCGTTTCTTGCATCCCTGATAGTTATGTTGGGACAGATATTTAAATCATCATTTCTCGGTGTACGTATTTTGGATCACTAGCGTACGATTGCTAACATGATGTGCAGCTCCGATTTCATGTACATATCTTCGTCCTCAATTAAACAATGTTAACGATTTTTGTTTTGCAACATATTTTCGACAATAAGAAATACTTCTTCCAGCTAGAAGAACAGGCATGCTAGGGGTGTGTGTGTGTGTTGTCGTGCTGTGAATGATAAACTCGTTATGTTACATCCGTTTCTTGCATCCCTGATAGTTATGTTGGGACAGATATTTAAATCATCATTTCTCGGTGTACGTATTTTGGATCACTAGCGTACGATTGCTAACATGATGTGCAGCTCCGATTTCATGTACATATCTTCGTCCTCAATTAAACAATGTTAACGATTTTTGTTTTGCAACACTATGGTCGCTCCCGTAGCAAACCACGCACCACTCACCTCGTCAGTCTACAAATTATCAATCATGTTTGGTTCACATGAATTGTCCATTATATTACGAAATTTACTTCATCACTGATCAAGAAGCACACCATTCCACTAATCCACTGACAGTGAGTACTAGTTCAGATGGGAACGGAATATGGATTCATCACACATCGCCTTTTCAAGACCTTACACGGTGGTGATCAAACTAACGGCATAAACATCTGGCCAACAGACATCCAGGGCACCAAACCTCAGCCCACAAGACCGAAGAACAAGATTTGGGGCCACACACCATGCAAATTACATTACAAGTCCATAGTCACTAGTTCACTACTACTGCCAGGGCGCCAAACTACACATACTAACTGAACAATACCACTTATTCACTCATTCACAGGCTTATTTCTCAGAAGGCAGCAGTTTGGTAGTCAGATCGCAGTCACTTCCCGACGACTGCTTAGTGGCATAGAGCTGAATATACACGTTCTTCATCTTGGGTGTCAGATAAAGTGTTCCAATAAGGATAGGTGATATGATAAGAACACCCGGCCACGGATCCCACCAGCTGTCGGAAACCATGACCATCCCTGCCAAGATACCTACAGAAAATAGCAGGTAGACCACAAAGAAAATGTCCTGCAAGCAGCAAGCGCAAAAGATTATCAGGGAAGAAAATATTCTACAATAGCTCTTGTGAGCAGAAAAACGGAACAATTATTGATGCGTGCGGAGGTATGCTGTATGGAATTCAAAATGAGCAGTGCCACATGAAGCAGCAAGCAGGGACACCACATTATCAATTACATGGGGAAACGGTTTCAAATGTCAGCATAACAAGGGCCATTCTATATTCCTAGCAGACTCAAGTTGAGGGATCAAACAACGCAAACTATCAGCAAAAAGAAAGGGCACAAACATCTTCAGCTAAAGCCGAAAGATTAAACAAAAGTGCCCAGAACTGTTTAGTTGCACTAAAGCAAAGAGCTTGTGTATTATTCATCATCTTAACATTTACAAATTAGGATGCAAAGACCCGTGTTTTTATGGTGTTGTGGTGTCCTGTGTCGACCCATCCCCCTCACAGCGCCTACGCGTGGTGGCGTAACTAAAACTCTGTGGCGTCAAGAGTCATAGTGCCTAGGTGATGCCACAAAACAAGGGCAGCGACCCATTCCCAGCAAGTGATGTGCATCCTTCAAGTAAATTAGCACTACACAATGTTGATCCATCAGCACAAAATTGACGATCAACAGAGGCTGTTTAGTCTTTTTGTTTTAATCTCTAACTAAGTCCAACAAGGCTCCTTCCATGTGAATAGATAACAGGTATGAGATATGTTTTAGTTGTGCATAAACATGACATTTGTTAGCTGTATCATCATTCACAACCAAAATAAAGTAGAAACAGAGGCAATTGTACCATTATCTAATTAGCAAATAGCAATGAAATTCCACTGCGATTCAGTACCGATACTACTAGTTAGAGCGCACACTCAATTTGTTGAATTCAAACCTTAGCATTTACTGCCTCCGTCCCGTTTTTAGTGACGTTCTAGCACTCTTCACCGTAACCAATGCAACACGTTAATGCTAGCAGCTGCTCGTGCTTCGAGAGAAATGGCAGCAACCTGCAAGCTTCTTTTCTGTTTTTTATTCCTCCTTTCACCCGGTGGTTTCCTCTTGACCACAAATAAAGCATCCACAGGACGCGTTGTGGGGCTGACTGACTGCTGGTTGCTCTGGTTTGTGTCTGGTTAGCGTACGAGAGCGCGTTGGAAAGCCAGGACGTCAATTATAATGAGAAATCTGCATATGACTAGGACGTCAACTAATCCGAGGCAGAGGGAGTAGCAATTTACGAAAGGGCAATAATGTAGCATCACAAATAATTCAAAAAAAGGCAACAGAATAAGGGCCACTCCATATTCTAGTAGCCTCAAGTTGAGAGATCTAATAACTCAAACAACTATCAGCAAAAAGAAACACATTGTGAGAATATTGGAATGCACTTGTCACGAGCACAGGTTCTTACAGTAACTTAGAGTATAGTGTCTGAAATGGCACAAACATCTTCAGCTGAAGCCTAAAGAATAAACACCGATAGGGAACAAAAGTCCCTTGGAATGCACTTGTTACAAACAAACACAGATTCTAATAGTAAATTTGGGTATATTGTCCAAAATGACACAAACATCTTTAGCTAAAGGCCAAAGATTACAACAAGTAAACACTGATAGGGAACAAATATCCACTGTGGCTGTTTATTGCACTTAAGCCATTTAGTTGTGTGTTGATCATCATTTACAAATTAGAATGCACAGATCTGTTTTTTTACAAATTAGAATGCAAAGATTACAACATGTAAACACTGTCAGCCATCAAGCATTACGAAATGCTGCTCCATCAGCACAAAATGGATGTTCAACGGAGTCTGTTTTTTTTCCCCTCCCTAACGATGAAGTTCAACCAGATTCCTTTCATGGCATCATGTGAATAGACAACAGGTACAAAATGTATTATAGTAGTGTGTAACCATGATAATTGTTAGGTGCCATCTATCCACGAACTAAAGAAATTAGCAAAAACCAAATAAATTCCACTGAAACAGTTACTTTTTGGAGCACAATCCCAATTGTTGGATCCGAACATTAGCACTTTGCAAGGTACCAAAGGGTAGCATCACAATTCGCCATAAGTCCACCGAGGGCAAGGCATTATTAAGCATTTTAATGTAAAAAGATAAAATGGAGAAGAACAGCGAAGCAGCCTCACCAGCAAGCGCCTGATCAGATTGGCCTTCCGCGTGTCCACGACGGCAACCTCCTCCACGGCTCTTTTCTCGAGATCAACCGGGTCGGAATCGGCACTCGAGTTCGTTGACATCGCTCTCACCCCACGACCTGGTACAAAGAAGGAAAAGAGGGATTGCGACGGGGATCGAGGACGGATTCTGTGACAGTCCGATCCACAGGATCTTTGTCTCACGGTGCTGTTTAAGCAGACACGAGATAATACCAACACTTGCGATACAATTTACATTATTTATGTTACAAGAGAGGTTCAGAGTACATCGAACATATTACAGTGTAGCGGAAGCGTAAACGTTAAGTTCAAAACACGTGGATACACGTGAGTCTAGCTCACTCTCACGGTACAGCAGGAGTAATAACCCGAGCCCGTCCGGATTATCACTGTAGCAACACACATCATGGCGGCGGCACATCCGACTCCCACTGGGCGGACCATCCTTCGGGGACTTGCACGTCCCACGGGAGTACTCCTTCGGGAAGATTGACATCTGTACTAATAGAAAACACAATGGCACAAAGCCTGAGTACTATTTACTCAGCAAGTCTTACCCGTCAAATAATTCTAGACATGCAAGGCTGACATAGGAGGGTTTCATTTTAAATGACTCGCACTTAAGCATTCCTAATTATTGCTATCAAACTTTTAGCCATCTTTTATCTTCATTAATAACAAGAATATAAGTGAGCATGGATACTAACAAACATCAGTAGCATATGTAATATGAGCAAGATCCATATATCATAAACACACTATCATCAACTTCCATAATCATCATTCATATATGTGTGCTACGTGAAGGCGGCAAGCTCAAGCGGTACTCATTTCTGCGAGGGACAGCGATTGCAATCGATTTATACCAGCTGGCAAAACCCGAGGTACACGACGTATATGCACAAAAGTCATATACGACAGCCTTTCACAAGATAGTAAACAATTCAGACGGACCCAGATGGCAAGGAGTTGGGCAGCCATCCTACCAACAGTGCGTTGTGGCCTAGACCTGCCCAACTACGCCCAGCGTGTCTTTCGACCAATGTACTGGCTACCGGTTGCAATTGCTACCATACAAGCTACTAAGTTTACTAGCTCCCATTAGCACTAGTATGCACTCGGTACTGTTCAATGCTTGATCAAGGGGCCAACATCGAATCGGTCCTTAATCGACACAGACGGGGCTACCACCGTGAAGGCCCGGCCTTCCCAAAGCATCCTACACAATCATCCCCGTCCACGTCTCAACAAGTACATAAACTCATTCTTAACTTCATCTTTAGTGATCAAGTTTAATCATCATAAAAACGATACCTGTCGAGGTTTAACTAGTTTATAAGCATAGCAGTCATCTATCGACAACTAGTATCGACACTTGAACACTTAGGTCATTTGGGAACAATGCAATTGGATTTCCATTCAACTCCTAGCACCTAGTGCATCAATCATAGTAGACTCGCTACATTATGATCTCTAGAAAAGTAAAATTTGCGAAGGGTTTATATGATCCGGGGCTTGCCTTGGTTTTCAACAGATAAGTTAGCGACTTCAACTTCAGATTCTTGCTGGTTCTGATCCTGTTGAAGATCCGCTTCGGCCTCGACTTGCTCGTTACCTAAACATGCATAAATGTCCAATTGAAATAAACACACAATGGAGTCGATATGATATGCAGGAATGATTCGATTTTGATTTTACTTTAAAGTGATACATATAGTTCTGATTTGCTGGTTTGGATTAATTTGAGTTATTTCCTTCATTGACTCTCATGAAGCATTGTTAAAGGAATTAAATTTAATATCAAAAGATGACAAGTTTATCAAAGAGAAATTAGTATTTGAAGTTACTTATAGAAACAACTATCATAGTTCATTTACATGAACAGGACACCTCAAAAGGAAAAGATGAAGTCCTAGTTCACATTTTTCTGATTTATATTCAATTTACTATGATTTATTTAGTTTATAGCTTGTAAAATTCATAAAAGATTTCTCTTACAGAACCAGGGGGTATAGTCCGTACTACTGAACAGAGGACATTAAAAGGAGTCTAACCAACCTAAGGTTGTATTTTTACCATGTCTAGATTAATTACTATGATTTATCTAGGGTTTAACTTATAACAATTATTCAGGAAAAACTGTTCCTGAACAATGTTGAACACTGACATCACTGGATAGATCTCAGTGAGAGGAACACAACAAAATTTGGTTTGTAATTTTTGGATATCTAGAACTCCAGATATAGATTTTTGAAGTTTGACTAAATTTTGAGCAAGTTCTGACTATTTACGAAACTGCCATTCCCTTCTAAAACAGGGGAACTATGCACGGAGCGCGCGGCGCGCACGGCGGCGACGGCGTGGCGCGGCTTGTCGACGACGAGGAGTTGACGAGGACGTGCACATGAAGCGGCTACACCATCAGTGCACCCTAGGCTACACGCTGCTCGAGAACACGGCGGAGGAAGCTCACCGGAACGCGCTAG
Source organism: Eragrostis curvula (assembly GCA_007726485.1). Taxonomy (NCBI): domain Eukaryota; kingdom Viridiplantae; phylum Streptophyta; class Magnoliopsida; order Poales; family Poaceae; genus Eragrostis; species Eragrostis curvula. The sequence continues at coordinate 3,979,136 of CM017440.1, read as the reverse complement.
CACCGTGCGAGGGCGGCGGTTAGGGCGTCGGGGTGGTGGCGGACGGCGGCGAGGGCACCGTGAGCTGCACGAAGCACAAACCACGACGAGGTCACGTCAGGGAGTGCGTACGGGTGAGGTACACATGCTGCAATGAAGGATTCGAGCTAAGGCTCACCGAGGTTGACGAATTCCGGCGAGATGTAAGCTAGGGTTGGCGGAGCTCGTCGGAGAAGAACGTCGATTCCGGCCAGAGGGCTTGGGGTCGACGTGAACTTGTTGCGGGGATGGAAAGAGGAGGGCTAGGCGGTTCTTTTGCACACTTGAGCTCTGGCTGGGAGGGTCGGAGACGGTGGCGAGCTGGAGCTCAGTCTCCGGCGTCCATGGCGACTAGTTTCGTCGATGGAGAGAGAGAGAGATAGCTGAGGGAGGCGGCTGCATCTGGAGAAGATCTTGGAGTGTGCTGTGGACCCGTTCCTATCCAGAGACGGCTCGAGGTGAAGCAGGCAAGCAGGCAGGCAGCTGCGTGGCTCGCATGCGCCGTCGATCGGCCGAACAGAGGAAGAGAGGAAGAAAGATCAGGGGAAACGTCTGGCTGACATGTGGATCCCACTGTTTTTTTTCCAATTTCGATTTAAATTTCTTTCTCCTTTGTAAATTCCAAACGAAGGTCAAAGCAAAGTCAAATGAACTCCAAATTTTTCCTGTAAATTCCCAACATCTTATACTTCATATTTTTCAACTGAAATTAAGGTACATTGTTATGAACTAAGATTTAGAATTCAAATTATTTGTTTAAAATTTAAGATTGCTTCATTTATTTAAATGGGTTCCCAATTGCAACTGTTTCTGGGATTTTTAGGAGATTTTTATTCTACTAGAAACTGTTTGATACATTTTTAATTACTTCTTTTGAAGCTAAAATTTGAAACTTCTTTTGTAAATTTCATTCAAATTTGCATTCTTTTAGATATTTCAACATTTTTCTTATAGAATTATTTAATCCCTTTGTACCTTGAACTCCATTTATTATTCTGGCAGAATAGAAAATAAGAAATGAGACACCTGGGTGTCACAGATTCTACGGGAAAGGGAGGGGATCCTAAACCCTAGCGTCGTGAGAAGCAGGATTTGCAGGAACCACTTTGATAGTTGGAGAGAGGAGAGCGAGCGATTTTGCTGTGGGAGTTGTTCGGGCTTGAAATTGAGATTCTGGGGGCCCGTTTGAAAGGGATTGGGATGGGGTTCAGCCCAGGGGAGCCCGTAAGCTCAGTACGGCTTTGCTAATGTCGGATTTCCATTTCACAGTTTCTCCTGTGTCATGCTAAAAAAGAAAAAGAGTTTCCTGTGTAAGTTTCTTCTTCGGCAACGTATCCTATGAATTTTGAACGAATTGTATTGTAAGATTTCTAACAAGTATCCATCTCTCACAGTAACTCTGTTTTATTGATCGTCACACTGTTGATTACTCCCTCCGTTTGGAAATGAATTTCGTTCCCGACATGAATTTTGAACGGGCTTCAAGTGATTTTGTGTTGTCTAGACGTCAAGAAAAAATAAAAAAAAGAGTGAGTGCAAATCTGTGCTGTGAAAAAACGGCAATATGGAGCAGAATTCTTCAGCACACCACTCTCCAGGATGTACACATACACCATATCACATCTGAGAATTGTTCAGCATACGGATTTTCAAAATAGACACGTACCATGTTAAATCTGACAAATTGGCACTGTGAAAGGAAATGCATATAGCGATCACGGATCACCTACATCCACGGAGCAAATACTCAAGACAACTACAGGCATATGCATGGTGACTTGGAAATCCATTGCATCTCATGCAACAGTGTGGACTATTTTTAGTAAACAGAGACAGCAACGAACGTTCATTCGTTTGGCAAGTAAATGTTCACAAGCACCCACATCGTTGTTTCATTCAACAAGTAAAGGTTCACAGGCACAATGCAGATAAACTTTGCATGTCTTTAACATGTGTGGCCTAATATAAAAAATTGTATGATTAACACCCTCGGGCGAAAGGCGACCATGCCCAGGGAGAGCTGTCAAGAGACGTTCGTCGTACTGTTAGAACAACAAATGTACAGGCACCGGCTCATTAATTCCTGACAAGTCTAAGCAGCTTGATTCAACAGTATCACTAGCACCGCTTGATCGACTCAGAACAGAAAAGAGCATCTAGTCTAATCACAATAACAATTCATCCTCATCATCAACAGCTACCGGTATGACTACATTAGCAATCCTTGATCTGATTGAGAATTTGCTTAACCCCTTACTGATTCTATGCAACAGGAGCAGTCTTGCGATGACGGAAGCATGTTGACCAGATGAAACTCCTCAGCCACTGTTGATGAAATAAAAAAAAATCTGTCAGGAAAAGTGCACCCATCCCCAATAAAACTAAAATAGAGGGCATTAAAGGGGAACCATTGTCTCACGTTTGGGTATTTGAAGGTGAGGCCCCATGTCAGAACCATTAGAACAATCAACAAGACAGGCGCAATCAACCACCACAGCGATCCAGTCACGCAGACCGTCATCACACCCCCAAGAACAATGGCAGCAATGAACTCAAGAAGGCAGAGAGTAGCCACAGCTCCCAAGGCATGTTCATCCTTTTTTGCTGCTTGGACCATCCCACTTACGTAAAGCGTGAGAGGGAAAACAGCAAAAGGAAGTGAGGCCACAATAACCTGCATCCAACTCGGCTCCTGCACCCACTCAGTGAACTTCTCAGACCCCTCAGTGACAGTGATGTTCTTGAGTTTTGGAATGCAAGCAGTGCCGGGCCTCCCCCAAGCTAACAGGTACGTTGCACATAAAGCAATGAGAGTAACCAGCCCCATCACAGATGTATCAGCAGCTTTTGGCAGGAAACTAATGGTAGCCTGCATGTCAAATCAAATCACAGTGAAAAACAAATACAGTACTGTCATATATCTTATAATGCTTTAGCATTTGCAAATGAAGCTTTTTAAAAGGAGACATATCATTCATCACAAGTTCTTGCTAAACTATTTTTGAGGAAATGCCTTGTCTGACAAATAACTAACATAAAAGTAACAATTTTATCATGGTTACGAGAGGAAAAGTAGACTTAAACTGCAAAAAATTTCATTAATCATCTACACTCATTTCTATGGTTTATCTTGGTGTTTATCAACTGGGGAAGGATCATCCACGTCTTAAAATACATAGAATGATTGGTTAGATGATTAAAAGGTAAGATTGGAAGTTGGAAGACCTATCTGTTTATATAATTCATATTAGTTAGTACTGTTTAAGCAATGTGCCCTTGTACTCAATGGACTACGATTTGCTGCAAGAGGTAGTTCATAACACCATGAATCAGATCGGACCTGATATTCAAAAATACATGCCTGAGGGAGGACATTAAATCCTTGACAACTTAGATGCAGCAGAATGAAAGATCTTTCGGAACTGGCCATGATACTTGGGATTAAGTCAACTCTGCTCAAAATCAATTCCGTACACCTTTTTTGGTGTGTGCTGACCTAGATGACCCAAGTGTGCGAAATGGTTATTGGACGTTTGGAAGATACTTTGGGTATGCTGAGTTACAGAATATGAATTGTTTAATGCAGTTTTTAAAGGACACACAACTTACTGCTGCGACTAATTTCATGTGGCATATAAACGGATTTGTACTACCAGATTCATGTAGAGGTGGTTGAGCTTTTTCAGGAATCATTCATGCTAGGATGACAGATATGTGGAAAGCAAAAATGTCAGTGAAGAGTAAACTATGGATGGAACAAAGATTCAGTTGGTGGGCAGTTAAAAAGGAGAAATTGACCAGGAGGTGCGAACTGGAATTGTGCAATGAGATTAAAACTGCAGAAGGCATTGATCTGTAGTTGCCATTTGGCAGCATTCTTGAGGTATATGTTTAGGTTTGAATTTATATGGGCAAACAAATGCCTAAATGAAAAACGGAAACATGGTTAATCGACTAATCTTTGATGGCATCTCCATATTCTGAGTACTATTACATAGCATATATTTTAGAGTGACAAAATACGAATTCTTTGGATGCAAATATATAAAAAAGAAGAACTACCTTATCACTCAAGGGATGGTAACAACAGGCAGGCAACCAAGCTTTTCTTTGCACTTGTGCATTGGTCTCACCTTCCTCACCTTTCTCCTCAACTATCTCACCTAACAACTACAACAAAAAAACAGAGGCAGTGATTAAAGATGCACTCATATATGTTACTATAGTGATATGAGCAGACAGGTCAAAGTGCATTTAGCACATTAAACACTTCAACTTTACGAGCAGGCTATTTAATTCCTTGTAGTTAACTTTCTACGGACAGACTGATTGCTAAATAGCAAACATAAGAAGGCAAATCGGGAAGCTCTAACAATAGACAATGATAGAACATAGCCCACAGAAAAAAAAAAGGAGAATACACAAAGATCAGTAAGACAATGGGGCATCCAGGGCCAGGGCTGGAGACACGTTGACCATTTATTTGTCCCGTCACTGCCTCTATTTCCCCAAACAACATATCATCGTACCCATGATATGACCAAATCAGACAACCAGATGTCTCTTAAGGCATTTGACAACAAGATGCATAAGACAAGGACGTGGATGCACTTGCTGCATTGAGGAGCCTGTCGCTGTGTCAACAAACGCATCATTGAGCAGCTATCAGCATTCTCCAATTTGTAAAAGGATGGAAACTACTGATGCAGTCAAATAAGACTTCTGATAAGCTATGGTACCAGGAAAGAAGTATATATCGCAACGACATTTGTATCGCTGATCTGTTACCTGGCCAGGACATCAGAACAATTAATGGGACACTACTGTGTTAGAAATTTTACTAGGGATAGGCATCTAAAGCAGTTGCAGTTACACAATGACGGCTAGTACTTACAGAATTCTAGCTGCAGTGTACTAGTTTTGACCAACATTACAAACTGGATGTCTAAACAAGCATCAAGTCAAAAAATGGAAACCATTCCCCTTAGTTAGCCACGTGAAGGACTGAATATCATATCACTGCCCAGTATAGGGATCACGCATCACGAAACAAAATTGGAAATAAACAATCAACGTGCACAGATATTGTCACCCAACTAACGAATTAAAAAACTTGACAATCAGTGCGCGTCCACATCTTGATTTGACCCCATCGCTGCCTCTTAATCCCCGACCAACCAAATTTACATCCAGAAAAAAAAAGGAGGCAAAAACCCACCAATAAAACCGATACCCACCCACGGGGGCATGCCATGACCTTCCCTGAACCCCTGACCAGACCAGATCTTCCACTGCACTGGCGGAACGGGACGAACTCCGTAGCGCGGTGAAATTGTTTCTCCTCGCTTCTCTTCACCCCGCCCAAATCCTTCGCCGTGCAAGGGGAAAAAACCCACCGCGTCCGAGAAGAAGGAAAACCCCACAGCATTTCCCGATGAAGCAAATCCGCGATGAATCCGTGCTAGAGATTGGAGGAAGGGAGAGAGGGAGTGGGAAAGGGAAGTCGCTTAGTTACCCCTTTCTTCATTTCAGCGGCGGCAGCGGAGGAGGAGGAGACGTTGGAGCTGCTCGCGCCAGGCGCCGTCTTCTTCTTAGCAGACTTCGTCATCGTCGCCGGAGACGCCGCGGCGACGAGCAGAGACGAACTGAGACGAGACGACGAAGGCGGAGGCTGCCGTGTGGGTCCCGTTGGCCCACGGTTTAAGCCAATCAGGTGCCAGCAGCTGATCAGTGTGCCACGTCGGCGTTGAAGCGGTCCACTGTCGGATTGCATATCAGGCCTCCACGACGGCAGTAGGCCCGTTAACTGCCAGCCCATTTGAAGCCCATATTGGCCCATTACACGAAGGAAATGATTTTTGAGACAACTGCTGCATTGTACCGCCAACTAAAATTCTAAGTAACTTTATCTCAAAACCAATCATCCTCTATCAATAGAAAAAATTTTAGTCCGTCGTCATACACGCACGCAAGTCACGAGGACTCGGGGGATTCGACTCATTTGTTGGGTCTGATCTAACTCATTTGTTGGCATCTGATCTTACCATCCACCCTGCAAAATAGTACGAAGAAAAGACGATGAATCCTCTTCCTCTTCTTCGATCCCTGGTGATCCGCTTCTCCATCTCCATCGTCTCCATGTTCCATCGCTTTCTCTCCGCGGCGGCGGGCTTGTCCTCAAACCACACGCCGCCCACCTGGCCGCCGCCCGGCGACTCGCCGCCGAAGCCGAGCGCGTCGGCCATCGTCGCCGAGACGGTGTCCGGATCACACGTGCTCGCCGTCGTCCCGGACCAAGGGGCTCGGCAATGGCGAGCACATCGACTCCCACACCTTCCGCGTCGGCGGCTGCCGCTGGTCCATCCTCTACTACCCCGACGGCCGCGGCCCAAGCAACGCCGGCTGGATCGCCTTCTTCCTGCAGCTCGACAAGTGCCCCGGCGCCGACGACGCCAAGGCGCGGTGCCGGTTCACCCTGCTCGACGCCGCCGGCGAGCCGGTGCCGTCGTACAGCCGCGCCAGCGACGGGATTCACAGGTTCACGTGCAAGGGCACCGCGCCGTGGGGCTGCTTGCGACCGGTTCATCAAGAGGACGGCGCTGGAGCAGTCGTCGCCGGCGGCGTACCTCACGGACGACGACTGCTTCCGCGTCCGGTGCGACGTCGCCGTCTACAAGGACATCCGCAAGGAGGACGGCGCCGCCGGCTGCAGGTTCGTCTTCGTGCCGCCGCCCAACATGCACCGCCACCTGGCACGCCTCCTCGAGGCCGGGGAAGGCGCCGTGGCCGCGCACAGGTGCGTCCTCCCTCGCCGCCCGATCGCCAGCTGTTCATGGCGGAGCTCTTTGGCCCGATGAAGGAGAAGGTCTCAGCGCACGTGCGGATCAACGACATGGAAGCAAGAGTGTTCAAAGCCCTTCTCTACTTCGTGTACACCGACTCGCTGCCTGCAGCTGACATTGAGGATGGATAAGGTGGTCATGGCGCAGCACTTGCTCGTCGCAGCGGATCGGTATAGCCTGGACAGGCTTAAGCTGATGTGCGAGGACAAGCTTTGTGGTTGCATTGACGCGCGCAACGTTGGAACTATACTGGCGTTGGCTGAGCAGCATGACTGTCAGGGGCTGAAGAAGGCGTGCTTCAAGTTCCTCATGTCTGGAATCAACCTCAAGGGCGGCCGTACCGACCAATGGCTTCCAGCATTTGACAGATAGCTGTCCATCCGTTCTTAGGGAGTTGCTAGCCAAGGCGGCGATTGTGATCTCTTCATCTTGAAAGCGGCAAGCTACCTACCTACCTACACTCAGGGCAATCTCACTTTGGTTTTCATGTTTCAAAATCTCAAATTTCAAAAGTCATTGGTGGTTAAGTTTTCAAGAGTTTAACTGGATATTGCCAAAAAAAAAGCCATATATTTCAAAATCTCAAATGAAGCTGGCGCATGTGCCTCGATCTCAATCGCGAACAGGTTCGGGTCCCCTGGCGAGGAAGACAACTCCGGCAAGGTGACAAATCTGGACCGCCGAGGATGGAATCGAACGGGTTTTAGGCACCCGGGGTGATCGCTATTTGAAATAGCGACCACCCGGTCTTTATTCGTAATAGCGACCGCCCCAGATTTGAACGCCGGCTGCGCGTCCGCGGTGGCTCGCCTGAACGACGTCGGTGACAAGAAACACCTGCTCTGCTTCTTGCTGACGTTGCCATGGGTCGCTACTACCTATCAGGCGTGCAGTCGGACGATGTCATCCTCGTCAGATTGTCTCCGGCGGGGCCGACCATGGTCACGTCCAGGCCGGATCCGATCAAAGCCAGCTTCCCGAAGGCGTTGACACCCCACCCACCCCATGAATGCCAACTGAGCAGGTGCCCACATATCCCCCGCAAACGGCATTGTCGTTGAGAACTTGAGATTCAAAGCCGCCATGACAAACAGACGGACAGAGGAATTTGGGGAGGGATTGGAGAAACCAAAAGTCAGGGAAGAAGGAGAGCGAACAGGCAAGGGCGGAGCCAGGATTTAGGTATAGGGGGGCCTAGCTGCAAAAAACTTCATGAGGGGGGCAATTAGTGGTTAAGCATGGTAATTAGAAGGTAATTAAGAGGGGGTTCTAGGGGAAATTTAGCTTTGTTAGGCCCCCCCCCCCTGCGAACAGGTGAGGAAGAGTTCGTTTCGTGTCACCGATAAATGCCAAGCTCACATCAATCGTTCTTAATTTTCATGCTGTTTTGGGAGCGTAACTGGAAAACAATGCACACTCTTGACCTTGATTTCTGGCAATGTTGTACACCAACTGAGCTTACAAACGTCTCACATGCAGGAAGCTTGTCTGTCACGGCGGCCATAGACAGAGTGAGTGTACCTCTTTTTTATGAATCATAAAATTTACATATGAATTTTATTTTCAGTATAGGACTCTTTCTCATAAAAGAAACTGTAGGACTCTGGCCGAGTATCTCCATAGTGCCAAGCTCCCGAACATTTGAGAGGTGTTGAAGCCCATCTGTCGGACCTCCAAGCAGCTGCTGGACAGCACGCTCTAGGACCTGTTACGCACTGGAGCTACAGCCTTCCATGGCGCCGAGGTCCCATAACCCTGAGGTACCGGAGTCTTGGACGTCCGAGTCCCATTAGGTGCTGGAGTCATGGCACTCCTACCTGTCAAACTCTGAGTTGACGGCTGTTCCAAGAAAAAATCAGTCAACAACTTACTTTGTTAGTTATAAGCACACAAACCAAATGCAACACAACAAATTACTACTGATGAAGTGATTGAGGTAATATAAGCAGCAATAGTACCTGTTGCTGCCTCTGCCAGGGCAGTTTGGCCCGCTGGGCGTGGGCGAGGCTAGTGAGTGCCAAGTTCAACACGGTGACGTTCTGCGAGATATCTTCCTTGACGTCGCGCAGCTGCTTGGACAGGTCCGGCGCCGCGACGAGGCGGCGGAGGCGTGGCGCCAAGAGCTGCTGCTTCTTCTGGCAGTCCTGGACAAGCTTGAGGGCGCGCTGAAGCGTCTTCTCAAGATGATCAAGCGCGTCGCGGGTCGCCCGGTCCTCCATCGCCTCCGTGTTGTTCTTCAGCCCTGAGGCGATGTTGCTCACGTTGTTCACCGTCCTCTTTATGTCGCCGCACACCTTGGCGTTCTGCTGGACTGCGTCCATCGCCTTGTTAATCAAGAGCGAGAGCTGGACGATCTTCTCCACGATGGACACCGGATTGATCATCGTCGTTCCCTACTGCCAACGTTACCGTCGATCGAAATGGTGTGCAGTGACAAATCTACAAGAATGCCGGATATAAAAATTAGCGAAAACAACGCAGCTGAATTCATAATTGAGCAAGAAATCAATAATTGATATTCGTCTCTCACCCCCTAACTTCCTCTGGAATGGAGTGCCGGTCTTGGGTTTGGCCTTGTGCTCAGATCGATCAGTTATGTGGCTGTGGAGATGTGGCCTTAAGACTAGTGCTACATATATAGAGTACTCATAAGAGTGGCGTGTTGAACTATTGATGCACAATTTAAATATTTTTTTCTGACTGGCTCCTGTTGCATTGACTCAAGCTAGTACAAGTATAAAGAACAGTTACAAATAAAGCATCAGCCCGGAACGCGTTGGCGCAACTCATCATGGTCATGGACTCAGCTGATCGAACGTACGGCTAGTTTATTAATCTACCAGATAGACAGTGGCAAGGCGACACTTATCAATGTTTCCCCATGCATTTTATACTCACGGATTCCTCCTTCCACGCACCCCACCTATCGCTCTCGCCAGCAAGCGCAAGCTCACACGTTATTTGTTGGGTCTGATTGTTTTGTTTCTATGTTATCATCATTTTAATAGGTTGTTCTAAGCTTACAACAGATTTGTGCATACACGAAATGTATCTTAAAATGTTGCTACTATCAACAGGAGGTTTAAATAATGTGATGACCAAATACTCCCGAATGCAATAAACACGAATGCGAAGACTTTGTAAAACTAGTAATTAGTAAGGACAAAGATTTTTTTTTAAAAAAAGTTTTGCGCCTGCTGGCTGTTACATTTTTTTTTCATCTTTGAGGCATGTCAGAATGCTAGGTACCAATACCGAGTAATAGCGCATATTTTTAGTTGGTCTTGGTCTTCGTCATTATATATCTACAACCAACTGGTCAATAATAGAGTCCTCGAAAAAATAATAGAGGTATATGTTTGCAAAAAAAAAAAAAAGAGGTAAACGTGCTTTAGGTTAACTTATTGATAATCAGGCGCAACTAAAAGTGGTTAGCTAGAGGACGAGGAGCCTGCGACACGGAACATCATCACTTGACCAGCTCGGCAATAATGTGCGTGCCGAACTTAAATTAAGTTATCTGAGTATACGGTGTTAATATATTTTTTTCCCTTTACAGACAATTCATCAGTTGAAACTGGCTACTTACGCTTACTCCCTCCGTGGTCTCCAAAGCAGAAGCAAAAGAAAGAAACGTTAATTTGGTTCTTACCTTGCCGCGGTGTCCCGTTCTCGCTTCTCACCAAAAGCTACAACTCCATTTGGCGTTGGAGGACTGGAGCTTTGATCCTTGCGGCTTGCACTTGAAGCATCCATTTGGACAACAATAGGCCATTTGATGAGCGGCAAGGTTTGGTGCGTTCAAAGAAATCAAAACCGCTCCGGTTTTCGCAGACACTGGTATAACTGGTCTGGACCGAGTTGGATGGTTTACCGGTTTTGAATTTTAAATGAATTTGAATATTTGATGAATTTTGGCCGAGGAAGGCGGCTAATCTGGGCCGCATAGAGCCCATATCAGCCCATTTCCACCCGGTCAGTATATTTCATTTCCTGCTGATATGCGATCGGACGGTTTTCACGCACCCGCTGTCAGTTTGTCTCGTATGCGATCGGACAGTTTGGCATGGCGCTGCGCGCGCCAAAGCTGAACCGAATGGCTGATGCACGCTCAAGATGACGCGATTGGGCATGGTGGCTTGATCCCGGTCTGTCTATGACGCCCGACGCAAATGCAACCTCGGCTTCTAATCTTATACTCTCGGCAGATGGCGAGGTTGCCAACGTCGAGCAGCGTGGACTAGGACAGAGACGAATGTGGTTTCGAAGGACAGTGAACAGGGGAGGGATAATTCAGTTTGGTTTCCTGTTGCTCTGTCACCATGAGGCCTCACTGACAACGCCGCGCCGCACGGGGTGAGGGATTCGTGCCTGGTCGATTCACCAGCCCCTGGTGTGTAGTCCACCGCTTTCTTCCATACCGTCACCTCAGCTGGCAGCCGGCGCTGCGCGCGGATCGCAAGAGACAAGCACGGCACGCGTTCAAAGCTCGATCAAGACGGCACCTCAGAGCCACTCCAGAGCGCCGTCGCGTCGCGGTCGTCTCGTCAACCGTTCCATGCTCTTTCACTACCTGCCCTCGAGCCGCATCATGGTGATGGCGACCGGCGCGTCCATGTGTGGCAGCGCCAGAGGCTGGGCGATTGCGGCATTTCCACAAACACCTCCGGGGTCACCCACGAGGAAGGCGACGTGACTCATCTGGGCCGCACCATGCCGCTTGGACGGTTTTCAGGCACCCAGGGCGGTCGCTATTCGAAATAGCGACCACCCCAAGGGTGCCGGCTCCGCGGCTCGCCGGAGCGCCGCCAGTGCTCAGACCGTCCTTCCCCATGTCCGACGAGCCTCGAAGCCGCCCCGACTCGCGTCGAGCAATGGCAGTCGGTATTTGAAACGAAGGTCACCCCCCGCCCCGACTCCTCTGCTTTTTGTCGTGGGTCGCCCGAGAGCCGTGGCCTCCTGCCCGCTGTCCCCTGCGCTCCTCTCCTGCCATCGAGAACGACCACGCGCCTTCTTTTGGCTCGTGCGCAGATGGAGGCCAAGGAACTGATGAACGGCTTCTTCTCGCCGAACGCCCAAGGTCAGTTGAGCCCGTGGGCTCCAACCCACCGCATTATGAAGCTTTCGGCGACCGCAAACGTGAGAACGTTATCTCAGAGTTTAGAAACTGCGAAATATGATCGATTAATACTGTGTCGATGTGCACCAGGACGAGGAGACGCTTCATCTGAATTTCGGAAGATGTGGCCGGTTACACGTTGTTCAGGTTCAGTACTGAATTTCTGAACACTGATTTCTAATTGCAACAGAGTCGAGTCAGTCACTCAGGTCTGCTAATTTGGATGGATTAGTTACTGTACCTTCGTCTGAACGTTGCAGCAGCTGCCTCTGCACCTTTCTAGCAAAACGATTCGGCCAGGGGATCAGAACTCCAGGCAAAAATCAGGCATGTCTGGTTTTTACATGCAGGGAAAGTGGGAAACACAAACATGACTTATGGTTCATTGATCTTCCATTCGTTGGTGAAACAGCGTGGATTAAGGCACGTTAAAGTCCAAGCTTATCGCAGTACTGGTCCCATATGTAGTGTTTTTTTTTTAAGAACAGGCAAAGCCCTGGAATTTCATTACTTGCATAACGAAATAACAACTAGTTTTAGAGGTTCGTACAGAAAGTAAACAACAACATATGTAGTATCGATGAAATGAACATTTTAAAATCGAAGCTAAATAAACAACACAGAACAGAACAAAGAAGCCAAGCACTGCTACGCTCCAAACATATTGAGGTTTCTGCTTGCAGCCATCCTGTTCCTATGCTTGCAGCTTATTGGTTACAAGAAATGGCTATCCAGTGACACAAAAACCTAACAAGCAAACGGGCAGGTTAAGCTGTATCAGGGGCTCCGCGATCCGTCTGACCACCCTTCATCCTGTACCATGTACCCTGGTGTCTTTGGAGTTGGCAACTCTTCATCGCCATTTAGCATCTCTATAACATCCTTCATGGTGGGGCGGTCTGTCCGATCATGCTGAATGCACAGGAGTCCTATGCCCATACACCTTTTAATCTCCATTAACTGCGAACTGTCAAACAATGACGGATTAAGCAATCCCTCTACCTCTCCAGATTGCCAAGCCTTCCAAGCCTGATAATAACATATAAAAAGTGCATATGCATAAATGAAAAGCTTGGTCGTACTATACAGGAAGTTCACAAATGAGTACTGAAAAATCCAGATGTACTTACCCATTTATACAAAGGATCTCTTGTTGGTCTGGATCTGCAGATACAGATAAGAGTCTCAAGGAGGGTGGCGCCAAAAGCATACACATCATGCTTTGTTGATATAATACAGCTTAAAAGATATTCTGGGGGAAAAAATCCACTGATATGGAAAAAATAAAATAGAAGACCTCAACAACAACGGAAAAAATAAACTTCATACGCGCAATGTTCTCACGGCAATGGAAACATTTATGTGGAAGAACTTACATTGTGCCCCTTATCTCATCTGCATTAGACTCATCAGCGTCCAGAACTATAGACAATTCAAAATCAGTAATCTTTGGATTCATATCAGAATCCAAGAGGATGTTGCTTGGTGTTACATCCATATGGACAATTTGCTGCTCATGAAGGTAATGTACGGCTTGGGCTACCCCCTCAATTATCCGGAAGGCTGAGGACCACTCAAGTTGGGATCCTGCAAGCATACAAATTGTATCACATGAACGAACCTACTGCTTCATTTTATTCAACAAACATTGCTAATTGAGTGAAATACACCTAAGAGGTGAAATAAAATAAATTCTTTTAGTGGAAACTTGCCGTGCATAGTGATGTCGCGTAAGCTTCCATTTGGCACACATTCTTCGACCCAATATACCGTTTCAATAACTGGGCCATTTAATTGGGGTGATCGGAAGAGCTGGGTGCCGCTGTAGCTAAATGGATGCCATCTTGTGAGGCACCAATTCTTACTGTTCTGTAATGGAACAACACTTTGTTTATATTTAAATTCATAGCAGTACCCTAGAACTTTCACTATATTTTTGTGCTGAAGCTTTACAACATGATCAATCATGGGCATGGGAAAGTTCTTTCTCTGTTTAGGAAATATCTTCACAGCAACCACATTTCCGTCATTTAATACAGCCTGAAAACCACAAACACCAGGTTATATGATAGATCTTGCTAGGGTGCATGGCAAATGAATATTTCATTTGTCTGATAAGCATGTTCAGTCCTCAATGAGTTAGAAGTAAAAAAAATTGAAGTATCAACTTAAAAGTTTATTTCCAACCGTTTTAGTTCCAATTTATTTTCGTGTTACTCCCTCGATTTTCTCACCCGAAAATATGCTTCGCAAACATTAACACGATCTGAAAAATATGGCAATGAACTAGTTTCGAATATTATGTTTTGTATAGTCTACAAAAATAGCATTATGGAGAAAAATGCCTGGAGTAGCTCCAAGTAGGCAAGGATGGAACTTTTTTGGAACCCACCCAAAATGAGATAAATATATCTGGTTATATATAGTTTCAAATTTTAATAAATTATTAGTCCCATGATCAGTAAAAATTGAGTCAACTGCACAAGTGTACAGTCTTTGGATCTCGGCTCTCAATGTGGCAAAAGTAAATTGACACGTGAAAAAAGTAACTAAAACATTATACTACAAATTAAGGGTTCAATTCGAAACAAAATTAGTATATTATGTTGAACAATCCAAAGGACAAGAACTAATTCATTTTGATGATATGAATAATTCAACCTATACTCAATGGACTTCAATTTAACCGTAGCTAATTAACAGTAAGTAGCTAACAATTAGTCAGTTGCCTGTTTAGAGTCGTGACTAATTGTAAGTCCAAACTATAGGGAGAAGTTTGTTGTGCCCCTGACTAATTGTTAGTCCATGTATGTTTGGCAAGGGATATGGGGTACGATTGTCTTTTTGCATTTGGGTGGAGGAATTAGTCTGCATTAGTTGGGTTCCCCTAACAAATAGGATTACTATTAGTCCCCTGGTCAGTCTTCCTGTTTGAATGCTCCAAGGACTAAAATTAGTCAAGAAAAAGAACACGGACATCCAGAAACATAGCCAGAATGGCAAATACGCCAGGGGATGGAGGGAGTGTCTTTTTACAAGATGTGTTACCTGAAATATCTTCTTGTGTGCATCTTTTCTCTCTATATGAGGATTACACACTTTAAAATTTAGCAACACACTTTCGAGGTCCTGATGTTTAGTGTTTTCCGCCTATTTGTTTTGCATTTATGTCATTATATAACATTAATTATCCAAGCTGACGACATGGAAACTGATGCATAACAATTTTACCACTGCAGACAATTGTATCTTATTAATTCATCGTTCATAGGAGATTGAAGCAGTATGGCAATATGCATCTTTATAACTTGAAACAAAACTCCCAGGGAAAGCATATTGTGTACCTTGAAAGTAATACAAGAGCCACCTCTTCCAATGATGTTTTCGTCAGCTATGGCGGCCTTGAGCTCAGATAAACTGAACCTTTTGAGTTCTGACAAGAAACAGTGGATGCCATATAGTTTAGATTATATAACATGAACAGTTGTAGCGCCCTCAATTTTGTGCTCATTTAAAAACCCTTAAAATTTGACCCTTTTAAAAAAAATTTCAACTAAAAACAATTTTCTAGATTAAGTTAGAGCTCAAACTAAAATTTTTGAATTTTAAACCATGCACAAAGCTCATCATATGCATTTTTGGAGTTTATTGTTTTTATTTCAAGTGATTGTTCGGTTTTTGTTTTTGTTCGAATTTGAAATTCCTTCAAATTCAAATTCTAGAAAGTTCAAACCTTTTCCAGCTCCAAAAATCGTTTCGGGCCTAATCTCAGCCAGCCCAACTTCCTTTTTCTTTTTCTCTTTCTTTTTTTTTCCTCTCCCGCACCCGGCCCGTCGCGGCCCAGCCTCCCTCACCCCGGCCCGTCTCTCTCCCGTGTCGCTGACGCGTGGGCCCCACCGCGTCGTCTTCCGCGAGCGCCCATCCCGGCCGGTCTCCCCGCTCCGCCTCATCTTGTCCAAGCACAGCGGCCGTCCTTCTTGCTCGCGTAAGCCACACCGCCCCTTCTCCGTCCCGTCTCGTCGCACAGCGCCGCCCCGTCTCTTCTAACCCTAACCCCGGCGAGCTTCCCGACGACGCCCATGCCTCGCTGCCCTCCTCCGTCAGCCATAGCTCTGTCTCATCGCATCCAAGGCACTGGCGCCATTTCCGCGCCTGCGTCACCAAGTCGCCACCGCCTTTCCCCGTTACCTCGACGTCAATCCGGCGAGAAAATATCTCGCCGGAGCCGGAGATTTTTCCCCGTGACGAACCGACCTCTCGCGGCTTTAAATAGGACCCCGGCGCCTTCCTTTCTCCTCCCCCATCACTCTGCATCTCCCGCTCACCCCCCGCGCGCACACCCGAACTCCAATCCTCTTTTTTTTTCCCTCTCCCAACTCCGGCCAAGATACGGCGAGCTCTCCCGCTACCCTCCGCCACTCCCCGCTCCGTTTGAGCTCACGGTGAGCACCTCCGCTTCTCTCTCCCTCTCCTGCACCCTCTCTTCTCCCTCCGCACGCCCCTGAGGCCCTCGCGCACCGCGCGCAGCCGCTCCGCCGCCGTCTTCTCCGATGCCGGCCACCCTCCGGGCCTCATCGAGCCACGCCAAGGCCACCCACAGCCTCCACGCGTGCACGCGCACGTCCGCACCCACTCAAGCACGCGCTCGCACGCGCGCACACCTTTTTCCCCGCGCACTCCAACGCGCCGCCGCACTCCGGCGAGCTAGCGCCGCCACCCTAGCCCCTGCCCTCGTCGACATGTAGGCGTATTAGCTTCACCGCGTCGCGTAGAAGCCCCCCGACCCTTCGCCTTCGCCTTCCGACCACCACAGCCGCCGGCGGGGATTCCGGCGCCGCGCCGCCGCGCGCGCCCTTCCCCCGCCGCGTCTGACCGAGTCGCGCCGGCGTCCGACGTGGCTGCCACGTCGGCGCACGGGCCCGCGACGACCCAAGTCGCACCGCCACGTGGTGCGCTCGGTGCACCGTAGACCACAAGTGCACACGCCTCGGTCCACAGCCCGGGTAGGCTGAGTCCACAAAACAGTACCACACAGCACCCCTGACCCCAGTGGCCCATACGTTAGCCTGTCACACGCAGAGCAAATTGCTAGGTACACCCGAGTTTGTACACAGAAATCAATTTCGAACACTTTTCCAATAGCAGAAAAATCCCAATAAATTCCCAAAAATCCTATATTCTTTTCTAACCACTTTGCAACCTTTGTTCACCTCTGGAAAATTAGAATGTTGATTATACTTAATTAAGTTGATCAATTCCTAATCTTTTCCTTTCCTATTCATTCAAAAATTCATAACTATTTCATCTTAGCTCCAAATTCAAAGTTTCTTGCACCTAAATTCTTCTAAAATCCTTGTTTATTCATCTACACCAAATCCATCTCTATTTGCTGTTTATTTGGATTTTTAGTTTATTTAATGATTGTTTAATTGATTGTTAAGCGGTAGATTTATTCGCCTTTTTTTTTTGCTTTTAATCGTTAGATAATCAAGCTTTTGAGGAAGAGCACGAGGACCCCGACTACGAGGAAGGACTAGAGGAAGAAGGCTTTGAAGGCAAGTCCTAACCTCCCTTGATCATATCGTGCCTATGTTTATAAAATATCCTAATTAGAGCTTGTTTGCAAACAAATCATGCATGATTATTTAAAGATGATTTATATGCTTAGAATGTCCTAATACTTGATGATGCCTATCCTTGATATTGCTTATACCCTGTTTCCATTGTTAACCCTAAGTCCCAACATCATTAATTTTTAATGATATGTTGGATGAAAATGTTGCTTAGGACTTTATTACACTGTGTATATATTTAATCTTTCTACACATGTTTTTTGTTAAAATGTGTGCGTTCTTGGTGGAGTGTGTAAAAGTGAACTTGGGTGGGATTAGTGATAATGTGCAACCCATAGTAGGGGTATGTTTTGGCGGGAACAGGCGAGGTAGTCCTCAGTGGGGAGGCTATCTCGGGGACGCCAATCCTCGTTGAGGTTGGCTATTGAAGATGCCTGTTTCGGTCGTATAAGGACCGGTTCATGTGCCGCCTTGTCTAGCACTTTTCGTGCAACCACATGCCTTGTATGGGAAAGGTTTGGAACCACACGCCAATTCTAACAAAATTTGGTTCATATTTTTCTAAGATTTATTTATTTTTCTATAAATTTTACAAATTTCAGGCAAAAAGAAAAATAATTCGCACTATGTATGCGCTCCTAGGATTCGAACCTGTGCCTTCAGGATGGAGGCCCAACGCACTAACCATTACAGCACACAGCTCTGTTTGAACAAAAGTGATTCGACTTTTATAAGAGGAAACCGAGTCGGTTTTTTTTGTTGAATTCGTTTTGAATTTGAATTCGACACAAATTCAAATGGCAGAGGTCTGAAAATTCAAGGCTGACGATCCTCTTTAGACTTATTAAGTAGTAGAGATTCTTATGTCGTCTAGAGTTCTACCAGCCTCTAACATCAACAAGAACGGATAAGCTGAATTGACTTTCAGTATGCTCTATATTAAATCATTGTGCAATAGCAAAGAGGGAGGATAAATTAGCACTATATGTATCCGACCTTGCATCGTCAGTTGAACTATGGTGAAAAGATGTCTCTGCCGCCATTGTGTCCTGAAATAGCAAAGTACCTCAATAGCATACACAGTTTGTAAAAATCAATTGTTCTGAGTTCCATGTAAAACAATTAAAAGTTTATGTTTCCCTGTACAACCACTACAAGTCTACAACACGTTTCAAAAAACAATAACTAAGAATACCTGTTTGTTAGTAATAGATAAACGGATGGATGGCATCCTCATCGTAACTGGTGTTAGAATATGTTACTCGCTTTGCTTCCTATTACATTTCATTCTGGCCATGTATGGAACCTGGTACATAGCCAAAACGACAAGTAACTTGAAACAAATGTGGTCCTAACCAACAAGTTTTTACCAACCAATGGTTGAGTAGTGTTAGGAAAATATGCCGACCAACAAAAATTCGATGATACTCGTATAATTACATACTAAAGCCTCAACAATAGCATCCACGTGGTTTGGTAAATAATGATACCATTTATGCAGTAATGATAACTATTACAAAGGCCAATGCAAATTACCCAAATGCATTATATATTTGCATTATGCAGGTCACCTAATGTTTGTATGACAAAATACTAGACCTTTTTTGCAATAGTTGGAAAGTAGCCAAAAGGTGAGTTGTTACCTTTTTTAGGGATCGTAAGAATAGCCAAACTTCCGATGATATTGATATGTTTCATAAACTATTGAATAGCTGAGTGCCAAAAGTGTTGCTAAGTTTCCAAAATTATTGAACTACTTTTCCGAAACTATTGATCAACGTTCACTAGACAACATTATCAAGATTATTAAGGACTATATGACGCGCAAATTGGGACGTGAACAATGTACCTCCGACTGCCGAGACAGGGGAATAGCATCCTGCATAGCAAGCAACACCATGGTGTTGTGCACATTGAGGGCCCAGAGGCTGAGTATAACTTGCTCCGATATACTTTCCTTCATCTGGCGCAACTGTTTGGACAGGTCTCCCGCCGAGACAAAATGGCTGATGGTGCTCCTCTCCTGGCAGGCCGTGACGAGCTCGAGAGCGCGTTCGAGCGTCTCCGCCAGATCTTCCAGAGCGCCACTCATCTCCGGGTTATTATGCAACACCCCCCTCTGCTGCAGCTGGGAGAGCATGGTGCTGTATCTGAGCACCCTCTTCCTGATCTCGAGGCACGCTTCCTTGTTCTGGCGAACCTTGTCTACCGCCTCCTTGATCTTGAGCCCGATCTTGATGATCTTTTCAACGGTGACCACCGGATCGGCCATGAATCCAGCCCTACGAGTAGAATAATCTTCAATAATATAACATAGAGCAGCTGAACTTCTCTTTGCGAGGAATTACACACGATTTTTTTTTTTGCGAGAGCAACTGAACTTTGTGAGTTCCCGCAAAACAAGAGAGAGAGAGAGAGAGAGAGAGAGAGAGAGAGAGAGAGAGAGAGAGAAACACTGAACTTTGTGAGGAAACTGATATCGAGCAACATTTCTGAAGCAAACAACACAAATAAATCTGCTCACCTCTCTTCGGCAAAGAAGGAGAAAAAAAAAACAGGAAAGAAAATCTGCTTACCTCGAGCTTTATCCTCCTAGCTACAGCTTGGGCAGAGCGAGTGATGTTTTTTTTTTTTTTGAAAGAACAGGAGGGGTTCGCACCCCTACTGATTATATATATTTATAAATTGAAAGTCACAAAAGTCTCATACAGTCCTCATGAGCGAGTGATGGTTGCTGTTCAATTCAATTCGCACGGCAGCCTCTTGTCTCGTCTTGATCAACTACTTCCCCGAGTAGTTGATTCCATCTAGAAGAAAAGTCCACCCTTTTGTCCCATTCTCTGCAGGACGCAGAAACGGAGAAAGAGCAATGAAGTGACATCTGAGTGAAAAGTCCATGTTATGGATGGATTGGATCAGGGAAGACGAAAGGGATAATGTAGGATAACTTGACCTTCGCTTCCAGTGAAGCAATCCTAGAAAAATACAAAAATTTCTCGAAAGATCGAAAAGCAAAATATCTGGCCCTTGATGCGACAGCGCGCCACCGCGCGAGGAATCTATACCCGATTCTACACCCTGTTCGGTTCGGCATGTCGTGGTTCGTAGCATGTTTGAGCCCGTCACTGCTGCTGGTCGCCGGCGACGCGCGTGGCTTGCCGGCGCCGCACCCCGCCTGAGCGTCACGGAGCTCGCCGGCGTCGCGCGTCTCACGAAACACCGGTGCATGTTCCCTCACGCCAAAGCGTATCCTCCACTGAGCACCTCGTCTCGTAGCGGCCGCTGCATGATCTGTTAGTGAATCGAGGTTGCTAGCTGCGGCCAGGACCATCTCCGCGGGAGGCTGAGTGGCTGCGGCATTTCCACAA
Source organism: Eragrostis curvula (assembly GCA_007726485.1). Classification (NCBI taxonomy): domain Eukaryota; kingdom Viridiplantae; phylum Streptophyta; class Magnoliopsida; order Poales; family Poaceae; genus Eragrostis; species Eragrostis curvula. The sequence goes on along the minus strand of CM017440.1, from coordinate 3,958,216 downwards.
ACACGTATGGGGCCTGCCTCTGGTGAGGAAGACGACTCCCGCGCCGAGATTGATCCGGGACGCACAAAGCCGATTGTGTCAGGAACCAGAGTGATTCAGAACTGAATAGTAAGAACAAACGATAAATTCGGCCAATTTCGAGGATATATTGCGGATAATTTGGGGGATCTCACCCACCCAGAGCTATGTCTACTTTACTCTACTATAGATCTAGTTCACGAATATTCTTCAACATGCCAAGTCTGTCTTACAACAGGGCTTATATACCCAGCCAAATAACAGCGAAAGTGAAAGTAAAACGAGCATGTCAGCTCGGACGGTAAACAGGACAGTCCGGCAAAAGTAACTGCATCTTCTCACCCGTCGGATCCTCATCGCACGGCCCTAGGCTTGAGATACCGGTTCAGTTTAAATTAGAGAAAGGCGCCGACTTGATCATGGTTGTGACAATGCCCCCCTCTTAACATCCTTGTCCTCAAGGATGAAAAGAAGGAAAGATCTTCCGAACGAAATTAGCATCTTCCCAGATCTTGCGGTAGGTTGGACCACTTAATGAGCCATTGGACAACCGGTTCGTTGTTACGTGGCACCAGTCGCCTCTCCAAGATTTCTTCAGGAGCAACTTTGATGTTACCTTTGCTATCGATGAGAGGTAATTCCTTGCTGGAACAGCATGAGAGCCGATATGCTTATTCAGTTGGCTGACATGAAAGACTTGATGCAACTGACAGCCGTCTGGAAGCAATATTTTGTATGCAGCCTTGCCGATCTTCTCCAGAACACGAAAGGGGCCATAAAACCTGGAGTGCAGCTTGATTGAATTGTGAATGTTCAGAGAGGTATGCCTGTAGGGTTGAATCTTCAAGTATACCATATCACCAACTTTCAGTTCCCTTTCTTTCCTGTTTTTGTCAGCTTGATGCTTAATTCTTGCTTGAGCCTTGGTCAGGTTGTCCCTAATTAGCTGCAAAGCTTGATCCCTGTGCCTGAGGAGTTCTTTGGCAGTTTCATCAGGGCAGTCAGGTAAATTGACTTCAGCTATCATAGGAGGGGCAAAACCATACAGAGCTTGAAATGGAGTCATATCCAGTGATGTGTGATAAGAGGTATTGTTACACCACTCTGCTAAACACAACCACTGTGGCCACTTCTTGGGACTTGCAAAACACATGCATCTCAGATAATTTTCAAGATACTGGTTGACTCTTTCTGTTTGGCCATCAGTTTGTGGGTGGTATGCAGAGCTGAGATGTAGCTTGACATTGATACTTTTGAACAATCCTTGCCAAAGCTGACTGGTAAAAATTGGATCTCTATCTGTTACTATGACAATAGGCATCCCATGCAGCTTGAAAACATGCTCAGTGAACAGATCAACAACCTTTTGTGCATCATATGAGTGGGAGAAAGCAATGAAATGTGAAAACTTAGTCAGCCTGTCTAGCAAAACCAAGATGACATCTTTACCTTGAGATTTTGGTAAGCCTTCCACAAAGTCCATGGAAATGTGTGTCCAAGCCATATCAGGGACAGGAAGAGGTTGCATTAACCCAGGATAAGGAGTATGTTCTGATTTATTTTTCTAGCATATTGGGCATTCTTGAACCCAAGTTTTGATCTGATGCTTCATTTTTGGCCAATAAAAGATTGATTTGATTCTTGCAATTGTTGCTCTTTGTCCAGAGTGACCACCTAGGGCTGACTCATGTAAAGAACTGAATATGTTCCTCTGTAATTCAGTAGTTGCTCCCACCACTATTTTTCCTTTGTATATTAAGATTCCTTGTTTCAGTGTATAATGAGGCACTGTTGTATTATCAATAGATAATTTGCCTATGAGATCAGTGCACTTGTCATCAGAAGTATAGCTCTTTGATATCTCTTCAACCCAGACAGGTACTGCAGTTGATATAGCAAGTAACTTGGTTGCATGTCTTAATCTTGACAAGGCATCAGCAGCTCTATTTTCTCTGCCCTTTTTGTACTCTACTGTATAATTGTATCCCAATAATTTGATGAGCAGCTTGTGTTGAATTCCTTCAGTCAATCTTTGCTCTTGTATGTACTTCAGACTTTGCTGGTCAGTTCTGATGACTAGAGAAGAGCTTGCAACTTAGTGCTTCCACTTCTTTAAAGCTTCAATAATGGCTAATGCTTCCTTCTTATATGTTGACATTGCTGCAGCTTTTGGCCCTAATGATTTGCTTAGGTATGCTATTGGTCTGCCATTTTGCATAAGGACAGCTCCAATGCCATGACCACTTGCATCTGCCTCTAAAACAAAAGGTTGGCTGAAGTCAGGCAGAGCTAAAATAGGAGTTGAAGACATGATGGTTTTCATATTATCAAAAGCTTGCTGCTGATCAGGTCCCCATTGAAAAGCATTTTTCTTCAGAGCATTGAAAAGTGGCCTGCAAATGACCCCATAGCCTTTGATGAATCTTCTGTAATAACCTGTCAGCCCCAGAAAACCCCTCAATTCTGTGACTATTTTAGGTACTGGCCAGTTGTTGATATCAGTGATTTTCACCAGATCTGTAGCCACTCCTTCACTGCCAATAATATGGCCAAGGTACTCGACCTGAGATTTGCCAAATACACATTTACTAAGCTTGACAAAGAGTTTGTTCTGTTGTAAAGCTTCAAGTACTTGCTGAATATGCTGCACATGTTCTTCCAACGTTTTGCTGTAAATGAGGATGTCGTCAAAGAACACCAATGCAAATTTTCTGAGAAACTTTGACAAGATTCTGTTCATCAGGGCTTGAAAAGTGGTTGGTGCGTTTGTAAGGCCAAAAGGCATCATCACATACTCGAAGTGGCCAAGATGTGTGGTAAAAGCAGTTTTATAGATATCTCCTTGCTGCATTCTTATCTGATGATAGCCAGACCTCAGATCTATTTTAGAGAAAAATTTTGCTCCATGTAACTCACCCAACAAATCTTCTATGATTGGAATTGGGTACTTGTTCTTAATTGTGTTGGCATTGAGTTGCCTATAATCCACACACATCCTCCATGTGCCATCCTTCTTTTTGACCAAAATAATTGGTGAAGAGTATGGGCTTACACTTGGCCTGATGTGAACTTAGAGTTAAGCAACTGCTGAATCAATTCTTCCAATGTATTTTTCTGTTTGTGTGGGATTCTATAAGCCCTCTGGTTGACCACTTTAGCCTCAGGTATGAGTGGTATGTTATGATCAATGTCTCTTTCTGGTGGCAGTTCAGTGGGTTCAGCAAAAATATTCTGATATTTTTGCAAAATTGCTTGTATTTCAGGATGTGTAGCCTCTTCTGAAACAGCTTGCAGTTGCTTTGGGTACATTACTACCCCCACAACTCCTTTTTTCATGAGTTTACACATCTTCTTTGGACTCATGATGCAGTGCTTGTTTGGCTGTGTTTCATCTTGGAAAGTAACAGTAGTGGTCCCATATTTGTTAATAGTAAACTGCCTGGTCTTGAGATCCAGTCCAATTGGGCTATGTGCATAAACCCAGTCAGCTCCAAGTACTATGTCATATCCTTTGACATCCAAAAGTCTGAAATCAGATACAAATTCATGGCCTTGTATAGAATAGGTGCAACCCAAGCAAGCTGTCTTGCTGACCATTTTTCCACCATCTGCAGCCTTAACTTGTACTGGAGGAACAGTTGTAGTTCTGCACTTGGTTTTGACTGCAAATCTGGTGTTAATGAAAGAAGCATCACTACCAGTATCCACTAGAGCAGTGGCAGTCTTACTTCCTACTTTGACCAATAAGGTGAATGTGTTTGAATCTGTATCAATGCCCTGCAGAGCATGCAAGGAAATTTTAAGGGTCTCTGGCTGGTGATCAGCAGCTTCATCAGAAGAGTCTTCATCAATAACTTGACATTTCTCTTCTCCATTCTCATCAGTTACTTGCAGTAAGGAGAATAGTTTCTTGCCTTTACAGACTTTCCTGTGCCCAGGGACCCATGGTTCTTGGCACTTGTTCTGTTCTTTCAGTTCCTGTAAACTAGGAGTCTCAGCTTGCTTCCCAGGTTTAGTAGTAGGCTCTTCTCTAGGCCATGGTCTACTGAACTTTTGGCCACTAGAAAATGTGGAGTATTTTGTTGGTGCTGGCGTTGCTGCTTCTAACCTCTTAGCAATCCAGTAGGCCTCATTCAATGTGTTCAGTGACAGAGCCTGTTTGCTTCAGATTGTGGAACTGATAAACAATATCCACTTCAGACTTATCATTGAAACGTTCACACACCATCTTGCAAAACTGGTGCCACTGGAAGGAGTTTGCAGAGCAACTTAGGCTTCTCCACCAATATTCAGCCTTGCCTCTGATGTACATTACTGCAATGTTGACCCTTTCATCTGGAGGGACCCCAACCATGATGAAGTATTTATCTGCTTTTCGTATCCAGCCATCAGGATCTTCCCCATCGAACTCAGAAAAGGAAAGTTTGGGACCTTTAGCAACCATTCTCTGTTGATGGCTAATATAGTTGTCATAGTTGGATTGTGTCTCATGCTGTGGGTTTGGTTGATGGTTATGGGTTTGCCTGTTATCACGGTTAGGCTTAGTGGTGGGTTATGGTTTGTTTGGGTGTGTTGGTTTGGGTGTCTCTGAATTTGCAGAGTTTTGGCTTGTGGTGGTGGCTAGTTGTGGTGGAAATGATGTTGGTTAAGTGGTGGTTGGTAATGTGGGTGTTGATCAATTGGTGGTGGATAGTGATTCCACATCTCTTGTTGCTGTGGCCAAGGTTGCTGAGGAGGGTAAGGTGGTGGATGAGTGTTAGGCATTGGCCAATATGGCTGTTGGTATTGGTGATTTGGATATGGGTTGATTGGTTGATGTGGTGGAGGGTGAGGCCAGGGAGGGTAAGTGTAGGACTGATGGTCAGCATAATGACCAAAAGTTGGTGACGGAGGAGGAGTTTCTTGGTCTTCATACATGCCCCAATTGCTGTGGTTATGTGCAGGTCCCTGCTTGTTGTGGCCATAAACAACCTCATGTTCTTTCTAATTATGTAAATTCACTGGCTTGGTATGATTTTGCTGAGTAGGGTGTTGTGGTGGAAGCTGCCCATTCTGAAATGGAACCACATCATGATGGGAGGGCTGGGAGATACTTTGCTTACCCTGGATTTGAGATGCTTTGTCAGAGACAGTGAACAATCCTGGCTGACCAGCAACCCTTGTGAGATATCCCATGACTTGCTCTATGTTCGTTTGCACATTGGTGTTGTGCTCTTGCTGTGTCTTGAGAAAGTTGTCAAAACTCCGACGTAAGCCATCGACTTCCACAGCCGTGGCAAAGGGAGAGGGGCTTCCACTGGTACTACCATGACCATCTTCCTCACCGTTGCCGCCATCGCCGACGCCCGCTCCTTTCTTGTCCACCATCTGTAAGATAAGGTTTGGATCTGAATCCGCCCCTATTTCCTCTTACAGAAATTTCTACCGCCGCCTAGAACAAGAGATCGGCCGAGGAGATTTTACTCAAGGACTTGCCTTGAAACCCAAGCCTGAATCTTGCTCTCCGCCTTCATCTCCTCCGTGGATCGAAATCGGGCCAGTTCTCGGAATTTTACGCTGGTACTTGTCCAGCAACCCTCACTCACGTCGATTTTACCACTGATTTGGGTAGGACTGCAGATCTCGCATGAATCAAACAAGTAGGGTGAATGAGGGTGGGTGTATAGTGGATTTTCGGGTGGATTTCGGCCGAGGATCGATGGCTCTTGATACCAATTGTCAGGAACCAGAGTGATTCAGAACTGAATAGCAAGAACAAACGATAAATTCGGCCAATTTCGAGGATATATTGCGGATAATTTGGGGGATCCACCCACCCAGAGCTATGTCTACTTTACTCTACTATAGATCTAGTTCACGAATATTCTTCAACATGCCAAGTCTGGCTTACAACCGGGCTTATATACCCAGCCAAATAACAGCGAAAGTGAAAGTAAAACGAGCATGCCAGCTCGGACGGTAAACAGGACAGTCCGTCAAAAGTAACTGCATCTTCTCAACCGTCGGATCCTCATCGCACGGCCCTAGGCTTGAGATACCGGTTCAGTTTAAATTAGAGAAAGGCGCCGACTTGATCAGGGTTGTGACAGATTGGACGGTCACTGGGCACCCAGGGGCGGTCGCTCTGGGGTCGCGAGAAACGCCGGCTCCGCTTCACGGCGCGGCTCGCCTGAGCTCCGCCGGTAATCCAGGCCATCCCACGCGTCCCTCCGCCAACTCCGAGCAGCCTCGGAGGCCCCGGACTTGCGTAGTCGGAGTTTGAAACCACTCCATCTCTGGGTTCACGAAGAACGCCTCCTCTGCTTCTTGCCGTGGCTCGGCCCGAACGCAGCCGCATCCTCCCGCTGGCCGGCCGGCCCCTTGCGTCCCTCTCCGCCGTGTTTCCTTCAGGTTTCCGTTCCCTCTTCATTCTTGCAATCCATGGCGCCGGAGCTGAACGGCTGCTGGCCATGGCGAACGCCGGTCGCCCAAGCTCAGCCGGGCATGGCGACGGCGAAGAGGCCGTGTGCTCGGCAGAGACATGCATGGTGCGCGCCCGGAATACAATCGAGCGCCGCCGCGTCACGGCCACCTCACCAACGTTTCCCTGGTCTTCCTCTCGCAGGCCACGTCGCCGCCCTCTGCTCAGGGACCACGCGTGCGTGTCTCCGTTGATAGGCTCCTCAACGCACGGAGAGTGACGCGAGGAGATGCAGGATTGTTTGGCGCATGTGTTGGCCTGCTCCCCGGAAGACTTCTCCGCAGCTACATCACATATATATTCTTGTGCGCGTATTACTTCTGTTAGGTTGCAGCAGGTCATACTTTATACATCTCCAGAGAATTGATCATGATTCATGAGTTTGAAACCAAGCCAGGATGCCTGCATTTCCAGCTACAAAATCGGTTCATCGTGATCGGGTCAAAGGCCAAGTGGGTTATGAGCCTTGCCACTCGCGGGGGCAAGGAAAAATGGTGAATTTTCTGGTGCTAAATTTCTGAACCACAGGTGTCTTCTTCAATTACACGGTCATTGCATCGACTAAGCAGCTGCAAACGGCTATGCATTTTAGCCTCTGCATCTGCGTGCAACATTTATAGCTTCATGTCGTCCCCTGAAATGGCGCATCGAATTCACTGAATTTCCTTCGCTTGAAGGTGCTGGCAGGACCTGACGAAGAGTCTGCACCAGGGGCCATTGTCTCCGGGCACTGCATGATATATTCTCGACGTTGAGCTTCCGGAGGCCGGAGCGTGCCGCCGACCATCTCGAGCCGCAGACAGGTGGCCAGGTCCGTCTGTTCGTCAGCTTCGCTAACCCGTGCGCGTGGCGTCGTTGATCACGGTGTCCACTCTCGCATAGATTTTCCCACAGTATATTTGTCTCGCCTCCTGTCAGCAAGTCCAGCCGGCCACGCAGCCATCCCCGCCGGCCGGAAGCGGCACGGTCGCGGCATTTCCGCGAACAGGTCTAGGGTCCCCTGGCGAGGAAGACGACTCCCGCAAAGTGACAAATCTAGACCGCTAAAATACGATCGAACGGATCTCACTACTCAGGCACCCGGGGGTGGTCGCTATTCGAAATAGCGACCACCCCTGGGTTCGATTGGAACGCCGGCTGCGCGGCTCGCCTGAGCGCCGTCGCTGCTCTGGCCATCCCGCGATCCCCTCCGCAAACTCTGAACGGCCAGGCAGCCGCCCCAACTGACGTCGAGCAAGAAAGGTCAGAGTTTGAGACCACGGCCGCGCGTCCCTCTCTGGGGTGACAAGAAACGCCTGCCCTGCTTCTTGCCGACGTTGGCGCGGCTTGCCGGAGCGCCTCCGCCGCCTACATTTTGTTCATCTCTTCGCACCGACACAGGTTCAGAACGTTCTGCAGTCGGCTTCGTCCACCCCGGATTCCGCCGCAGGAAAACGAAGGGTTCACTCTCCGGGTGGGTTGGCAGTGGCAAGAGCCTCCTCTGCTAGCTTAGCTTCATGCCGCGTTCCAGACACGCCTGCCATGAGACCTCGTCGCCGACCACGCTTCGGCCAAGTTGCACGGGTCAAGTATCAGGGTCGACGGCGATCCACGCAACAGCTCGCCGCACACATGGCGAAAGGGACTTGTTATCCGCACCTGGTCGATTCACCAGACTGATTTCTAAATTGCAACAGAGCTTCAGTACTGAATTTCTACATGTAACCGGCTGTCTAGCTGTGACCTGTGACCCGTCATTCATTTTCAGTACTGAATTTCTGAACGCTGATTTCTAATTGCAAGAGTCGAGTCAGTCAGTCAGGCCTGCTAATTTGCATTGGATGGATGAGTTACTGTATCTTCGGAATGTTACCGTAGCAGCTGGCCGGCTTCTGCACCTTTCTAGCAAAACGATTCTTCCACGGGATAACAACTGCAGGCAAAACCTGGCATCTCTGGTTTCTCCATGTAGGAAGACACAAACATGACACGTTGATCTTCCATTGGTTGGTATTGATCACGTATGCAGTATAGAACTATAGATGGAAATTTGAAATCGAAGCTAACGAAACAACACACGGTAAACAACAGCATACAACAAACAAACCAGGCAGTGCTATGCTCCAAACATATTGTGGTTTCTGCTTGCAGTAAATTCAAAAACTTGCACTTGCAGCCCACGTATGCAAATACAAGATATAGCTATCCAGTGCCACACAAGCTAACAAGCGAATACGGGCAGATTATGCTGCATCAGGGGCTCGCCGATCCGTCTGACGAGGCATAAGACCCTTCAGGCCCTTCACCCTGTTTGCTGTAGAACGCTGGTGTCTTTGGGGTCGGCAACTCTTCATCGCCATTTAGCATCTCTATAACATCCTTCATGGTGGGGCGGTATGCTCGATCACGCTGAGTGCACAGGAGTCCTATGCACATGAACCTTTTAATCTCCATCAGCTGTGAACTGTCAAACAATGACGGAATAAACAACTCCTCTATCTCCCCAGATTGCCAAACTTCCCAAGCCTGGCAACAGTAGAAAAAAAAAGCCATATGTATAGATGAAAAGCTGCGTCGTACTACACAGGAAATTCACAAATGGATAATAACAAACCAAATGTAAATACTTACCCATGAAAATGGACACGGAGAAGTTCTCTAGTTTGTTTCGATCGGCACATGCAGCCAACAGTCTTAAAGAGGGTGACGCCAAAAGCATACACATCATTACTCGTCGATATGATACCTCTCATAACATATTCTGGGGGCATATATTGACTGATATGGAAACAATAAAATAGAAGACTTCAGCAGCTGAGGAAACATGGATAATGTTTTCACAGCAATGGAAAAAAAAATAGGTTGAGGAACTTACAATGTGCCGCTTATACCCGCAGTGTATACATCAGCATCCAGCACTAAAGACAAATTAAAATCAGTAATCTTTGGATTCATATCAGAATCCAAGAGGATGTTGCCTGGTTTCACATCCATATGGACAATATGCTGCTCATGCATGTAATGTACGGCTTGGGCTACCCCCTCAATTATCCGGAAGACCGAGGACCACTCTAGTTGGGACCCTGCAAGCATACAAATTGTATCACATGAACGATCATATTGCTTCATTTTATTCACCAAGCATAGTTAATTGAGTGAAGTAACCCTAAAAGGTGAAATATAAGAAATTATTTAGTGGAAACTTGCCTCGCTTAATGATGTCCTGTAAGCTTCCATTTGGCACACATTCTTCGACCCAGTATATCTTTTCAATAACTGCACTGTTACGTTTCAGTAACCGAACAACATATGGTTGATGTTTATATTCATAGCAGCATCCTAGAACTTTCACTATATTTTTGTGCTGAAGATTTATAACATGATCAATTATGGGCATGGGAAAGTTATCTGTCTCTTCAGGAAACATCTTCACAGCAACCACATTTCCGTCATTTAATACTGCCTGAAAACCATAAACAACAGGTTATATGATATATATTGCTATGGTGCATTGCAAATGAATATACATTTGACTAATAAGCATGTTCAGCGCTCATTGAGTTAAGGTAAAAAATATAATTATCAACTAAAAAGGTCATTGCCAGTCATTTTAGTTTCAATGTATTTTTGTGTTACTCCCTCGATCTGCGTACCCAAAATTATGCTTCACAAACATTAACATGATCTGAAAAATATGGCAATCAAGTAGTTTTGAATATTATGCTTTTGTTAAGTCTACAAAAATGAGATTATGGAGAAACACCTTCAAATCCAATTGGCTCGCATTAACACTCAACCTTTCATCTTGTTGAGAAAGTAATGGCAAGAAAATGTCTGAGTGGTTCCAAGAATAAGGAGGCAAGAATGGAGTTGTTTTGGAACCTGTTTGAGAAAAAGATTTGTTTTGGAACCCTTCCAAAATGAGTGAAATATATCTGGATATATCTCAAAATTTAATAAATTATTAGTCCTGTGCTATGTAAAAGTTGGATCAAAACTGCACCAGTATACAGTCTATGAATCCTTAGTTCTCAATATATTTCAAACACGTGGAAAAAGTAATTAAAAAATTATATTTCAAATTATGCAAATTTGCAATGGCACCTAGGAAATTTTCCCTATGTTGAAATATCCATCAGACTATCAGACGTTTAATGATTTGAATAATTAAACCTATACTCAACTGAATTCTATTAGATGACCTATAACTTTCACAATCACATGTCATAATTCTGTAAATTTCATCTTTTGTTTGTTTTCCAATAGTAGTACGTACTAAGTTCTTCTGGAACAAAGTGGTAGCCAATGAAGCCTAAATTTTTACAGTAATGTTTTAGTTATAATTTTCCACAGATGAATGGATACTACTAGAATCTGCGTGTGGTTTAGGATGCACTCGTTTGTGCTTGTTGACCGTGGTGTGCATGTTTGGTGTTTCAAGACCAGAGAAACAATGAGAGAATATATGCTTAACTAGTTGTGTTAATCTGATACTCCGTGGGAAATATAGGGTGCACTTGGATGGCATCCAACTCGGGCCACCAGTCACTGCACCACAACTGTGACGTGTGGCATCCGCCAAATGTGATTTTGCCGCAGGTTCGGCGCGCCAACTGACGCCACAGCATCGTAGTTCATTTTGCTTGCCGTCGCTCGCCAACTGTGTGGCGGACGATTTGTCTGGCGCACCCGCGGCGCGGCCGCAGTTGCGTCGTCGTGCGGCAGTGGCAGGCACCAAACAGACGCACAGTATAGTGTCATGTCCTAATGAAGAATATGACATATCTTTTTTCAAGACGTGTTAGCTGAAATTTCTCGTGCGTACCTTTTCTTTCTATATGAGGCTGAAACACTTCAAAATTTAACAACACACTTTCAAGGCCCTTATGTTACATTAAGTGTTTTTTCCATCTGTTCTTTTGCATTTATGTCATCATATAACATGAACTACCTGAGCTGAAAGTATGGACATTGATGCATAACAAATTTACCATTGCAGACAGTTGTGTCATATTAATTCATTCTTCATACGAATTTGAAGCAGTATGTCAATATGCATCAGAATAATTCGAAATAAAACTACTAGGGATAGAATATTGTGTACCCTGAATGCTTGACAACTGCCACCTATTCCAATGATGTTTTCGAAAGCTATAGCGGACTTTAGCTCAGATAAACTGAAATTTTTGAGTTCTGAAAGGAAACAAGGGATACCACATAGTTTAGGTATATAGGGAAAATCCATTCTACTCATTTTGAAGGATAAAATTGGTTATCAATGATATGTTTTTACAAAAAATAAAATATTGAAAATGGTAGGTACTAATTAGTTAGCATACCAATCAGGTTATGCGGAAATAATGGTTAGATGGTTGTACGATTCTTATGTGTGTGTTTATTACAAAAATGTCTGACAATTAGGTCACTGAGAGTTGCGTTGAAGGGATTGTGAAAACCTGTCCTATGCAAATTTAAGCAGGCAATAATGATTGAGTTAATAGTCTTATTGGCGTCTTTTTATTGCAAAACTAAATTGTAAACTCCAGTGTGGTATGATGGAGCTAAAGGAGAAACAAGAGGTCTTAAAATAGAAATTTTATACCAGAATTTATAATCACATAGAGACCTTGTGTGTGTGTGTGTGTGTGTGAGAGAGAGAGAGAGAGAGAGAGAGAGAGGAACTTACCTACTGAAGGAACAGAGGGTGGCTCGCTTCCTGGTAATATGTTGTTTCCCTCACCGTAAAACTCAGATCTGCCATTGTCATAACGATGTTTTGAGTACTGCTAAAAGGAAAAAGGAGAGGTTTGCTGTTCAGCTCAAGTAGCCTTTAAAGACTGGCCAGATGGAATGCATTTATATATTATCTTCCTAATTTCATTTCAATGCATTTATATATTATCTTCCTAATTTCATTTCAGCAAACAGCTTATGTGGATGTTGGGACACTAAGGTCACCTTTGGCAATACTTCTTCTGGCTTTGGCTTCTATGAACAGTGCCACGTCAGAAAATAGCATTCATGAGCTGGTGAAGCTGGGGGGGGGGGGGGGGGGGGGGTGGGGGATGGCTTCATCAGCTTTTAGGGCATGTAATTTCATCTGCTTCGGACTCTTGGAGAAGCTTGCCCAACAGTTCAAAAATAAAACAATTGTTTCCTCCCCCACCCTAGAAGCGCTTGTCAAAAATTACATAGAATCCAAAATCCCCAAAACGTAGCTTCGCATGACTTTCTCAACCCATCCTTGCATTGGTGCCATAGGTGAAGCCGTTTTACCAAACACTTCAAAAGGCGTTTCTTGCATATATAGAAGCACTTTTTCAGAGAAATTGTTTTGGTGAGAATCCATGCCAAACACTCCCTAATTAGCTCAAAGGAAGGTAGCGAGAAATGGTTCTGCGGAAGAACGAAACTATGCACACAATTTGAATTTTGCCAGTCTCTAACGTGAACAGAACAACAAATATATATACGCAATGACTTAAATCATTGTGCAGTAGCAAAGAGGGATACATTGGCACTGTATAAATCTCACCTAGCATCATCAGTTGAATCACGGTCAAATGATGTCTTCGCAACTATTGTATCCTGAAATAGCAAAGTAATTCAATTATGTATCAATTGTTATGAGCTATGTTTATTATAAAAAAATATAAAGTGAATGCATTCTTGTATGATCAGAGTTCACTGGACAACTTAATCAAGATTAAGGCATTGATCCTCCATGAGAATTATACCCCCTTTTTGAGAGGAACTACGGCGCGCAAATTGGCGACCTGAACTTTTGTTAAGGGAAGGTAGAGCAATTTACCTCCGGCTGCCGAGACAGAGGATTATTAACATCCTGCATAGTAAGCAACACTATGGTGTTGTACACTTGAAGGGCACAGAGGACGACCATCACTTGTCCAATATATTATCCTTCACCCGGCGCAGCTGCTTGGACAGGTCACCCGCCGAGACAAAACGGCTGATTTTGCCCTTCTCCTGGCAGGTCGTGAGCCCGTGACGAGCTTGAGGGCGCGTTCCAGGGTCTCGGCCAGATCCTCCAGGGCGCCGCTCATCACCGAGCTATTATTCATCACCCCCCTCTGCTGCAGCTGTGAGAGCATGGTGCTGTATCTGAGCACGCTCTTCCTGATCTCGAGGCACACCTCCTCGTTCTGGCGAACCGTGTCTACCGCTTCCTTGATCTTGAGCCCAATCTTGACGATCTTCTCAACGCTGGCCACCGGGTCGGCCATGACTCCAGCAGCCCTACGAGTAGAATAAATATTCAACAATTTCAACTACACATGGATTAGCCTACAAGCAACTGAACTTGCGAGAAAATCGAGATCTTTCCGACAGAAACATTGCTGAGTTGTCGTAGCAAATGAAAGCCAATAAATCTGCTCACCACACCACGAAGAAAGAGGAAGAGAAAAAATCTGCTCACCCCGAGCTTTATCCCTGTAGCTATGGCCTGTGAAGCGGGAGTGATGTCCGGTGTTCACTCCAAGTCTCTGCTCCGAGGACTGACACTCGTCTCGCCAACAAGGAATCAACTACCTCCCCAAGTCTCTCTTGCCGTGCCCCTGGAACTAGTCCGCGCTTTCTCTCTGCTTTTCGCACAGGATGCTGGCGCCGGTTGACGGATCCTTGACTCGTACAAAACCAGGGCCCATTGTCACCGAACGATTTATGTGGCGAGCATGAAAGCGCCTTTCTTAACGCGTAGGCAGAAGATCTAGAAGGCCAAGCAATGAAGTGACAAGAGTTTAAAAAAAAGGTATACAGTGTTAGAAACATCTTAGTGGAAAGTTGAGGGCATCTTGGTCACTGTTCAAATCATCACGTGGGTTGGAGACCACTTGTATAGTGTTAGAAACACCCTAGCAGCTCTCCTATTGTCAATTATTGTGGCAAGAAGAGGCCTTCTTGATCATTGATCAAATCATCACATGAGTTGGAGACTGTTGTCAGTGTTAGAAACATCCTAGCGGCTCTCCTATTTTCAATTATTGTGGCAAGTTGGGGCCCTCTTGGTCAATGATCAAATCATCACATGAGTTTGTATGGTGTTAGAAACATCATAGCACCACTTTTATTCTCTAAGTATTGTGGAAATTTGAGGGCATCTTGGTCACTGATCATCTCATCAAGTGGGTCGGGACCACTTGTACAGTGTTAGAAACATCCTAGCAGCTCTCCTATCGTCAATTATTGTGGCAAGAAGAGGCCTTCTTGGTCATTGATCAAATCATCACATTGGTTGGGAACCACTTGTACGGTGTTAGAAACATCCTAGCGGCTCTCCTATGTTCAATTATTGTGGCAAGTTGGGGCCCTCTTGGTCATAGATCAAATCATCCCATGGGTTGGGGACTGTTTGAACAACGTTAGAAATATATCAGAGGCTCTTGGTAAGTGTAGGTCCCATGGGTTGGCGATCGCTTGATGAATGTCCTATTGCTTTGGCAAGTTTAGGTACTCTTGGTAATTGGTCAAATCATCATATGGTTCGAGGACTACTTGTGCAATGTTAGAGATATCCTAGCAGTTCTCCTAGAAATGCCCTTTGGTCATTGAAAAGATCACTCATTGTAATTTCAGGCTGCTATGTTTTTTCTAGATGAGAGTAGCCAATTTTTTTTTTTGCGAAATTGATATATATATATATATATATATATATATATATATATATATATATATATATCCTATATATATATATATGTATGTATGATCATTTTCTTTCTATATGAGCATGGGGATACTGTGTGCATTAAGCTCTTCCATCACAGGATGAGTGAGGGGTCATTTGCACGGTGTTAGAAACATTCTACTCCTGCTACCAATTATTGTGTCAACTTAACGCCCTCTTGGTCACTGACAAATTATTGTTCAGGGTTTGATCAGCACTCCAAAAGTACGGTAATTTGACATGGTGCACCAGCCTGGTGAAAATATTTCGGACTGCTATATTTTTTTCTCCCATTGACATATGGTGCACCGATGTCGCTCCTAAATTTTCTGAACCGTCAAATAATTGTTAAATGATTGCAGTTACCTGTTACGTCTACTATGTTAAGTTTGATTCATATTTTCGAGTTCCATAGCGTTCAGTACTTCTATTGTGAGTACTTCTATTATTGTAAACTGGCCTACTTTCTTTTCTTTTTTTTTTACTTCAGAGGACAGAGGATACCAACTTCATGAAGACCAATGAAATACAAAGGCCAATAATGCCCACGGAAGGTGCAACGGTCGAGTCAGCACCTAGGAATTCAAAAGTACTATCTCTGAGTCTAGAATCTAGCTATGTTTCTTTACAAGCTGGACATACAGAGAGTGAATACTTACCAGGCTAGTATGTATTTATTGTTATGAAAAAGAGAGAGAGAGAATGTGATGGCCGACAATACTAATAAAATTGTATCAAATTGTGTAACCTTATACTTTGAATAATTGCCAAGGGGCCAATGGTGGCATGCTGAAACATGGCCTATTCTTCGTTCCTCAGAAAATGGAAGCCTCAATGACTGATCCAATCATACTGGCAACTTGATGTGCAACCCTGATGTACTTTGGATGCAGATCGGTACATCATCCAAACACTTGAATCTGAATTAGTTGATCAGGTACTAACTCTGTTTCTATTTTACACGATCAAACGAAAATCTCAACACTCTCCTGGACTCATTGATCACAAGGTACCGACTTATTACAGAACAGAGCATTGAACGATGGGGTGCACCTGCATTCGAGAAGTCCTAATCTGACACCCAAAAAAAAAAGGAGAGAGAACGGGCTAGCAGTAAAACACAGTGCGCTTGGATCAGACCTGAACGGATGCGTGGCATGGCGCACGCCGCGCGTGCACGGTCATTGGGAATTTGGGGGCACGGCAAGGGCGATCGATTCGACGGTGCGCCACCGCGCAAGGGTTCAACATGCCGTGGCCTGTAGTGTAGTGTCTGTCCGCCGCATTGAGCCCGTCAGAACTGCTAGCTGGCTGCCGGCGACGAGCGGCGGCTGGCCGCACCGGAGCATGGGCCGCTACGGATCGTGCAGGTGGTGGCGGAGAAGAACTGGTGCTCGGCACTGGGCAGGCATTTCCACAAACACGTCTGGGGCCTCTGGCGAGGAAGACTCAACTCCAGCGCCGGGATTGATCCGGGCCGCACAAAGCCGATCTTACGGCCTTCGGATACCCGGGTTGGTCGCTATTCGAAATATCAACCGTCGGGTGGTTATTCAAAATAGCGACCACCCCCGGGATCGCGACAAACGCCGGCCCCGCTTCACGGCGCGGCGCGGCTCGCCTGAGCGCCGCCGGTACTCCGAGCAGCCTCCCACCTGCCCAGATTTATGTCGACAAACCGCCGCCTCCGCCTCACGCCTGCTCTGCTTCTCGCCGTGGCTCGCCGGAGCGCCACCGCATCCTCCTGCCGGCCGGCCGGCCGTCCGCTGCGTTCCTCTCCTTTGTATGTCCTCCTGGAGGCCGCCCGTTGTTGATTCTTGCAGCGACGGAGCTGGAAGGATGCTGGCCATGGCGCACGTTGCTCGCCCAAGCTCAGCCCGGCATGGCGATGGCGAAGTGCCCTTGTGCTTGGCTCGCGCCCGGAACAGATTCGAGCTCCGCCGTGTCACGGCCGTCTCACGAACGTATCCCTGCTCTCTTACTCTCGCAGGCCAGATCGCCGCCCTCTCGTGCAGGGACCATGCGTGCGTGTCTCCGTTGATAGGCTGCACGCACGAAGAACAGTGACCTTCCGGAGGCCGGACCATGCCGCCGACGATCTTGACCTGCCTCTCAAGCCGCAGGCAGGTGGCCGTGGCTTTCTGTCCGTCACTGTCTCTAGCTACCACGTGTGCTCGGCGCGGGTTCGGCGCGGCTACGACCCTGTCTCGCCTCCGGACAGCAAGTTCAGGCGGCCACGCAGCCATCCCCGCCGGCCGGAAGCGGCGCGGCTGCGGCATTTCCGCGAACAGGTCTGGGTTCCCCAGGAGAGGAAGACGATTCCCGCGAAGTGACAAATCTGGACCGCTGAAATACGATCGAACGGATCTCAGGCAGCCAGGGATGGTCGCTATTCGAAATAGCGACCGCCCCTGGGTTCGATTCGGACGCCGGCCGAGCGTCGCGCCGCGGCTCGCCTGAGCGCCGTCGGTACTCTGGCCATCCCAAGATTCCCTTCGCGGCTCCGCGAACTCTGGACGTTCAGGGAGCCGCCGCAACACACGTCGAGCCAGCAAGGTCGGAGTTTGAGACGACGGCTTCGCGTCCCTCTCTGGCGTGACCAGAAACGCATGCTCTGCTTCTTGCCGACGTTGCCTTGGCTCGCCGGAGCGCCACCGCCGCCTACCTGCTGTCCCCTAATCCTCGTCCCGTAGTTCGTGACTCGTTTGCAGAGCTGGAGACGTTTGGTGGGCATGGTGCCGGCCCGTGCGCGCCAAAGCTGAAGCGAATGGCTGATGCGCGCTCAAGCCGACGCGGCTGGGCCCTGGCGTGGTGGCTTCATCCCAGTCTGTCTGTGACGCCAACGCAAACGCAAACCCCCGTGGCGAAGCCTTTTCTACTCTCGGCGGATGGTGAAGTTGCCAACGTCGAGCAGCGCGGACTGGGACAGAGACGAATTTGGTTTGGAAGGACAGCGAATGAACAGGGGAGGGAAGATTCAGTTTGGTTTCATCCATTAACATTCTGCATGCATGTCAGCAAGCAAGCGCGTGTGCATCGGAGCTTTGCCTAGGCAGCTCTGCTTTCGCCTTGCGAGCCCCCGCAGTGAGCACCGACACAGGTTCAGATCGAATGTTCTGCAATCGGCTTCGTCCACTCCTGATTCACTCTCCGGGTGGGTTGGGTTGGCAGTGGCAAGAGGCTCCTCTGCTAGCTTAGCTTCATGCCGCGTTCCAGAGAGGCCTCGCCGCCGACCACGCGCGTGCATGTCGGATAAGTTCCATGGGTCAAGTACCAGTGTCGAAGGCGATCCACGCGACAGCTCGCCTGCGCGCACCGCGGAAGGGATTCGTTATTCGTACCTGCTCTGCTCGATCGGTTCACCAGCCCAGCCCGTGAATGGTGCGTGGTCCGCCCGCCTACCCACACACTCCGCCTGGTCGACTCGTTCTGTTGTGCAGCCCAGCCGGTGGCAAAGCGGACATGCATGGCGCGCGCCCAAAGCTCAATCGATCGAGACGGCTCCTGCCAGAGTTCACTCGAGTGCGTCATCGCATCGCGGCCTTCTCATCGACGCTTCTCTGCTATTCAACCCGAAGGCCACGTCGGTGGCCTCTGGCGCTTGCTGTCACGCAGTTGAGAGAGGAGATGGACCCGAAAGGCGACCTCATGAATCACCCGCACATGAAACAACCAGACTGATTTCTAAATTGCAACAGCGCTTCAGTACTGAATTTCTGAACGCTGATTTCTAATTGCAACAGAGTCGAGTCAGTCAGTCAGTCAGGCCTGCTAATTTGCATTGGATGGATGAGTTACTGTATCTACGGAAAGTTACCGTAGCAGCTGGCAGTCTTCTGCACCTTTCTAGCAAAACGATTCTGTCACGGGATATGAACTGCAGGCAAAACCTGACATGTCTGTGGTTTCTCTGTGACACCCCGTGTCACTGAGAGCACATGGCACTCGCATTGCACTGAACAAAATACAAACAGAAACAGAAATTTCAAATTCGAAATTCAAATTCAAACGCGGTTCAAACCATAGCTTCTGAAGGAACTCAAATTTTTGCACAACAGCTCGAGCAAACAAAAATACCTGTGAGTAGCCCTTCTGAAATAAGAATTTTGGAGAATTTTTAGTGATTTTTGAAATTCATTTCGATGCTCAAATAAATCCCCAAAGTTCCAAAAGTGTCCAACTTTGACTAGCTGCCATTTGAATTCTATTTCGAATTGAGATGTGCATGTTATGTCACTGGAAAGAGCATTTCATGACCTTTCCAATGCAACCGGTTTTACAATTTTTGGAGTCCAATTGCTAGTTCAAATCGAGCGCTAAAGTTTGGGGAAAATTCCAGTTTGGAAAATTCTGGGAAAAATGAAAGATGCCCGAGGGCCCACTTGTCAGCCACCGTCGTCTCACTGAGCGCGTCGGAGCTTTAGCTCCACGTCGCCGCCGAGGAACGGCGCTCCTCGCCGCCCCTGGCCCGCTCCCGACCTGCGCTGCGGCCACAAAACGGACGCCGCATCTCTCCCCGGTCGCCTCCCTCATTTCCCCGCTCCTCGAGCTCCCCAAACCCTAGCTCCACCACCCGCCCTCGCCGCGCCAAGAGCTCGACGCTCCGCCGCCGCCGTCCGACGACCTCCCACCGCGCTACTCCGTCTACTTATGCGCCACCACTCCCTGGAGCCAAGGATGGCTCCCATTTTCCCTCTGCCGCCGTGAGACGTGCGAATCGGCGTCGTCTCCCTCACTTCCGGTCAACCGCGCCACCACCTTCTCGTCGTCAATTCAGCCCTCTCCGGTGAGTTCCGCTTCGATTGCTCGCGCTCCGAGCTGCACAAGGTCGCTGCGCACACTCCTAACGCCACTCATGATGCCCAGATCTGATTGGCTCTCCTATTTTCCAAATCCATTTCTAATTAGCTAATTACCAGAAATTGCCAGAAAATTTTAAAATCGACAGAAAAATAAATACTTATCAGAAAAATCTGAAACCAATTTTCCTTGATTCCTTAGACTGAGATATATCCAGCAAAAAGTCGAAATCACACAAATCTTGTTCTCAGTTTTCTGTAAAAATTCATTTGTGCAGATCTTGTTTAATTCAAAATTAATTCTCTGTTGCTCCATAAATAATGAAACCTTGCATGCCTGTTAAGAATTTGATAACACACCTACAGAGCATTTTTCCACTGTCACATGTTGTTTAATTATTTTCTTATGATTTAAATCATGTTCTGCACCGTATAAATTATTATAAATAATCTACTTTGCAATAAATCATGAAACTTCACCGTAAATTACTTCCAGTGGCACTCTTCATCAGAAAAATGCCTCTGGACATAAATCAACTTTCGAAATCACATTATTCATTTAACTTACCTAAGTGGATTAATGGTAAGCTTAAGTAAAAGTTAATGAAGGAAATACTCCAGACGAAATTAATTAACAAAGTTAATCATTTGCACTTACAGTGTAAATGACTGTCCTATCAAGTAATTAAATCATGAATTGCATCATATTCTTGCATCTAACTTTGCATTATTTTCCTTGTCATAACGTGTAGTGACAGAGACGACTCCGGAGCCGCTCGACTTCCAGCTGCCGGAGGAGCAGACCCAGGAGGTGCAGGAGGAGCAGCCGCAGCAGGACACTGACCCCGCTGACCCTGTTAGCTACACTCCTGAGCCAGGCAAGCCCCGGTGCATGCCTTCCTTATTAGGATTTTATTTTCTCACTTGACTGGGGCTAGTAATTGATTGTGCATTAGGTGTATTAGGAGTTGATGTGAAACCTTAGAACTGCATTAGGACTACCCTTCCTGATCTACCTTGTGTCCTATTTTTGGTAGATGTGGTCTAGGTTACGTTAGAACTTGCTAGGCTTAGTGGCTAGCGGACGGTAGAAGTCGAGTGGTAGGTCCCACTCGCATGATAGGGACTCCTGGATTGTACTAGCTGGATTTAGGATTTGTTGAGACCGGACGGGGAATTGCTTGTATAGGATGGTTGGAGAAGGCTGGGCCTTCACGGTGGTGTAGCCCCGTCTGTGTCGATTGAGGACCGTTCGTTGTTGGCCCTATTGAGCAAGTTCGAACGTACTGACTCACATGCTAGTGTTTTTATGGGCCTAGTAAACCTAGTAGCCTGCGTCGCCCCGGATGTCTGGTAGATACTTTACTCTTTCTATCATGGTATTTGGGAGAGGTAGGGTGGCGTCCCGCGCAGTCAGCCGTCTGGGACGGGGGCTGCGGTGGGAGAGCCCTTCCTCGGGAGGAGTAGAATCTGGTACAGCTCTGGTGGCACGTAGCGTAAACGGTTGCCGTATGTGGCCTTTGCCGCGTATGGCGTGTGGTCAGGTTTTCTCCTGCAGGATGTACATCGATGCCGCCGCTCTCGGTCAAGAGCAATCTTGTTCAGTGCGCCACATCGTAGTGTGATATGATTGATGATATGATGCTAGTCTATTTACACTACTGTTATTTACATTGCTCTATGTATACTGTCACTGCTGATGTATTGTTACTTTATACATGTTTTAGAGATATGCACACTGTTTTACTGGTTAAGTACTTATCTTGAAAAATAAAACTTGAAAGTAAGGATAAAGTAATTAGTGCGAGTTATGCTATTGAGTCAGCCACCCCTTGGTAGCCTTGCATATTAGAAGTCGGCTGTAGATAGCCAATTTGACGGGTAAGACTTGCTGAGTATTAGTTGCTCAGGGTTTGGCTCTTTATGATTTTATTGCAGGTAGCACCTTTATCCCCGACTCTACGGGTGGAGGTGGACAGTGGGATGGCCAGCTCCCCTTTGGTTGGACAGCCCACTGGGAGACTGAGGAGTGATCTCCTCTCGAGTCCGCATCTTCATGGCTTTGGATGCGGGTTCTTGTGTATCGTGAGCGCGTGCGCTTGTACTCTATTTCTAGACTTGTATCGTTTATTTCCGCTGTGCGACTCTATGTTTTTAATTGGATTAATGTAATCACTTAAAGACTTAAAATTGTGCTTTTTATATGCTGTACTGTTGCGTCTGTTCATCAGCGCTTGACCGACTCGATCCTGCGAAAGCGGAGACGCTTCAGCTGGTACCAGAGCCGTGTTGGGACAGTACATCATATAAACGGCCTATTTTCGAAAATCTAACCACGTACGTGTGAGGAACGAAAAGCCCATTATAAGGATGTTAGAGTAATCAGGTGGTAATAGGAGTTGATTGTTATTTTCTGTAACGACGCACCGACGCCCAGGTAAGAAGGTAAGGAACTACATGGCGCTGGTTTTGGATATTGGTGGCGGAGTTTGGTTATGTTCCGTGAGCCATCGAGTTCACGAGGAGTTGAGGATGGTGAGGATATGTCATTGGGCCATGTATTACATTTTTATGAGGTACGTCACCTGTGTAGGTTGGTTGAGGTGACGTTGTGTGCTTGCAGGTACACTAACTCGCGCGTAGATCGTGTAGAAACGTTTGTGAGTGCGAAGTAGTTACCACCACTGTCTACGGCCTGCTATATTTGGGCAAACTTTTTATTTTGTGAGGACGTGCAGGACGAGCATGCATTGCATCATCAATTAAAACACTTCCACAAATTTCAGATCACCCAAAAATTTCAGACTGACAAGCTAATTTTTAAAATTCATAACTCCAAAACCGCTTGGCCAAATTCGATGAACCCAGACTTGATGGAAAGCTTACAACATGAACTAAAACTTTGCTTCAGAGTTCACCTTTAGATTCTGTCAGTATCACCCCCAAATCTGTCGATTAAGTGAGGTCAACTTTCAGCTTCGACTAGTTTTTCCAGAATCTGTCCACCAACTTTAAAAATCGATATCTCCAGTTATACTGATCCATTTTGGACGTTTGAGCACTCGATGGAAAGATCTTGAAGTTATCTACAAGTTTCGTGTTCTGACTTTTCTCGTTTGAAGCCTTCAGAAGTGTCAGTTTTTGTTCTTGTGACTGCTGCTCGCAGTCAAGACAGATTTCAGTCTGTTGCTTTGATGGACCGTTGCACCTGAGTTTGTGCGTGAAAGGCTTAATGTAGCTACTTGCTACGACCTTCCAGAACTTTCTTACCATGTTCAAATTTTTATTTAGCATGGTTGTTCTGTTTGGAGCAGTTTGTGGGATTTTTTCTGGCAAACTCTCTCAATATGGATGCTTATAGCCTTTCTTGCTTTTCAATTCTGCCATATTGATTAATGTTGTATCTTGGAGCTAACGGTGATGATTTTAATTTGGCAGAATGCCGCCGCGTCGTCCGCCACCACCCCCGCCGCAGTACAATCTGGCGGAGGCGATGCACAACCAGACGGAGCTGATCAGGACTCTCGTTCAGGCCGTCACCCAGCAGGGCGGCAACCGTCAGGGTCCACAGCCAGGCTGCACCTACGCAGACTTCCTGGCCACTCACCCGCCTGTCTTTTCCGGGTCCACTGACCCGATGGAGGCGGAGTCTTGGCTGCGCACTGTGGAGTCCAAGTTTGGGCTCCTTCCTGCCTGCACAGAGGTGCAGAAGACACTGTTTGCGGCGCAGCAGCTTCGGGGGTCGGCTGGAGGATGGTGGGCAGCTCACCTTGCCACTCTTCCGGCCGGTCAGCAGTTGACTTGGGCACAGTTCAGAGAGGCTTTCCGCTCGTTCCACATTCCGCCGGGCATTATGCAGCGGAAGTTCAGAGAGTTCCTGGACCTCAGGCAGGGAGGCAGGAACGTGTTCGACTACGCCCAGGTGTTCAACCACCTGGCCCAGTTTGCTCCAGACCAGGTAGACACGCCCGCCAAGCGGAAGGCGTGTTTCTTGAGAGGCTTGTCTACCAAGCTTCAGTCCCGGCTTGTCCTGAACGCCGGTGGTACCTTCGACGAGCTTGTCAGTGCAGCGATCGTGATGGAGGATGCCATCAGGGCACACCAGGACGACAAGAGGAAGAGGAAGGCAGTGGCACCACAGTCTGGCAGCACTTCAGCCAGGCCACGCCTTGTGTACACCGCTCCCAGTGGACAGAGGTACCTTGCACCTCCACAGTACCAGCGTCAGCAGCAGCAGCAGCAGTTGGCTCAGAGACAGCCACAGCAGTACCAGCGTCAGCAGCAGCAGCGCTCGCAGCAGCAGCAGCAGCAGGCAGGCAGAGGTTTTCCGTGCTTCAACTGTGGACAGGTGGGGCACTTTGCGCGTGACTGCCGTGCAGCACCGAGGCAGAACGACGCGCAGAAGGCTCCAGTTCAGGCAGCAGGACAGCAGCGCCAGCAGGGCAGGAACGCGCCAGTCAAGACTGGGCGCGTTAACTACACCACTGCTGAGGAGATTCCAGAGGGCGAGCAGGTTCTTGCTGGTACGTTCTCCATGTGTCACCGGCCTATTGATATATTGTTCGATTCAGGTGCATCTCATGATTTCATCAGTCTAGCTTGTACACGCCGTTTGGGCCTCGGGATTTCATCTATGGAGACCCCGTACCTTATCAGCACTCCAGGGGGTCGTATTCTCACCAGGCAGCTTATCTCTAATGCTCCCCTTAATTTAGCGGGAAAGATCTACACTGCACATCTTATTGTCCTACAGGAGCAAGGACTAGATGTGATTCTTGGTATGAGGTGGATGAAGTACCATAAGGCTGTTCTGGATTTCTCTCTTCGTTCTGTTCACTTAGATTCTCCTATGCATGGCAAGGTCACTCTTCAGCTATCTTTGTTGGCCACATCGAGACCGTCAGTGCATCAGGCCGTTGGCAAGAGTCTGGATGTGATTCCTGTGGTGCGTGAGTACCCAGATGTATTCCCAGATGATTTGCCAGGCATACCACCAGATCGTGATGTGGAGTTCCGTATCGACTTGCAGCCCGGCACAGCACCTATCTCCAGGAAACCGTACAAGATGGCCCCAAATGAGTTAGCAGAGTTGAAGATGCAGTTGAAGGAGCTATTGGACAAGGGTTTCATTCGTCCTAGCTCTTCACCTTGGGGTTGTCCAGCCTTGTTTGTGAAGAAGAAGGATCAGGCGCTCAGGCTATGTGTGGATTATAGGCCACTTAATGCTGTGACGATTAAGAACAAGTATCCGCTGCCTCGCATTGATATCTTGTTCGATCAGCTAGCTAGAGCTAAGGTGTTCTCCAAGATTGATCTCCGTTCTGGGTATCATCAGATTAAGATCCGTGCAGAGGACATTCCGAAGACTGCTTTCTCTACCAGATATGGACTCTATGAGTACTTGGTGATGTCTTTCGGTTTGACTAATGCACCTGCTTACTTCATGTACTTGATGAACTCAGTGTTCATGCCAGAGTTGGACAAGTTTGTCGTGGTTTTCATTGACGACATCTTGATCTATTCAGAGACAGAGGAGGAGCATGAGCAGCACCTCAGGATTGTGTTGCAGCGTTTGAGGGATCACCAGCTGTACGCTAAGTTCAGCAAGTGCGAGTTCTGGCTTAGCGAGGTGCCTTTTCTGGGCCATGTTATATCAGCTGAGGGTATTGCTGTTGACCCTAGCAAGGTGCAGGATGTTCTGGATTGGAATGCACCTACGACTGTCTCTCAGATTCGCAGTTTCTTGGGTTTGGCTGGTTATTACCGTCGGTTTATTCCGAATTTCTCTAAGATCTCCAAGCCCATCACTGAGTTGCTGAAGAAGAACATGAGATTTGTGTGGAGCTCGCAGTGTGGTGATGCTTTCCAGAATCTGAAGAAGCTTCTCACTACCGCTCCAGTTTTAGCTCAGCCTGATATCACCAAGCCATTTGATGTGTATTGTGATGCTTCCGGTACTGGTCTTGGTTGTGTGCTGATGCAGGATGGCAGGGTAATTGCTTATGTCTCTCGGCAGCTTAAGCGACATGAAGAGCATTACCCCACTCACGATCTTGAGCTTGCAGCTGTCGTACTTGCCCTGAAAGTATGGCGGCATTACCTGTTGGGAAATCTGGTGCATATCTACACAGATCACAAGAGCCTCAAGTATATATTCACGCAGTCAGATCTGAACATGCGCCAGAGGAGATGGTTAGAGCTGATCAAGGACTATGATCTGGAGATTCACTATCACCCAGGGAAGGCTAATGTGGTTGCTGATGCTTTGAGTCGCAAGGCTCATTGCAATAATCTTATCGCAGCTCCTTATGCAGAGGCAGAGCCCAGTCTTAGAGTGTATGCTTATGGCTCCTTGGCCAATATATCACTTGTTCCGACCCTGCGAGATGAGATTGTGGCAGCACAGAAGAAGGATGAGAAGGTGAGTCACCTCAGGAGGAGACTCAAGCTCAGGGAAGCTAGAGTCCAGTGTTTCAGGGAGGATGAGGATGGAGTCCTATGGTTCAAGGACAGATTGGTAGTTCCTAAGGACTTTGAGTTGCGCAGGAAGATTCTTGATGAGGCGCACTTGTCCAAGTATTCCATCCACCCTGGTAGCAACAAGATGTACCAGGATTTGAGGAGTCGCTTCTGGTGGACCCGCATGAAGCGGGAGGTCGCACAGTACGTTTCTGAGTGTGACACTTGCAGGAGGGTGAAGGCAGAATACATGAAGCCAGCTGGATTATTGCAGCCTTTGAGCGTTCCTGCTTGGAAGTGGGAGGATATCAGCATGGATTTCATTGTTGGCTTACCTCTCACCTCACAGAAGCATGACTCTATTTGGGTGATTGTCGATCGATTGACCAAGTCAGCTCACTTCATTCCAGTGTATACCCGTTACAGTGTGCAGAAGTATGCTGAGCTTTATATCTCCCGGATTGTCTGTTTGCATGGAGTGCCTAAGACCATCATTTCAGATAGAGGACCTCAGTTTGTTTCTCGCTTCTGGGAGCAGCTGCATGCATCTTTAGACACCACCTTGATCCGCAGTGCTGCTTACCACCCTCAGACAGATGGACAGACTGAGAGGGTGAACCAGATTCTTGAGGACTTACTTCGTGCTTGCGTGCTGACTCACACCAAGGATTGGGAGAAATGTTTACCGCTAGCAGAGTTCTCCTATAACAACAGTTACCAGGAGAGCATCAAGATGGCACCCTTTGAGGCGTTGTATGGACGTCGCTGTCGCACTCCCCTTAATTGGGTTGAGTCTGGCGAGCGATTCGCCTTTGGGACTGAGTTGATAGCAGAGGCTGAGGAGACTGTGAGACGCATTCAGTCGAACTTGAGAGCAGCCAAGTCTCGACAGAAGAGCTATGCTGATAGAAGACGCCGACCGTTGGTGTTTGCAGTTGGCAGCCACGTATACCTTCGTGTCTCTCCCATGAAGGGTGTACGTCGGTTTGGTGTCAGAGGGAAGCTAGCACCCCGATACGTTGGACCGTTTCGGATATCTGAGCAGTGTGGACCCGTCGCTTATAGATTGGAGTTGCCCTCCAATCTCTCCAGTGTTCACAATGTGTTCCACGTATCGCAGCTAAAGAAATGCTTGAAGGTTCCTACAGACAGAGTGGTCAGTGATGTTGAGCAGCTTGAGCCAGATCTGACCTACCCCGAGCAACCTATTGGTATTGTTGATCAGAAGGACCGAGTCACCAGGAAGAGCACTACCAGATTCTATAAGGTGCAATGGAGCAACCACTCTGAGGCCGAGGCCACGTGGGAGACAGCGGAGTTCTTAAACTCCCATTTTCCAGGTTTTCTACCTCCGAGGTGCGTTATTTAGTTATTCCCTTTTTGCATCTTGTTCTTCGCTCTTTCGCCATCCGTTTTTCTTTCTTCCTATTTAATCTCGGGACGAGATTCCTTTAAGGGGGGAGGGCTGTGACACCCCGTGTCACTGAGAGCACATGGCACTCGCATTGCACTGAACAAAATACAAACAGAAACAGAAATTTCAAATTCGAAATTCAAATTCAAACGCGGTTCAAACCATAGCTTCTGAAGGAACTCAAATTTTTGCACAACAGCTCGAGCAAACAAAAATACCTGTGAGTAGCCCTTCTGAAATAAGAATTTTGGAGAATTTTTGGTGATTTTTGAAATTCATTTCGATGCTCAAATAAATCCCCAAAGTTCCAAAAGTGTCCAACTTTGACTAGCTGCCATTTGAATTCTATTTCGAATTGAGATGTGCATGTTATGTCACTGGAAAGAGCATTTCATGACCTTTCCAATGCAACCGGTTTTACAATTTTTGGAGTCCAATTGCTAGTTCAAATCGAGCGCTAAAGTTTGGGGAAAATTCCAGTTTGGAAAATTCTGGGAAAAATGAAAGATGCCCGAGGGCCCACTTGTCAGCCACCGTCGTCTCACTGAGCGCGTCGGAGCTTTAGCTCCACGTCGCCGCCGAGGAACGGCGCTCCTCGCCGCCCCTGGCCCGCTCCCGACCTGCGCTGCGGCCACAAAACGGACGCCGCATCTCTCCCCGGTCGCCTCCCTCATTTCCCCGCTCCTCGAGCTCCCCAAACCCTAGCTCCACCACCCGCCCTCGCCGCGCCAAGAGCTCGACGCTCCGCCGCCGCCGTCCGACGACCTCCCACCGCGCTACTCCGTCTACTTATGCGCCACCACTCCCTGGAGCCAAGGATGGCTCCCATTTTCCCTCTGCCGCCGTGAGACGTGCGAATCGGCGTCGTCTCCCTCACTTCCGGTCAACCGCGCCACCACCTTCTCGTCGTCAATTCAGCCCTCTCCGGTGAGTTCCGCTTCGATTGCTCGCGCTCCGAGCTGCACAAGGTCGCTGCGCACACTCCTAACCCCACCCTTCACCGTCCTCGCAGCTCAACCAGCCGGATTCCGAATTTCTTTCCCAGCGCCGTCGTCGAGCCGCCGCGAGAGCCCTCCGTCAAGCCTCATCGTCAGGGCCCCTTCATCGCCATATGTGTGCGCGCTGGCATTCCTCGAGACTCCAGGAATCCCTAGGACCAAACCGTAAAGCCTCTCGTCGACCGCAGCGAGCTCGCGTCGTCGCCGGAGCTCCACCACCAGCCCTTCCCCGGAGCCGACCCCACTCCGGTCACCTGCGCACGCCTCCGCTCGTCGAGGTGAGTCCGTCACATCCCGTGCTTCCTTCCTGCGCCCTCGCTTCGCCGAATCCTCGCCGGAAACAGCCCTCCGGTGAGCGCGCCGCCCGTCTCCGGCAATGTCTCCGGCAAGCACACGGCTGACCACACGACCCGGATCTCGTGTGGCTACACGGGATCCTGTGTACCCGACCATGTGACCCTCTGTGTGTCTCCGTTTCTGAGTGGCTAGATCACCTTGTGACCAGTCCAGATCCGGTGTGGCTCGGGTCTTGTGGCCACTCATGATGCCCAGATCTGATTGGCTCTCCTATTTTCCAAATCCATTTCTAATTAGCTAATTACCAGAAATTGCCAGAAAATTTTAAAATCGACAGAAAAATAAATACTTATCAGAAAAATCTGAAACCAATTTTCCTTGATTCCTTAGACTGAGATATATCCAGCAAAAAGTCGAAATCACACAAATCTTGTTCTCAGTTTTCTGTAAAAATTCATTTGTGCAGATCTTGTTTAATTCAAAATTAATTCTCTGTTGCTCCATAAATAATGAAACCTTGCATGCCTGTTAAGAATTTGATAACACACCTACAGAGCATTTTTCCGCTGTCACATGTTGTTTAATTATTTTCTTATGATTTAAATCATGTTCTGCACCGTATAAATTATTATAAATAATCTACTTTGCAATAAATCATGAAACTTCACCGTAAATTACTTCCAGTGGCACTCTTCATCAGAAAAATGCCTCTGGACATAAATCAACTTTCGAAATCACATTATTCATTTAACTTACCTAAGTGGATTAATGGTAAGCTTAAGTAAAAGTTAATGAAGGAAATACTCCAGACGAAATTAATTAACAAAGTTAATCATTTGCACTTACAGTGTAAATGACTGTCCTATCAAGTAATTAAATCATGAATTGCATCATATTCTTGCATCTAACTTTGCATTATTTTCCTTGTCATAACGTGTAGTGACAGAGACGACTCCGGAGCCGCTCGACTTCCAGCTGCCGGAGGAGCAGACCCAGGAGGTGCAGGAGGAGCAGCCGCAGCAGGACACTGACCCCGCTGACCCTGTTAGCTACACTCCTGAGCCAGGCAAGCCCCGGTGCATGCCTTCCTTATTAGGATTTTATTTTCTCACTTGACTGGGGCTAGTAATTGATTGTGCATTAGGTGTATTAGGAGTTGATGTGAAACCTTAGAACTGCATTAGGACTACCCTTCCTGATCTACCTTGTGTCCTATTTTTGGTAGATGTGGTCTAGGTTACGTTAGAACTTGCTAGGCTTAGTGGCTAGCGGACGGTAGAAGTCGAGTGGTAGGTCCCACTCGCATGATAGGGACTCCTGGATTGTACTAGCTGGATTTAGGATTTGTTGAGACCGGACGGGGAATTGCTTGTATAGGATGGTTGGAGAAGGCTGGGCCTTCACGGTGGTGTAGCCCCGTCTGTGTCGATTGAGGACCGTTCGTTGTTGGCCCTATTGAGCAAGTTCGAACGTACTGACTCACATGCTAGTGTTTTTATGGGCCTAGTAAACCTAGTAGCCTGCGTCGCCCCGGATGTCTGGTAGATACTTTACTCTTTCTATCATGGTATTTGGGAGAGGTAGGGTGGCGTCCCGCGCAGTCAGCCGTCTGGGACGGGGGCTGCGGTGGGAGAGCCCTTCCTCGGGAGGAGTAGAATCTGGTACAGCTCTGGTGGCACGTAGCGTAAACGGTTGCCGTATGTGGCCTTTGCCGCGTATGGCGTGTGGTCAGGTTTTCTCCTGCAGGATGTACATCGATGCCGCCGCTCTCGGTCAAGAGCAACCTTGTTCAGTGCGCCACATCGTAGTGTGATATGATTGATGATATGATGCTAGTCTATTTACACTACTGTTATTTACATTGCTCTATGTATACTGTCACTGCTGATGTATTGTTACTTTATACATGTTTTAGAGATATGCACACTGTTTTACTGGTTAAGTACTTATCTTGAAAAATAAAACTTGAAAGTAAGGATAAAGTAATTAGTGCGAGTTATGCTATTGAGTCAGCCACCCCTTGGTAGCCTTGCATATTAGAAGTCGGCTGTAGATAGCCAATTTGACGGGTAAGACTTGCTGAGTATTAGTTGCTCAGGGTTTGGCTCTTTATGATTTTATTGCAGGTAGCACCTTTATCCCCGACTCTACGGGTGGAGGTGGACAGTGGGATGGCCAGCTCCCCTTTGGTTGGACAGCCCACTGGGAGACTGAGGAGTGATCTCCTCTCGAGTCCGCATCTTCATGGCTTTGGATGCGGGTTCTTGTGTATCGTGAGCGCGTGCGCTTGTACTCTATTTCTAGACTTGTATCGTTTATTTCCGCTGTGCGACTCTATGTTTTTAATTGGATTAATGTAATCACTTAAAGACTTAAAATTGTGCTTTTTATATGCTGTACTGTTGCGTCTGTTCATCAGCGCTTGACCGACTCGATCCTGCGAAAAGCGGAGACGCTTCATTCTCCATGTAGGAAGACACAAACATGACACGTGGATCTTCCATTCCTGGGTATTGATCACTTATGCAGTATAGGTGGACATTAGTAATCGAAGCTAACGAGACAACACACGGGAAACAACAGCATACAACAAACAAATCAGGCAGTGCTATGCTCCAAACACATTGTGGTTTCTGCTTGCAGTTGCAGCCCAGGTATACAAATACAAGATATAGCTATCCAGTGCCACACATGCTAACAAGCGAATATGGGCAGATTATGCTGCATCAGGGGCTCGCCGATCCGTCTGATGAGCCATTTAAAGGTATTGTAATTACACTTTATTTAATACTATTAAATAGCAAGATTCTCTGGACTAAACTTTAGGACTAAAGGAAAAGAACAGGCTCATAATAGCTGTCAGGCCATTCATCTTGCAGTTCGTTGTAGAACTTTGGTGTCTTTGGGGTCGGCAACTCTTCATCGCCATTTAGCATCTCTATAACATCCTTCATCGTGGGGCGGTCTGCCCGATCAAACTGAGTGCACAGGAGTCCTATGCACATGCACCTTTTAATCTCCATCAATTGTGAACTGTCGAACAATGACGGATTAAACAACTCTTCTACTTCTCCAGACTGCCAAGCTTCCCAAGCCTGATACATATAAAAAAAGTCATATGCATAGATGAAAAGCTGGGTCGTACCATACATGAAGCTCACAAATGAATAATAACAAATCAAATGTAAATACTTACCCATGAAAATGGGCACGGAGAATTTTCTCTAGTTTGTTTGGACCGGCACATGCAACTAAGAGTCTCAATGAGGGTGACGCCAAAAGCATACACATCATTACTCGTTGATATGATACCGCTCGCAAGATATTCTGGGGGCATAAAATAACTGATATGGCAACAATACAATAGAAGATTTCAGCAATGATGGAAAAATGAACTTCATACGCGATGTTCTCACAGCAATGGAAAAGGTTACGTGGAAAAACTTACAATGTGCCCATTATTCCATATGCAGTGGATTCATCAGCATCCAACACTAAAGACAAATCAAAATCAGTAATCTTTGGATTCATATCAGAATCCAAGAGTATATTGCTTGGTTTCACATCCATATGGACAATGTGCTGCTCATGTAGGCAGTAGCGGAGCTAGACCCGGGACGTAGGGTGGGCCGAATGTTGTCTGGGCTGGTTTGGGTGGGCCAAAGAAGGAAAATAAAAGCAAAAATAAAAGAAAAATGCTACTGTAGTAGTGCTACAGTGCTAGAATCGAGTGTTGGGCTGGATCTCAGGGTGGGCCGAGGCCCACCCGTCCACCCGGCTGGCTACGCCACTGCATGTAGGTAATGTACGGCTTGGGCTAACCCCTCAATTATCCGGAAGACGGCGGACCACTCAAGTTGGGACCCTACAAGAATACAAATTGTATCACATGAACGAACCTATTGCTTCATTTAATCAAAAAACATAGGTAACTGAGTGAAATGCCCCTAAGAAGTGAAATATTATAATTTTTTTAGTGCAAACTTGCCTTGAATAGTGTAGTTTAAGTTTCCATTTGGCACAAATTCTTCGACCCAATATACCTTTTCAATAACTGGACCATTATTGTTATGTTTCAGTAACCGAACAACATACGGTTGATATTTATATTCACAGCAGTACCCAAGAACTTTTACTATATTTTTGTGCTGGAGCTTTAAAACATGATCAATTATTGGCATGGTAAAGTTCACTCTGTCTTTAGGAAATATCTTCACAGCAACCACGTTTCCGTCATTTAGTACAGCCTGAAAACCATAAACACCAGGTTATATGATATATCTTCCTAGGTTTCATTTCAAATGAATATTAATTTTACTGATAAGCATGTTCAGTCCTCATTCAGTTACAAGTTAAAAAAGTATCTAATTATCAACAAAAAATTTTATTGCCAGCCATTTTAGTTACAATGTATGTTTGTGTTACTCCCTCATCTGCTCACCCAAAATTCTGCTTCGCATACATTAACATGATCTGAAAAATATGGCAATCAACTAATTTTGAATATTTTGTTTTGTTAAGTCTACAAAAATGAGATTATAGAGAAACACCTTCAAATCCAATTGGCTCCCATTTAACTCAACCTTTCTCCTTGTAGGGAAAGTAATGGCAAGAAAATGCCTGGAGTGGTTTCAAGGATAAGGCAGCAAGATGGAAATTTTTTGGAACCCATCCAAATTAAACGAGTGAAATATATCTCAAAATTTAATAAATCATTAGTCCTGTGCTAAGTAAAAATTAGGTCAAAACTGCACCAGTATACAGTCTTTGAATCCTCAGTTCTCAATGTGGCAAAAGTAAAATTGACAGGTGGAAAAAGTAATTAAAACATTATATTTCAAATTAAGGGTTGAACTTGAAACAAAATTAGTATATTATGTTGAAATATCCATCAGACAATCAAAACCAATTCTGTTTAATGATTTGAATAATTAAATCTATATTCAATAGAATTCAATTAAATGACCTATAACTTTGGACAATCACATTTCATAATGTCTAGGTTACACCTCAGAATAGTGCAGCCTGATCCTGTATTTTCATCTTTTGTTTGTTCCAATAGTAGTGCTAACTTGTTCTGGAACAAAAAGCTAGCCAATGAGGCCTAAAATTTTCCATTAACGTTTTAGTTATAATTTTGCGCAGATGCATGTGTACTACTAGAATATGTGTGTGGTTCAGAATACGGGGCCCCTTGAAAAGATGAATGTGGCGGCCATTACTCTCATCCCAAAGAAGGAAGTTGCTGTTGAAGCAAAGGATTTCAGGCCGATTAGCCTCCTCCACTCCTTCACCAAGTTATTTTCCAAAATATTGGCAATGAGACTGTCCAAGCAAATCGATGGCCTCATCTCGCCGTCGCAAAGCGCCTTTATCAAAAAACGTTGCATCCAAGATAACTACCTTTACGTACGGAATTTAGCAAGGGCCTACCACCAGACAAAGACGCCAGCGCTTCTAATCAAGCTAGACATCTCTAAAGCCTTTGACACGGTATCATGGGAATACCTTCTTGAGATGCTACACCATCGTGGCTTCAGCGGTAAATGAAGAAATTGGCTGGCACTATTACTTGCTTCCTCATCCTCGTCGGTGCTTCTCAACGGCATCCCTGGACCTAGGATCAAGCATGAGAGGGGGCTTCGGCAGGGTGACCCACTATCCCCGTACCTCTTCATCCTAGCGATCGACACCCTCCAAGCCTTGCTGGAAAAAGCAACAGAGGAAGGGCACCTAACGCTGCTACGGGGGCGACATGCAAAACTGCATGTCTCTCTCTATGCGGATGACGCCGTCATCTTTGCAAACCCGGTCAAGGACGATCTCGATATGATTCTCATGATTCTAAAGTGGTTCGGCGAAGCCACTGGCCTCAAATTAAACATGGAAAAAAGTTCTGTTGCTGCGATCAGATGTCAAGATCTCAATTTGGATGAAATCCTGGCCGGTTTCTCGGGACAGAGAGCCTCCTTCCCGTTGACATATTTGGGCATCCGGCTGACCCTGGGCCTCCTTCAGCTGGTGCAGCTGCAACCTCTCCTTGACCGGGCAAGGGCGAAACTGGCTGGATGGCAAGGTAAACTGATGAACATTGCAGGACGTTGAGAACTTGTGAGATCGGTTTTCTCATCCTACCCCACGTATGTCATGACTGTCCTCCGCCTCCAAAAAAATTCAATAAGGAGTACGACAAAATAAGAAGACATTTCTTATGGGCGGGCACAAAAGAACTCCACGGCGGCAAGTGCAAGGTGAACTGGGGCCGAGTAACATTGCCTATCAAATTGGGCAGCCTAGGCATACATGATCTGGAGCGTTTTGGTAGGGCCTTGCGACTGCGTTGGTTGTGGTTCGGTTGGACCCAACCAAGCAGACCTTGGATTGGCACGGAGCTCCCGGTGGATGACGTTGATCGTGCTCTGTTTGCGGCTGCCACAAGAGTGACGGTTCGGGATGGCTGCACAGCGACATTTTGGACATCCAGTTGGCTACAGGGTCAGCCCCCCGCGACAATGTTCCCTACTCTGTTCAGGCACAGTAGGAGGAAAAACCGAACGGTGGCCGAGGCGATTGCGGAGGATTAATGGATATGCGACATTGCCCATAACCTGTCATTTGAAATTCTCACTGAATACTTTGCACTATGGAGTTTGATTGACGCGGAAAATCTGCAACTGACGGCCGGCGAATCGGACAACATCCTATGGACAAGAACAGTGTCGGGTCAATACTTGGCTAAATCAGCCTATGAACTGCAATTCGAGGGAGTCATACATTCAGCCATGGTCAACAAAACGTGGAAAATATGGGCTCCTCCCAAGTGCAAATTTTTTATTTGGCTGCTGTTACAAGGGCGAATCTGGACAGCTGACAGACTACAAAGAAGAGGATGGAAAAATGACTATTTCTGCCATTGTGTGTTCGTAACCTGGAAACACCTCGCCACCTCTTCATGGAATGCCCGGTATCGAGATTGCTCTGGGGGTGCATTGGACAGTGGGCGGGCTGCAGCAGTTTTGCATCTCACACCTGGATCGAGGACGCCTCCCTGGTGGATTGGTGTGTGGCGCTCGCGCCGGCCAACAGCCCGGAGACCAAGCTGATACGCTCCTTGGCAACTCTGACCATTTGGGCAATATGGACGAAGCGAAACAATCGAATTTTTGATCGGCGCCCAAACACAGTTGCAGGCCTAATGGTACAAATCAAAGATGAAGTACGGCTGTGGAGCATGGCGGGTGCTCCTGCATCGCCTTGTCGCGGTACAACCTAGCGAGTAGTTGGTTCTCTGTTTTTTCTGCCTGGGGAAAGTAGTCTCCTCTTCCTGGGAATGTTGTAAAATGCGCCACTGGTGCATGAAAATTCACTCTTCTTATTAATATATGCCGGGCAATGTCCCGGGTCTTTCGAAAAAAAAAAGGATGCACTCATTTGTGCTTGTTGACCATAGTGTGTGCATGTTTCGTGTTTATAACCTTTACGGTGCACCCAAATCGTTGTGGACCGTCCGTTTTCTTAAATCCAACCGTTTAGATCTCCTTCATACTACTTTAAAACCCTCGTAGTAGTATGGTAGTATTTTAAAGTGGTATACGGTATTTTTGGCAAAAAAATAGTGACACCTCATTAATTTAGTAGATCAAATTTAGGATAATTATTCAGCTTTATTCCGATCATCATTTTTTTGTATTTGCTCTTCTACTCTTCGTCTTCCTTGAGGCACACTCCCTGGCGTGACTCCATCGGCAACGTGGTACTGTCGGCGGCGAGGCAACCAGTCCACCTGCGGCACGGTAGCGACGGCAAGCCTGCGAATCAGTCGGCGGCATGGTGGCTGAAGGCGGCGCAGCTGCGAACAGATCGGCGGCAGGACGGCTCCCGACGGCGCCATTGGTGTACAAAATTCTGAACGTTTCGCATTTGAAACTGGAATGCACATTCACAGAGATGCATGAACCCGATTTCCCTGCCATTGGTGTACAAAATCATTGACTCAGATGCATGAACCCGATTTCCCTGCACAAATGCACATTCACAGAGATGCATTTGCAACTGGCAAAGAGACATCGATGGTGGCGCAATTGTTGCGTGAATGGTCCGGCTTGTAGTTGAATCAATCCTCATATAAACTACTCCTAGTTCTAATTGGCGCATAAATATTCCTGACTAATCCTAATGAGGAATGTGCACATCAAAAGCAATTCACAAATTTCATGTTCCTAACCAGTGTCGCGTAATCGACTTCCCAATCTGGTTCCCAAGGAAGGTTGAATGTTAAGCGATAGGTCAGGAAAGATCGAACACTTCACAAACGTTGGTTCTGTTTACGATGGCAGAGGCGGCTTCGCTGGGATGGAGGTTCTTGATAGGAGATTGGGAGGGGTTGCATCTGTGCTGGATGAACAAGTCGGCGGCTAGGTTTGCCTTACGGTTCTGGGTCGTCGTCCGCGAATCACGGGGCTCGGGTAACGATTCGATTGCCAGCGTTGCGTAACGTTTCGGCAAGACAAATGCCTAATTAGTTCCAGCTAATTACAAAACTAACCTGAGTAATCAACGGTTTGATTTGATCCATACTACTTTATCTTTTCGAGTGGTATGGTGCACCGTAAATGTTCTCTTGGTGTTTCAAGACTCTGTACGAGAGAAAATATTGTGAAAGTCTGGTGCTCAGTGGGAAATACAGTATGGTGTGATATCCTAAATAAGACATTCTTTTTCAAGATGTGTTATCTGAAATTTCTTGTGTGTACCTTTTCTCTCTATACGAGGATTAAACACTTCAAAATTTAACAACACACTTTCGAGGCCCTCATGTTACGTTGAGTGTTTTTCCATTTGTTCTTTTGCATTTATATCATCATATAATATGGACTATCTGAGCTGATGTATGGACACTGATGCATAACAATTTTACCACTGGAAACGGTTGTGTCATATTAGTTCGTCCTTCATATGAAATTGAAGTAGTATGGCAATATGCATATGAATAATTGCAAACACAACTAGCTGGGAAAGAATATTGTGTACCCTGAATGTCGTACAAAAGCCACCTCTTCCAATGATGTTTTCGTCAGCTACAACGGCCTTTAGCTCAGATAAACTGAACTTTTTGAGTTCTGACAGGAAACAATGGATACCATATGGTTTCGGTTGTATTTATTCATAATACTAATTTTGAAGGATAAAAATGGTTAACAATGATATGTATGTTTTTACTAATCCTGACATAATATTGAAAATGGTAGGTACTAACTAGTCAGCATACCAAACAGGTGATGTGTGAGTAATGTTACTTCTAGAATATTGTAAGATTCATATATATGTGTTATTACAGAAAGACCTGACAACTAGGTTACTGAGAGTTGCATTGAAGTGATTGTGAAAATCGGTCTTATGCAAAATTAAGCAGATAATAATGGTTGGGCTAATAGGCTGATTGGTGTCTTTTTGTTGCAAAACTAAATTGTAAACTCCTGTGTGGTATGATGGAGCTAAGGGAGAAACAAGATGGCTTAAAATAGAGGTTGTATGTCAGGATTTATAATCACATAGAGATTTGTGCACAATTGGGCACAGAAGGAATTACTATCGCTCCTTGCAGAGAGAGAGAGAGAGAGAGAGAGAGAGAGAGAGAGAGAGAATTACCTACTGAAGGAACAGATGGTGGCTCCCTTCTTGGTAATATGTTGTTTCCCTCACCGTACAAGTCGGATCTGCCAATGTCATAAAAATGTTTTTAATACCGCTCGAAGGGAGGAGGAGTCTGCTGTTTTGGCTCAACCATTAGTTCTTTTCGGTCACGGGGACCCGTAAAAGACTGACCAGATGTAGTGCAGTTATATTATCTTCATAATTTCATTTCAACAAACTGCTTATCTTGGACTACTAATTGGCTCAGAGGAAGGTGGTGAAATGGTCTGTGGAAGAACATAATTCTTGCCCAAGCACACAATCACTAGTCATAAAAACTATATTATTATGTCAATCAGAGTTTTGCCAGTCTCTAACATGAACTAGAACAGATATACTGCAATGACTTAAATCATTATGCAGTAGCAAAGAGGTATAGATTAGCAATAGTGAAAGGGGTCTTGGCCTAGCGGTTAAGACACCCGAGTAGCACCTCTCAGGTCCTGGGTTCGGCTCCCGTGGGAGCAAATTTTCTAGGATTTAACGGCTTTGTGCTTTCAGTGGTAGGCGACGTGGCCGTCGACAGCAAGGCGTCAGTGGTGACTTCATCAATCTCGATGATTTACCGGCCGGCTCTGTCTTCGAAGATGCTCATAGGGGTATAGTTTGCATATGTGCGTTCATAGGGGTGAGTGTGCATGTGTTGTGAGTGTCTGAGTTATACTGTGTAATCACAAAAAAAAGGTATAGATTAGCAATATAATCTATAAATCTGACCTATCATCATCAGTTGAATTACGGTTAAATGATGTCTCCACCACAATTGTATCCTGAAAAAAAATAGCAAAGTAATTCAATAATTGTACCACAAGCTTGTGGAATAAATTGATTTTTTTAGCTATATTTATTTTTATTAAATTGAAAAGTCTATGCATTCTTGTATGATCACTGCACCACAACTGAAATAAAAAATAAATGACAAGATCCCGTTACAAACAAACTATCAGTCAGTAAACTGACCAACAGGTTTTTACCAGACATGCATATCAACAACAGTTTGATCGTACTAATATAACTGCAGACTAAAGCTTCAACAATGGATGACATCCCCGTGGTTTAGTAAAATGAAACAATTTATGCAGTATTGACGGGGATTACAAAGACTAATACAAATTGCCCAAATACATTATATATTTGCATTATGCTAGGCCTTTTGGCATTGTTGGAAATTAAGTAATTAACCAAGAGCTGGTTTGGTACAATTTTTAATGATTGTACGAATGACTGATCTAGGTCCCGATGATATTGACATGTTTCATAAAATTTTGAATAGCTGAGGTCCAAAATTTTGCTATGTGTCCAAAAGTTATTCAACTACTTTTCGAGAACTATTGATCAGCGTTCACTAGACAACTTTATCAAGATTAAGGCATCGAGCCTTTTTGAGAGTAACAATATATGGCATGCAAATTGGGACCAGAACTTATGTTAAGGGAAGCTAGAACAACATACATCCGGCTGCCGAGACATAGGATTATTAACATCCTGCCTAGCAAGGAACACCATGGTGCTGTGCGCCTGAAGGGCACAGAGGACGACCATCGCTCTCGCCGATATTTTATCAGTCGCTCGGCCCAACTGCTTGGACAGGTCCCCTGCCGAGATGAAACTGCTGATGGTGCTCCTCTCCTGGCAGACCGTGACGAGCTCGAGGGCGCCTTCGAGCGCCTCCGCCAGATCCTCCAGAGCGCCGCTCATCACCGGGATATTATTCATCACCCCTGTCTGCTGCAGCTGTGAGAGTATGGCGCTGTACCTGAGCACGATCTTCCTGATCTCTAGGCACACCTCCTTGTTCCGGCGAACTGTGTCCACCGCTTCCTTGATCTTGAGTCCGATCTTGACGATCTTCTCAATGCTGGCCACTGGATCGGCCATCACTCCAGCGGCGCGGCTCTACGAGTAGAATAAAATTCAAGTCGCTCGCCAGCCTTCTGTCTCTGGTCCAAGGACTCGTCGCTCCTCTCGCCATCAAGGAAGGAATTAACTACCTCCCCAAGTCTCTCTTGGCCACTGATGATGTGTTCCAGCGGGTACTCGTCCGGAAATCAACTTTTGCGACGGCCCTGAGATACGGCCGCTTGCATGCGCCGATGGATGGAAGAAAAGATTCGTAAGCACAGTGTTTGCGAGCCCGATCGTATGATCAAAAAAATCTCCGGTAAGACAACGCCAGACCACATGTCATGCTGAGAAGGGGCCGTACGTAAGGACGCCCAAAAAAAAAACCGCGTTGGGTACTCTTCTCCGTGTGCCCCATTGACTGCTTGCACATGGCGTGGCGCTAGTTGATATTATCTATACTTTATTTTTAGAAACGGTATTTTCTATACTAGTACAAATTAAAAATTAAAGTAATGAGACTAATGACAATGGTTGGTGACTGTCCCTGCTCGACAGATCGAGGTTAGGCAGGCACTACCGCACTAGTGTGAATTGAAAACTGTAAGAGGAACCGGCTGAAATTATTGGTCCAACTTGGAATCTGTCAAAGCTTGAAAGGTCAGTATTAGGCCAATCTCAATGCATATTTTCATTTTACACTTTTTAAGAGTGTCACGTCAGATTTAGAGTTTTCACGCGATAAATGAAATGCTCTCTCTCAATGCATAATTTCATCTCACGGTTTCATAAGCAAAACATAATATTAAATTCTTACATTGAGATTGATTAAAATATGTTAGGATGAAAGTTTTTGCTCTCAATGGGTCTTTCAATAAGTTTTCATATATATGAAACCGTACAACCTTCCTTTCATTAGGATGAAAGGAACTTTTCTTTTTTCATCTCAATTGATGTGCCATGTTATCTATTTTGTTAATGTAACACCTTATTTAATGTTGATGAAAAACCCATTAAGATTGGCCTTAAGTACCCACTCATGCATGTATAATAGAAGGTGGAAGCTTCTACGAAACTACGCGCCTAAATTTGGCGCCTTATATCATGCTTTGTTCAAACGACAGTGTCACAGTTTCAAATAAGATAGTAGTATAGTAATTAACATCATGTCACTCAGCCACTGCCTGCCATTGTCTCTTTCGTACTAGTCAATATCCTTTCTATGTTTTATCTTTACTAAGGTAGTGTTTAGTTGGTCCATGGACCCGTTCATGTATCAACCTATACTGAATCTGACAACAATT
The DNA here is from genome assembly GCA_007726485.1 of Eragrostis curvula. NCBI lineage: Eukaryota > Viridiplantae > Streptophyta > Magnoliopsida > Poales > Poaceae > Eragrostis > Eragrostis curvula. The sequence goes on along the minus strand of CM017440.1, from coordinate 3,916,270 downwards.
TTGCGTTTGGTTGCTTGAACCGAACCAACTGATTCAGGATGGATTCATCCAGATTCCTGGAATATTCCTATAAGATGCCGTACCATGGAGTGCGGAAAAATTTGCTGAACGACTCCGTCTCGGATGGGACGAGAGCGTTTCCTTCACCGCCCGTGCCTCTGTTCGCCTCTTTCCTCTTTCGCTCACCTTCCGGCTCCTCCTTCTGTTTCTCTCCTAGCGGCAATAGGGGTGTTCGTTTCTAGGGGTCCAAATTTTAGAGGGGTCACATTAAAAAGAATTTTGTTATTTAAAAGTATTAAATAAAGTTTAATTACAAAACTAATCGCAGAACCCTGGGTCTAATTCGCGAGACGAATCTAATGAGGGTAATTAAGCCATAATTAGATGATGGTTACTGTAGCATCACTGTAACAAAACATAGATTAATTAGGCTCATTAGATTCGTCTCGAAATGAGCATTTATCTGTCAAAAAGGTTTTGTCATTAAATTTTATTTAGTGCTCCTAAATGAAAATATTCTTTTTTATTTTAAAGGTCTAAAATTTAAAGGGGTGAAAATGAACGGGGCCAATGGCGGCTAGGCGTTCTCCACAGTTCCATCGGTACCTCCATCTCGGCGACGCACTTCTTGAATCCCGCCTGCGTCGCCCCCGCACCTGACCGGCATCAGCACTGGATTAATCTGCCGAGGATGGAAGCTGCTTGGCTGCTTATCGAGTCCCTCGCAATCACGGCCAGCAGGAACGAGGTGTTGTGCACCTCTCCGCTCCCAGTCGCCATGAGAGCCTGCAACACGCGCACATTCAGAACGTTCTGCAGATGCACCACCGGACATGGTGCATCTACTTTCTTCAGTCCTGATTTATTTTCTCTTTTCACGATTGCTTAGCTCCTCGGGCAGAACTACTGAATCGGCGTTTTAGCATGATCTCTGAGCTGAAAACAGAGTCTCTGATATGCTAATTCACAGGCTCGCCGTTCGCAGGTCGATACGGTTGTCTGTCAAATTAGCTCTGTTCCCGCTCTGCTAACTCGCCGCCGTGTTCCATGGCTTCTGGAGCCCTCGCAGCAGGTGGCGGCTGCCTGCAGCATGCATCGACCAAGCTGCTGCAAATAGCAATGGGTTTCGGCATCTGCAACTGCGTGCGACATATACAGCTTCATGTTGCATCGAATTACCTTCTCTTTGAGGCGCTGGCATGACCTGACGGGCTGACGAAGAGTGTGCTCCAGTGGAGCCTCTGCATGATATTCTCGACGTCTATCTTCCGGAGGCCGGAGCATGCCGCGCCGACGTTCTCGACCTGCCTCGCGAGCCGCATCTCCGTCTGTCCGTCCGTCACCGTCTCTAATCCGTGCGCGCGGCGTCGGCGATAATGGTGATGACCCGTTCGTGTCCACTCCCACACGGCTTTTCCGAGAGCATCTTCGAGAGCAATCGAACGGTTTTTAGGCACCCAAGAGGGGTCGCTATTCGAAATAGCGACCGGCCCCGGGGTCGCGAGGAACGCCGGCTCTGCCTTGCGCCGCCGGTAATCCGGCTGTCCCACGCGTGCCTCCGCTGCCTCTGATCAGCCTCGCAGACGCCCCAAATCCCTTCGAGTAAGATTGGTCGGAGTTTGATTTTTGAGCGACGGCCGCCGTCCCTAAACGCCTCCTCTGCTTCCTGCCGTGGCTCGCCGGAGCGCCACTGCTACCTACCTACTGTCCCCTGCGGCGTTCTCCTCCTCGTACGTGATCCTTTCTCATCCTTGCAACAGTCAACAGCACCTGATTCCTTTGGCTCGTGGGCAGAACTGGAGCCGGCCCCTGCGCGCGGCTCGCCAGAGACATGCACGTACGGCACGCGCTCAATTGAAACTGCACCTCAGATCAGAGTCACACTCCAGAGCGCCGTCGCGTCGCGGCCATCTCAGCAACCGTTCGCTGCTCATCCCCAGGAAGACTAAGACTTCGCTGTCCTCTCGCGCGAGCGCTGACGCAGTTGTGCAAGGCGCCGGCGTTGCTCTGCTCCATGAAGCACCGTCACTGATTGGCCCGGCGTTGGTAGGTTCTGACGAGCTGGTACGCGCGCCGGCTGGAGCGGCTCCTCCAGCTCCTCCACTGGAAACCTCGTCAGAGCAGGATACAGGCCTTCCCTTCCTGGCCTCGAGCCGCATACTGGTGGTGACGACCGTCGCGTCCATGGTGGCAGCACCAGAACACTTCTGGGTCATCCACGAGGAAGCGACGTGACTCATCTGGGCCGCACGATGCCAATTGGACGGTTTTCAAGCACCCAGGGGCGGTCGCCCAGAAACAGAGGAACTAGCTCAACTCTGAAGCCACTTTTCCTTTTGGGGTGCTGACAAGAAACTCCTCTGCTTCATGTAGTTGGTCGCCGGAGCGCCGCGGCCTCCTGCATGCCGTCCCTGGCCTGCGCTCTTCTCTTCCGAAGCGGCTCCCTCTTGCCATCAATGAGCGAGCATCGACGAGGCACCTTCCTTTGCCTCGTACGTGCACGCACGGATGGAGATGGAGGTGAAGCAACTAGCTCAACTCTGAAGCCACTTTTCCTCGTGAAACTGACACCAAACTCGGTAGCCATGGCCTGTGACCCGTTGTTCAGTGTCAGTTCTGAATTTCTGAAATCTGATTTGCAAATTGTAATAGAGTTGAATCCTACTAGTTTCGATGGATTAATTACTGTATCTTCTGAACGTTGTAGCAGCTCTGGCCGCAGCAGCTTCCTACAGCAAAACGATTCCGCCAAGGGATGCACGTCTGGTTTCCACATGTACAGTAGTAAAACACAGACATGACACGCGGATGCTCCCTTTGTGGATGAAACAGCAGAGCATTGAAGCACTTTAAGTCCCAGCTTATTATAGTATTGATCACATATATGCTGTATCGATTAATAACATTACAAGTCGAAGCTAAAGAAACAATAAACCCGGAACAACAGAACAGAACAAACACACAACTCTAAATACATCATGGTTTCTGCTTGTAGTCATCTTATACTTGCACAATTAAGGACATCGAGTGAAGCTGCATCAGGTACATGATATGGCTAGACAGTGCCACTCGAGCCATCAGAACTGGGGGCAGGCTCTTCTTCATCCTGTTCCTCGTACGCTGGTATCTTTGGGGTCGGCAACTCTGCCCTGCCATTTAGCATCTTAAGAACCTCCGCCATGGTGGGACGGTCTTCCTTGTGCAACTGAATGCACAGGAATCCTACATCTATGCACCTTTTAATCTCCGTTAACTGAGAACAGTCAAACAATGACGGATCAAACAACTCAATGACTCGTCCAGCTTGCCAAGCCTCCCGAGCCTAACATAAAAAAAAAATAAAAGTGCATATATATAGAAGAAATGCTTAGTCGTACTATAAGGAACCTCACAAACAAATAATAACAAATCAATGTTGCAGTGTAGATGCATGCGACAATGCAAGTACTTACCCATATATGAAAAAAGTCATCCAAAACGTATCCTTGACGAGGTTTGGTTTTGCGCATACAGCTAACAGTTTGAAGGAGTGTGATGCCAAAATTGTACACGTCATTCTTCATTGACACAATCGAGGTCCTCAGATAGTCTGGATCAATAAAATTACTGAATGGCAAAATAAAATAAAAGACGTCAGCAATGATGACTGAAGAAGTAAACATCATACGCGAAATATTCTCACATCAATGGAAACATTTGTGGAGAAGAGCTTCTTACGCTGCGCCTCTTATGAGATCCACAGTGAACTCATCAGCATCCAGCACCATCGACAAATCAAAATCAGTAACCTTTGGATTCATATCAGAATCCAAGAGGATATTGCCTGGTTTCACATCCATATGGACAATGTGCTGCTCATGTAGGTAATGTACGGCTTGAGCAATCCCCTCAATAATCCGGAAGAGTATGGACCACTCAATCTTGTGGGACCCTGCACGAATAAAAATTGTATAATAAGAATTTTATATTCAACTAACAAACATACTTAATTGAGACAAAAGTTCCCAAGAGGTGAAATGTAATATATTTTCTGGTGGAAACTTGCCATTCCTAATCATGTTGTGTAAGCTTCCATTTGGCACCAATTCTTCGACCCAGTATATCTTTTCAACAGCTCGATCATTATTTTTACCTTTCAGTAACCGAGCAACATACGATTGATATTCATATTCGTAGTAGCACCCTAGAACTTTCACTATATTTTTGTGCTCAAGCTTTGAAACATGATCATATATGTCCATGGGAAAGCAACGTAATTTAGGTTCAGGAAATATCTTCACGGCAACCATGTTTCCGTCATTTAATACAGCCTGAAAACCACAATCACCAGGTTATATGATAGATCTTGCATTGCTAGGGTCCATTGATAATGAATATTTTTTTTATTCATAAGCATCTTGAATAAACCATGATGCATCACAACTAAAAAGACTATCTCATTATCGACTAAAAAGATTATCCCAGCCTTTTTTATTTTCAATTTATGTTAGTATTGCTCCCTGCAGCCACCCAAAATCATACTCCCCAAAGATGACTATCAACTAGTTTCTCATACTATGTTTTCTAAAGTCTACAAAATTACATTATGGAGAAGCGCCAAGCCAGTTGAGCATTTTACACTCAGCACTAAAAAAATTCTTCTTGTAGGAAAATAATGGCAAGGAAATTCCTGAAGCAGTTCCAAGGAGGCAAGAATGAAACATATATCTGGATATCCAAAGTTTAATAAATTATTAGTTATGTGCTGAGTCAAAATTGCACCAATATACAGTCTTAGTTTCCTTGCTTCTCAATATGGAAAAAATTAAAATTGGCACAAAAAAAGTGGTTAAAAACATTATATTTCATAATAAGGGTTCACCTCGAAACCAAAATTGCTATACTTTTTGAACAATAAAGACAATCCAAACCGATTTGATTTAATTATCTGAACAATTCAACCTATATGTATACTCTGAAAAATTCAATAAATGGCCTATTCAATTGGATAATTAAGGGTTCTTTTACATTTTCAATATCATTTAATATGAAATATGTGGGCTGACAGCATGGAGACTGATGTATAATATAATAGTTTTACCACTGAAAACAGTTGTAAACATATTAAATCCTCCTTCATACGAAACTGAATCTGGTATTGCAATATGCTTCTGAATGATTTAAAAAACAAAACTATCTAGGAAAGCATATTGCGTACCTTGAATGCCGTACAACCGCCACCACGTCCAATGATGTTTTTATCATGTATAGCAGCCTTTAGATCTGATAAACTGATCCTTTTGAAATCTCCAAGAAATAAAGGATACCATATAGTTTAGATTATATAAACATGAAATTATATTCATATATAATATTCAATTTGGAGGTGGAAATGGTTATTGATAGATGTTTTCAAATAATAAAATGGTGAATATCGATAATGGTAGGTACAAGCTAGTTAGCACATCAAAGTTATGCGTAAAATAAAGGCTATAAGGTTGTATGGTTCATATATGCATGTTATTACAGAAAAAAGTCTGAGACATAGATTAGACTTGCATTGAACGGAATTGTCAAAAACTTGTCCTATGCAAAGTTATGTGTAACATTGATAGATGTTTTCAAATAAAATGGTGAATAAGCAGAAAATACATTGGCAACCTTTTGTTGTGCAAAACTAAATTATAAACTCCTATGTGCTATGATGGGGCTGAGGGAGAAAAACAAGAGAGGGAGCTCATTTGTCAGAGCCATTCGATCAGGAATTGTAAAAAAAAAATTGAAAAGAAGTTTTATGTCAGAGCCATTGAATCACACACACACACACAAACACACACACACACACACACACACACACACACACACACACACACACACACACAAAGAGAGAGAGAGAGAGAGAGAGAGAGAGAGAGAGAGAGAGAGAGAGAGAGAGAGAGAGTTACCCACTGAAGGAACAGAGGACAACTCGCTTTCTAGTAATATGTTGTTTCCCTCACCATACAGTTCGGATCTGCCATTTCAGTGAAACAATGTTTTCAATACTTCTAAAAGGTGCAACATTTTCTATTATGTAATGGTATCCCAATATATTGATTCTGCATTCAGAAAAAAATGATTCAATATTTTTCCTAATTGGGTCTACAATTCGTTACAAGGAACAAAAAGGTGTGATCTACTTGGAATGTAATATCTTCATTTGGAGGAAAAAAATCTTCGTTTAGAGCCTATGATTTTTGTAACGTTTTTCCTTGTCACATGTAAAGAGAAAGTGTGAACAAGATGAATAGTTAAGGGATCTAAAGAAAAAGTTTTTTTGGCATCAAAAGTTAATATAAGAAAGTTTGTCTAATTGGGATCGTGCCTCAAGGTCTATACAATATGGAAGAAGCCATGTTGCTTGGGAACATGTTACGTAAAAAAGTAGAGAGGTGGTTTGCTTATTTTGGTTGGTCGTTAGCCATTTTCTAGTTGACCGGATTCTTGCGAAGCATGAGATGGTCAATTCAATAACTACTATCACACAATATTTATCTATAAAATATATTTTCATTTCATAAAATATTTAACTATGAAAGCTATAAGTGTGAATTTGGAAACTTTATATATGAAGTGTATTTATTGGAATACTAATTAGCTCAAATAAAGGTGGTGAAACAGCTAAGCGAGGAAACACAGCATAATGATTCATTCGGCGTACATCAACTTATATTATTACATCATTTCCTAAAAAAAATTATCTCCTCAAAAAAAACTTATACTAGTACGCCGGTCGTGGTTTTTCCAGCCTATAACTCAACAAAACGGATAAGTTGAAATGACTTCTAGTATACTCTATCTTAAACAATTGTGCAATAGCAAAGAAGGGTAAATTGGCACCATATATATCTGACCTTGCGTCATCAGTTGAACTACCGTGAAAGGATGTCTCTGCCACTATTGTGTCCTGAAATAGAAAAGTAGCTCAATATCATACCGAGTTTGTACAAAAATCGATTGCCTTGGGCTCCATTTGTAACAAGTAAAGTTTATGCTCCCCTATAGAACTACCACATCACGCGGTTCGAAAACAATAACTACCGCCCTGTTCGTTTCTTTTAGCGCTAAATTTTAGAGGCCTCTAAATAAAGAGAATCTAGTATTAAATAAAGTCTAATGACAAAACTTTTTTACAGATGGGTACATCTTTACGAGACGAATCTAACGAGCCTAAGTAAGCTATGATTTGCTACAGTCATGCTACATTAATGCTACAGTAACTATCGTCTAACCACGGATTGCTTACCCTCATTAGATTCGTCTCGCGAATTAGACCCGGGGTTCTGCAATTAGTTTTGTAATTAAACTTTATTTAATACTCTTAAATGATAAGATTCTTTTTTTTAGACCCCTCTAAATTTTAGACCCCCATAAAACGAACACCCCCTACATCTCACGGTTCAAAAACAATAACGGACGGATGGGATCCTCGTTGTAACCGGTGTCTGTATATGTTACTAACCAACATGTTGTGATAACACTTCACGGTACAAAAACCTCATTGTTAGTGTTAGGAAAAAAACGCCAACCAACATCAGTTCAACGATACATGTGACACCCCGTGTCACTGAATTCACATAAAGCTCCCATTGCACTGAACAAAAGACAAACAGAAACCAAAGTTCCAAATTCGAAATTCAAATTTCAAATAAAGGCCAAACACATGCTTGTGAAGCAACTCAAATTTTTGCATAATAACTTGAACTAACAAAAATACCAGTGGGTAGCCCTTCTGAAATAAGAATTTTGGAGAATTTTTGGTGATTTTACAAATTCGTTTGATGGCTCAATAAAATCTCCAAAGCTGAAAAAGTGCTCAACTTTGAAATGCTGCCATTTGAAATCCCTTTGGATTCCAGATGTGCATGTTGGCCCGTTGATATAACGTTTCAAGAGCTTTCCAACGGTACCAAATTTGTGAATTTTGGAGTTCAATTGCTAGTCCAATTGATGTGCCAAAATTTGGGGAAATTTCAGTTTGAATTAATTCGGGAAAATGAGAAGATGCTGTGGGACCCGCCTGTCAGCGACGTCGTCTCACTGCGTGCGTCGGAGCTTTGCCTCCATGTCGCCAACGACGAACGGCGTCTTTCCGCGGCACCCGGGCCCGCTCCTCGGCGCGTCGAGCTCCAAATACGGCGTCCCCGCTCCTCTCTCGGCCTCTCCCTCTCATTTCTCTCGCTCGCAGCACGCTAACCCTAGCGCGCCACCATTCCCGCTTCGAGCTCGAGCTCCGCCGCGCTTCACCGCCGTCGGGCCAGCTCCGAGCCAGCCAAGCTTCGTGTGGAGCCGCCATGGCGTCCAGGGGCTAGTTCCAGGGCCGCTTCCGCCTCTCCGTGCCGTGAGCCCGAGGATTTGGCCATCTTCTCCAAGCCCGGCCATGGGCTAGCCAACTCGCCGCCGTCGAATCCCCGCGCTCCGGTGAGACCCGCGCCCTTTCCTCGCGGCTGCAACTTCGCGCAACCCCGGCGCACCGGCCTGACCTCAGCATTTCCCATCTTCGCAGCTCAGCCACCGAGGAATCGACTTCTCCCCCCCTGCCACCGTCGAGCCACCGCGACCCTCTCCGGTGAACCCCGTCCTCCCGGCCACCTCGTCGTCGTCAAGCACCCCGCCGAGATTCCCCGCGTCACCGTGGAGCCTCAGCACCCACGTGTGCACCTCACCGTCAACCACTGCGAGCTTGCGACGCCGCCGAACTTCTCGTCGCCGCAACCGCCCGTCACCGAGCCTGTTCCGGCCATCCCCGCGAGTCCCCATCCGTTGAGGTGATCTCTACATCTCGCGCACTACCTCCCCGTATCCCCCATCCATCGAAACAGCCACCGGAACCTTGTTCCGGCGAGCTGCGCCGCCGCGCTCCGGCGTGACGCCGGCCAGCGCACCATGGACCACACGGCCATGATCCCGTGTGGCCACGTGGGATCCGGTGCGGCCAACCGTGCAGCCTCCCGTGTGCCTTTGCATCTGTGTGGCTGGATCTGGTGTGGCCAGCCCAGATCCAGTGCAGCCACATTTCTGTGGTCACTTATGTGGCTCAGATCTGATTGGCCCACCAAGTCTCAAATCATTTTCGAATATCTGTAATTACCAGAAATTGCCTAAAACTTGTAAAATGCATGATAAATCGAATACAACTTAGAAAAATGTGAAACCAATTTTGTTAGTTTCCTTATGCTCAAAATCTTACAACTCATTTTGCTGTTTTCTGTAAAATTGTAATTGCTGCAAGACTTGTTTAATTCCTATAATTTCTCTGTTGCTCAATAAATCATGAACTCTTGCATGCTTGTTAAGAAAATGATTACACACATACAGAGCATTTTTCTACTGTCAGATGATGTTTAATTATTTTGTTATGATTTAAATCATGTTCTGCACTGTATAAATTATTATAAATAATCCATAATGCGATAAATCATGAAACTTCACTGTAAACTACTTCCAGTGGCACTCTTCTCCAGAAAAATGCCACTGGACATAAACTAAATTTCTAAGTTCACTTCTCTAATTAACCAACTTGAATTAATTTGAATAAGTAACATAGATAAAAGTCAATGAAGGAAATACTTCAGACGAAAGTAATTAACAAAGTTAATTAATTGCACTTACAGTATAAATGACTGTTCTATCAAGAAATCAATTCCTAAATTGCATCATATTATCATTGCATCTAACATGCATTATTCACTTTTGTCATAACGTGCAGTGACAGAGACGACTCCAGAGCCGCTCGACTTCCAGCTGCCGGAGGAGCAGATCCAGTAGGTGCAGGAGGAGCAGCCGCAGCAGGACACTGACCCCGCTGACCCTGTTAGCTACGCTCCTGAGCCAGGCAAGCCCCGGTGCATGCCTCCCTAATTAGGATTTTATTTTCGCACTTGATTGGGGCTAGTAATTGATTGTGCATTAGGTTTATTAGGAGTTGATGTGAAACCTTAGAACTGCATTAGGACTACCCTTCCATATCCTACCTTGTGTCCTATTTTTATAGATGTGGTCTAGCTTACGTTAGAACTTGTTAGGCTTAGTGGCTAGCGGACGGTAGAAGTCGAGTGGTAGGTCCCACTCGCATGATAGGGACCCCTGGATTGTACTAGCTGGATTTAGGATTTGTTGAGACCGGACGGGGAATTGCTTGTATAGGATGGTTGGAGAAGGCTAGGCCTTCACGATGGTGTAGCCCCGTCTGTGTCGATTAAGGACCGTTCGTTGTTGGCCCTGTTGAGCAAGTTCGAACGTACTGATCATATACTAGTGTTTTTATGGGCCTAGTAAACTTAGTAGCTTGGGTTGCCCTGGTGTGCGGCGGAAGCCTGCCCTTTCTATCATGGTATTCGGGAGAGAAAGGATGCTTCCCAATCGGGGCGTACGTCTGGGACGGGGACCGTGCGGGAAGGCCTTTCTCGGGAGGGGTTGGACCCAGCCTAGCTTCAGGGGATCCTTGCAAACAGTTGCCGCATGCGACTTTATGCGTGTGCGGCGTATGGTCAGGTTTTCTCCTGCAGGATGTACATCGATGCCGCCGCTCTCGGTCAAGAGCAACCTTGCTCACTGCGTCACATCGTAGTGTGATATGATTGATGAGATGATGATGCTAGTCTATTACATTACTGTTATTACATATTTTGCTATATATACTGTCACCGTTGATGTATTGTTACTTATACCTGTTCTAGATATATGAACACTGCTTTATTGGTTAAGAACTTAATTGGAATTAAAACTTGAAAGTAAGGACCAAGTAATTAGTGCGCTTTTATGCAAGTGAGTTAGCCTAACTCTTTGTAGCCTTTGCATTCTAGGAGTCGGCTGTAGTTAGCCACGTTGACGGGTAAGTCTTGCTGAGTATTAGTTGCTCAGGGTTTGGCTCTTTATGTTTTTGTGCAGGTTTGTTCTTGCTTCCGCTGATCTTTGGTGGAGCTTTCAGCAGGTCCACATCGCAGGGCTTTAATGTGCGGCCTTTGTATCGTCGAGAGTAGTAGTTATTTATCTGTCTTCAGACTTCCGCTGTGTACTCTCGTGTTTTAAATCACTGGTACTTGATGTAATAACTTAAAAATATAAAATTTGTGCTTTTTATGTGATGTACTGTTGCGTCTGTTCATCAGCGCTTTACCGACTCGATCCTGTGAAAAGCGGAGACGCTTCAATACATAACTACAGACAAGCTTCAACAATATCATCACGTGGTTTGGTAAATAATGAAACCCTTTTTTAAGGATTGTAAGAATAGGCTGAATAGCTGAACTGGGTTCCGGTTCCGATAATATATATTGACGTGTTTCATAAACTACACAAAAACGGAGTTCCAAAAGTGTTGCTAAGCATCTAAAAAATGTTGAACTACTTTTCAAAAACTATCGATCAGCATTCAATAGTCAAGTTTATCAAGATTCAGGCATTGTGCCACCATGAAAATTGTACCTTTTTTTGACAGCAATATAGGATGCAAATTGGGAACCTGAACTTTTGTTTAGCAGAGTTAAAGCAATGTACCTCCGGTTGCCGAGACGGAGGATTATTAACATCCTGCATAGTAAGCAACACTATGGTGTTGTACACTTGAAGGGCGCAGAGAACGACCATCACTTTCTCCGACATATTATCCTTCACCCTGCGCAGCTGCTTGGACAGGTCCCCCGCCGAGACGAAACGGCTGATTTTGCCCTTCTCCTGGCAGGCCATGACGAGCTTGAGGGCGCGTTCCAGGGTCTCGGCCAGATCGTCCAGAGCGCCGCTCATTACCGAGCTATTATTCATCACCCCCCTCTGCTGCAGCTGTGAGAGCATGGTGCTGTATCTGAGCACGCTCTTCCTGATCTCAAGGCACGCCTCCTCGTTGTGGCGAACCGTGTCTGCCGCTTCCTTGATCTTGAGCCCAATCTTTACGATCTTCTCAACGCTGGCCACCGGGTCGGCCATGACTCCAGCAGCCCTACGAGTAGAATAAATATTCAGCAATCTCAATAACATATAGATTTTTCTTTGCGAGAAATCACATACGGATTTAGCCTGAGAGCAACTGAACTTATGAGAAAACTGAGATCAAGCAACACTTCTGAAGCAAAAAAAAAAACAAATAAATATTTCTTAAGTGCATAACAAATAAATCTGCTCGCCTCTCCTCGCAAAATTAGAAAAAAAACAAGGAAAGAAAATCAGCTAACCTCGAACTTTATCCTCCTCGCTACAGCCTGAGCAGAGCGTGTGATGGTCTCTGTTCAATTCGATTCCCCAAGTTGTCTTGGCAAGACCCAAGAAGGAATCAGGTACGTACTTCCTTCCCCAAGTTGTGTTCCAGCACCGTACTTCCTTCCCCAAGTTGTGTTCCAGCACTTCAGTTCAATCCGCGCGTTGTCCCTAGAAGAACAAGTCCACCATTTTCTCCCTTCTTTGCAGGACGCAAGCACGGAGAAAGAGCCCGGTTGGTGGAAGGGTATCAGCGAAGATTTTCTGTGCCCAGTCATGAGCGTGATTTTGCTTAACGCGTAATCAGAAGTTTCACAATGAAGTAACATTTGAGTGGCATAGAAGTACATGTTTTTTTTTTCTTTTTACATGTTATGGATGGAATGGGTCAGGGAAGATGAAAGGGACCAGGAAAGTTGCTCGTCCGCGCCCATTTATTTTCAAAATGGGATAATGTCCCACAATTGCCTCCGCAGTTTTCTCGCACTATCCGAATTGCTCCGAGATTAGGCATTTTAAGCGGTGACATATTTCTAGAGACTCCATTGAAAAAGTCTCTTCTCCCCTCCTTTTTCAATCTTCACTTGTGCAACTAGGATCACGACCTTTTGCTTCCGGTGAAGCTACACCCCAAATATATAATACAACATTGGTCGCATCGCTTTCATCTACCAAACCTTATATTATTTACTAACCGGATGTACATTTCTGCAGTCTTCGTGTTAATCCTAAAAAAATCCTTAAAAATCTGTTAAAAAGAGGGTAAGTTGTCCGGCCCTGGATCTCGCACAGCTCAATTACGCGTGAAAATAATATGGTAGGCTTCTTGACGTGCATCAGCCTACACGTAGTCAAGGTTGGACAAGCCCTACGTGTCTCTGGCGATCCATGCGACAGCGCGCCACCGTGCGAGGAATCCATACCGGCTCAATTCGGCATGCCGTGGACCGTAGTGTCCACCTCTTTGAGCCCGTCACGCTCACGCGTCTAGCCGGAGAGCGACTCGTGCAGCTGGTGGCGGAGGGGAACGAGTGCTCAGACATGCATGGCGCGCGCCCAAACATCAAATCGAGACGTACGGCTTCTGTCAGACTCAGATCGAGAGTTCACTGCAGAGCGCCATTATTGCATCGCAGCCGCCTCATCGACGCTTCTCTGCTCTTCGTCTCCACGACGCTGGCCTCATCGACGCTTCTCTGCTCTTCGTCTCCACGACGCTGGCCTCATCGACGCTGACAAATGAAAAGAGCTGGAGGTAGAAGGAGACCTCACCGTGCCGTGCCCCCTCATCACGGAACTCGTCGGCATCGCGCGCCTCATGAAGCATGTGGATGTGCCCAAGCGCCGGAGCGTATCCTCCACACTGGACACCTCGCCTCCGGAAGCTGCACGATCTGTGCATGCATCGAGGGCGCCTGCGGCGAGAAACCACCTGGGGGGGGGGGTGCTGAGCGGCTGCGGCATTTCCGCAAACACGTCTGGTGCGTCTGGCGAGAAAGCGCCGTGTTTGATCTTGGCGGGCCGCACAAAACCAACTGGACGGTCTTGGGGCAGCCAGGCTCGGTCGCTATTCAAAATAGCGACCGCTCAGTCGTTATTCGAAACAGCGACCGCCTCCGCTCGACGCCGTGGCTCGCCTGAACGCCGCCAGTAATCCAAGCCATCCCTGGCGTCCCACCGCCAACTCCGAGAAGCCTCGCAGACGCCCTCCGACTTGTGTCGAGCAAGGGTGGTCGGATTTTGAAACCACGGCACGGACTCTGCTTCTTGCCGCGGCTCGCTGGAACGCCGCCGCATCCTCCTCGTGGCCGGCCTCCGCCAGGAGTCCATTCCCTCTTCACTCCTGGTATCTTCCACGGCAAGCGATCATCCTCTTAGCAGCACCAAATCCCTTGGAGCAAAGGTTGGTCGGAGTTTGAATCAAGCTGACGCGGCTGGGCATGGCGTACATCTGTGTACGACACGAAAGCAAATGCAACCGTACGGCGCGAGGTATTCGTTCGCACCTGATCGGTTCGGTAGGCTGTGGGGTACGTACGCAGCTGTGCACAGCTGAAACGCGGGACATCAGGGTCACCCCAGACCAGAGCGCTGTCGCATGATCCGTGTTCCCTGCTCTTCCCCCGCGAAGGCCGCGTCGTCCCTGGCTGAACGAGGCATCGGCATCGGCGTCGCGCTACTCCATGCATGGAACACTGGTAGAGTAGACCCTGGCAGGACCTGATGACGAGCTGGTACGCGCACCGGCCACCCCTGGGGTGACGAGGAAGGAACACGCCTCCTCTGCTTCTTGCTGTACAGCCACCACCTCCTGCCGGCCAGCCGTGCCTCCTGCGTTCCTGATCTCCTCCTTCTTGTTCCCTCCTGAAGGCCACGCATCCAGCCTCTTTTCCCATGGATGGAGCTCGACCACGCAGCTTCCTTTGGGTCGCGCACAGATGGAGGCGAAGGAGCTAGCCTACCTGAACGGCTGCTCGGTATCTTTGGCGCACGCCGCACGCTCAAGCCCAATCGAGAATTCCGAAGCTTAAATCCTCATGCACAGTATTCCCTCCGGTTTTAATATTATTGACACCGTTGATTTTTTGAGTTACATTTGAACGTTCGTCTTATTCAAAATATTAGTTTAAATATACAAAATTATAAGTTATATTTCAATTTCCATTAGTGATAAAACTAATCATAACAAAATCTATGATAATTTTGAAAATATTTTAAATAAGACAAATGGTCAAACGTAATTCAAAAATGATCAAACATCAACAATTTAAAACCGGAGGAGTATATGGCAACAAGAGGCAAGAATTTCACGTCCTTGTTTGATTTAGCAGTGTGTAGCTCACTGCATGTTCCTTCATGACCCAATAACTGTGTCTGCGAGTACCAGGACACGAACTCGGTGTTCGGTTTCAGATTTTCAGTCCTGAATTTCTGATCGAACACTGATTTCTAGTAGACTTGCAACACAGTGAGTCAGGTCCTGTAATTTGGATGGATTGTTGTATGCCATAGTAAGAGCATCTTCAGCAATGGACCTTAAAACAAGGCTTCTACTTTTGTTTTTCAAGTCAATATGCAAAAATGAGGTTCCTAAATTTGATTTCAATTCCAACAGTAAATGGCACAAGACCCTATTTTGTGAAAAAATATATAGTGGGACCTATGAATGAGAGGAAGGATTGGAAGACTCTAGGAATGGAGGCTTGGAGATGGAGTTTGAGAGGGCCAGCCTGGAAAAAAAAAACAGAAATAAGCCAGAGGAACTTGCTATAGCTGCTAGCTAGCTGCTAGTTATTCCAACGATTGGCTTCCTCACAGATTTGACGATTGATCTTCTTCTTCCCAAGCCGCATCTACCGATGTTAAGGAGCTGATCTAATGTTGGCCGAATTTGTTCTGGCTCCCTTTTTGTTGAGTCCTTTCCCACAACATATTAGCGGAACAAGTTTGTAAATCATGTCAAATCGGATTCAAATTCATCATTCTGGTTCTTCTCTTCTTGCATTCAGTCAATTCCCGTCGCATGTTGTGGCCCACCACCGACGCGCCGGCGAGGGCTCACGGCCAACTACGGCCTTCACTCAAGTCTCAGGGCTCTCCACGCTGCTTGGGCTGTGGTACGCAAGAACTTCAGAAGGCTCTCCGTCGCTGCCGCAAGAACGTCAGCAGGCCTAGCTCTGTTTCGTTCTCCCTTTCTCACATCTTGGTGAAGGGCAATTTCGTCCTACAAAAAGTTTATCACTATCCCCAACCTCAGTCAGCCGAACAATGGAATGGAAATAAAAAGGAAGGCATTTCCCTTCCCAATCCCGTTGCGCCATGTCACACCCTGTGTTTTGTCACCTAATGAAAACCACTAAAAATTCAAATTTTTTAAAATTTTCCAACAAACTCAATTAACTAGTCTAATCTCCAGGTCACATTTCAAAATTTTCATTTCAAAATATGCACAAAAACCCATCATATGCATTTCTGGAGTTTCTTGTTTTTATTTTATGTGTTGTTTGCTTTGGTCTTTCTTTCATATTTGAATTTCATTCAAATTTGAGCTAAATCCCTAATTCCAGAAATTAGTAAAGCCTTTTCTTCTCTTCTGGGCCGTCCCTCTCTTTTTTCTCTAATCTGGCCCAGCCTCTTTTCCCTTTCCCTTCTCCCTTCCCAGAAATCCCCCAAGGGCCACGCCATCCCTTCCCGGCCCAACTTCTCCAGCCCAACATCCCCTTTTCTTTTCCTTTTTCCGAATTTTCCATCGCGGGCCATTTTCCGTTCCCCCGGCCCAAACCCCTCTTCTCTCCTCTTTCTTTTTCCCCGCGAGCCGCGCCAGCCCAGCAGGCTGTTTCCTCGGCCCAGCCGCTCGCTCAGCCTACCTTCTCCCTCTCTCGCTGACGTGTGGGGCCCACATGTCATCACCTTCCTCTGACCACGCCAGAGCGCGCCCATGCCGGTCTGCTCCCCGTCGCCGTGTCGTCGCGTCCGAGCAGCAGTCGCCGCCGCGTCGACCACGTGCTTGCCCCGAGCACCCGTCGTCCCATCTCGTCAACAAGGACCGCGCCCATCCCCTCCTTGACCGATGACCGCGCGACCGTCCCCAAGACCCGGACGCCGCCATGCCGTGACGCAATCCCCATGCGAGCACCTCCCTCGTCCTGTCTCGTCGCTGCTGCTGTAGCCACTCCCCAGCGCTCATCACCCGCGTGGCCTCCCGTCCTCTCCCTTGCAAGGCCGTCGCGTCGCCATTAAATTCCGGCGACCGAGCCGATGACCGAGCCGCCCCAACGGCTCCTTCCCTGGCCGCGTATAAAAGTTGCCGAGCTCTTCGTCGCCTCCCTCTTTCCGCTCGCAAGCTCACCTCTCTCCCTCTCACACCCGAGCGCCACCAATCCCACTTTTCCCCTCTTCTCTCTCCTCCCTCCGGCGAGCTACTCCGGCGACCTCTCCCTCCTCCGTCCGTGGGTCCCGAGGCCCCTCCCTTCCTCCCAGAGCTCCATCGTGATGCGCTAAACACCGGGATCATCTTCGTTTGCGCAGCCATGCGCTAAACGAGGAGATCGACGACGACTCAAAACCGCCGCTGCCTTCTTCCCCGACGCCGGCCGCCTGCTGTCGTCCTCCGCCTCGTCTGAGCTCGCGGTGAGACTCATCGCACTTTCCTCTCCCTTCTGCGCCCCTCCGTTTCCTCTTTTCGCTCGCGCACATGCTCGCCACAGCGGCACAGTCTCCGCCGCCCTTTTCTTCCTTGCCGCCGGCCACCGCGGTGCTTCCCCGGCCAGGTCATGCCCCCACCTGCTTCACCAAGCACCCACGCGCCCCTGCGGCAACACGCGCACGCGCGAGCACACACGCACGCGAATCCCCATCGCGCGCCGCCGCGGCACTCCACTCCGGCAAGCACGCACTGCCGCTCCGGTGACCCCCATCGTCGACGCGTGCTGCCATCCGCTCCGCCGTTGCTCTCTGAGCCCGCGCGGCCACTTCCCGTCGCATTTCTCCGCCCGTAGCAGCCGCCGGCGAGCTTCCCGGCGAGCCGCCGCCGTGCGTCACCATTTCCCAGCCATCTTGACTCGGCCACGCCGCCGTCTGACGCGGCGCTCCACGTCGGCATGCGGGCCCGCACGACCGAGTCGTTCCGAACATGTGACACACCTGGCTCACGGTGCACCGCGCACACAAACCTTTCCGGTCCACCGCCTTGTGGACTGAGTTTACAGCACAGTGCCAAGCAGTGCACCCGGCCCCTTGGGCTCATCTGTCAGCCTCTCACACATTCTGTAATTGTTAGCGCCACACGACATATGCACACAAAAACATATTTCGAGCATTTTCCATTAACAGAAAAATCCCAGAAAATTTCCAAATATACTAGATTACCTTGTAATCACTGTAAAACCCTTGTTTACTCCATATTAATTAGTATTATGCCTATAGCTAATTACCTAGCTTAATCCTAATTAATTCTTTCTTGCAAACTTGTAAAATCCATATCTTTTTCATCTTAGCTCCAACTTTAGCGATTCTTTCGCCAATATTCATCTAAAATCACCCTCTACCCAATCCTACCAAAACCCGCTGTTATTGATCTTCTTTTGACTCTTATTTGATTTATTGCTTGTTTAGTTAATTGTGTGATCGGTACATTTATTTTTGCCGTTGTTTACTTTTAATCGATAGACGATCAAGCGTTCGAGGAAGGATTCGAAGGATTGGAATACGAGGACATAGAAGACGAAGACTTTGGTGAAGGCAAGTCGTAACTCCCTTTGATCATATTGATCTTATGTTTGCAAACGATCCAATCTAGAGCCCAGTTTATAAATAAATGTGCATGATATTTAAATGCTTAGTATGATCCTAAGTACTTGTTGATTGCCACTCTTTGATATTGCTTATCCTAATTCCATTGCTAAACCTAGGCTCCACTATCATTAAATCTTTAATGATA
>CM017440.1:3840596-3897115 GCA_007726485.1 Eragrostis curvula | reverse complement strand
ATGATATGTTAGAATGATATGCCGCTTAGGACTTATCATATTGTGTACTTAATTAATCTTGCTATACATGCTTTTTGTGTAACATGGTGTGTGTTATTGGTGGAGTGCGTGTGAACATGAAATGTGGGATGGTTATATATATATACTAGTGATAAATATGCAACACTTAGTGGGGATACTTTGACGGGAGCAGTCGAGGTAGTCCTAGTGGGAGGGCTCTTCTCTAGGTATGCGACTCCTCATCATGAGGGATAGCTAGTGAAGATGCCTGCTTCGGTCGTATAAGGACCGGTTCATGTGCCTCCATGTCAAGCAAATTCGTGCGACTGCATGCCTGAATGGGAAGGCAGGGCTTCACACCCTACTAGTTGATACCCGATACCCACCCAGGAGGCAGGAGTTGCAACGGGAGCCAGAGACTTGGACGGCCTTAGTGGGAGTTCCTCGATCCAGCAAAGAAGACGGGCAGACACGACACAAAGTGCTTCTTCCATCAGGGCAGAGTTCAAGTCGGAAACCACACCTGATGGGGAAATCCGTCCCAAGGACGACACGGTTCCATCCAGCTTAAGTCCCCAGGCAAGAAAGGCTGTAGGTTATTACTCCCGATACGTGAGCAAATCACCATACTGCTAACAGGGAAGATTTGTTCCTTCTTTATTTTTGATTTCTTTATTGCTAATGCTAATCAATCTAATCTCCTCACGAGATTACCTTGGGCTTGAGTACGAGTCTCACGTATTAGGCTCTTCTTTTTCTGCATGTATGAGGTCCTTCCAAGCCGAGTTGACATGATGCGAGTA
Source organism: Eragrostis curvula (assembly GCA_007726485.1). Classification (NCBI taxonomy): domain Eukaryota; kingdom Viridiplantae; phylum Streptophyta; class Magnoliopsida; order Poales; family Poaceae; genus Eragrostis; species Eragrostis curvula. The sequence continues at coordinate 3,896,312 of CM017440.1, read as the reverse complement.
CCAGAACAAGCATCCCCAATTACTCGGCCACGGGGCTAATCTTGTCCTCATGGTTCCCTTGTGCACCTGGGGCTACGACACGACCCTCATTGTCCGCCAGGGCTACCTAACATCAAGATGATTGAAGTTCCACGAGCATGCACCGACATTGCTGCCGTGCAATGAGGCGGCGGTATCAGGAGAACTCGGACGAAGCCACCCAAGTTGCCCGGACACAATGCCGTTACTCGGCCACATCAATCACTCAATGGATTCACGGGGAAAATTATTTCCTTAACTATTCTTATTTCATTCTTACTCTTTTATTATTGATTGATACTTCCTTCAATTAATATGTCGTGCAGCACCTAGCTTCTATTAAAAGGGACACTCATGTTCTCCCGTCGGCTGAACGAGTCAGAGCCGCAACCTGATGCACTAGAAGCCATGGTTGTAGACAATACCGAGCATCTGGAAGAAAACGACTGACGGGTGTCTTGCATCAACTTCATATACACAGCAAGGTCCTATATGGTCAGCAACTTCTCCAGGACATTCACTCGGGCGTTGCGGCAATCACGCATCCTCGCATGCCTCAATTGGCAAAGCTTACTTTATTGACTCACCACCGTCTCGGATGCTGAGCACCTCGTTCGGACATGCGAGGGTTATCAGTACTATGCCCGACAGATACACATGTTGGACTTCATAATATTGATCATCTGGTTTTCTTAAATACTGATCATATGGAATTTCTCATTAGTGATAATCTGAATGTTGGCCAGCAGGATTTCACAATTGGTCATTCGGTTTTCTAGCTATTGGCTATCTGGATTTCTCAATGTTAGTTATCTGGATTTCTCAATATCTGCCATTTGGATGTTTCATAACGGCCTCCTATATTTCTGGATTTCTCAATTATTAATGGCCTTCTACTAAACCACGGCCTTCTGGAATTATGAATATTGGATCTCTGGATTTCTGAACTTCTAGTCATTGGATTTCTGGAATCTAATTATCTCTCGCTCTTGGCTTTAGTCACTTATTTGGCCATTTGGATATTTATCTAACATTTTTTGTCACATCACTATCCATTCATTTATCATTGGGATGTTCTATTAATTGTTGGAATATCCAATTGCCATCATTGGCTTATTTATATATCTCATTGGACAATCAGCTAGTCAGCTGCGTGCACATGATTGGCAGCTCTATATTGGTTTTCTGGAATCAATAGCTATATATTGGCTTTCTGGAATCAACTACCTTATACTGGGTTTCTGGAAGTATCAACTCCAAAACAGCTATGCCTTACTGTTCTTATTTATGCTTTTCATATACATTATTTTATTCCTTAGCAATTCAATTAATGATTTGCTTATTACGGATTATATCTTGTACATATTTTTGCATGCACCAATTGTTTTCATGAGAACAGGTGTGTGATGACTACTCGGCGATGGTCGCCTCTCGGCCACTCGTGTGCTATGGTGATCACTCCGCCAAGACAGCACTCGGCCTTGGCGTTGGTCACTCTGTCAAGACAGCCACTCGGCTACGGCATTGATCACTCCGCCAAGACAGCCACCAGGCCACGGCACAACCACTCGCCACCACAGCCTCTTTGGCTCCACGACAAATGACACCGCTTATTATGCAAGCTAAGTCACTTATTTAATTTTTATTCTTCAAGTGCCTTTACACTTGTTCTATCATTATCCGAGTTTAACACTCCTCATTTTTGTGATCCTTCACATAAATCAAATATCAGTTTTCCCCTTAATCATTCTTGGCTCTGTAACCAGTAACATACTTACTGCCTACAGAGCCGGGGGGCTACATAAACATCATGAGTTATGTCTTGAGTATCTCTTGCCGATTAAGTAAGCCTTGTCTGCTCTGATTGTGAAGCTCTAACTCGTTCACGCCGTCGTCTCCCTAAACGTGTGCTGACCCAGTGTCTCACGTCCTACAGGGCCGGCTGAGTTCAAAGAGTGCATAAACATAAGGCGACAACCGGTCTCTGAAAACAGTCAAAGAGGCTCATTTGACAAACACTCACTCTTTAATCTTACGACTTACGTCAATATTGTAGACTTCTGTACGCCATAACTTGGCTATCAGAGTTGAAAAAACCGGCTGAGCCGATACACACTAATCATGATGGCTAAAATCAACCTGGGTTGTGGTCATATATTTGATTATCTTTTCACATATTACTACATAATGTATTACCTTGTTTCACCTACAGGAATTCATCACACAAGTCTTTCTGAGTTCCTGAGCATTTTTTACATTTGGGGGCTTGACGCCACTGGGGAATTACTACTCATGATTTTCTTCAAGTTCACAATTAAGCCCCCGGCTACAATAGCCCTTGGGAAGGTGCTTCATGCATGGTGGGCTCATGCCGAGTGTTGTTATGACACAACGACGACCATCACTGGAGCGTGGGCTCCATCAACAAGGCCATGCAAAGTTCAGTGCTTGTGTATTCAGCTCATATGCATGCATCACCGTGTATTCAGCTCATATGCACACATCACCCCGCTGAGTACCACCTAGCTGTTATCACACGGCACAGACTACTCGGCAACATGTTACAATCAATTCTCACGGAGGAGCATGCCTCGCCATACCGTCGCTCGCCTCGCTATCGTCGTGGTCTCGCCGTACGGCTCAAGTTTGCCATGATTGTATGGCCCGTGGGCTCGCCTCACGCCACCATGGCCAAGCTCTCACCTCGTCTAGTCGAGAGCTCGGGGCTTGTGTTACACTGTTTGCAGACCTGCAGCCACATGATGATATTTTACGAAGATGCAGGTTCCTTCAGGACCGGCCACTGCACAATTGCTCAAGGAATTATTTCTATCTACCGAAGCATGACTGAAGCTCGCAAGAATTTCCCAGCTCGGGTACACCACCCTCTGCTGATCTCCTACTGGACAAGGGCTTGTCCGACTGAGAGCTTGTCGGCCGAGTGCTGCTCTACTCTACAAACTACGCCCCATACTCGTCGTATGGCTCGAGCTTGTTATGGCCGCGCACCGCCGTCCGTCTCGCCGTATGGCTTGAGCTCGTCATGGTCGCGCACCGCCATCTGTCTTGCCGTATGGCTCGAGCTTGTCGTGGTCGTTTGTTCTGATGATCTCACCTACTGAAGATGCTCTATTTTTCTACGGATCTTAAATGAGCAAGCTCACCGTGCTGACTGCGTTCCATGCTCCGTGGAGCGCCGTGTGTTGCTCCAAGAGCTGTGAAGCCGCCCCGTGAGCTCGTCGTACCAAGCGCCGCTTGAGCTCGCTCATATGCTGTGGGCTCTGCGACCTCGCCGTACCCCGTGGGGCTCGAGCTGACCGCACCTCACAGGCTCACACCGACATATGCCCCTGGAAGACTTCATCTCCGGTGGTTATACACCGTCGTCCGCCTTGCCGTGTGGCTCGAGAACTTATCATGGTCACGCAGCGCTGTCTGCTTTGTCACTCGGCTGAAGCTCGCCTCGCACCACTGCGGCCCAAGTGTTGGCTCCGTCAAAACAAGATCAAGAGCTCTGCTCACTACGTCATTGGCGGCAATATCACTTCATCAGTACTCAGCAATGAAGCTTATTAACTATTTGTCGTATATGCCTGCCAGGGTAGCATGACATCTGTTCAGCAATTACCGATTCTTTTCACTCAGGAAACACAAAGTCAGGTTTTTCATGCTCAAATTCACTCGACTGAACATCAGAGCAGGAAAAATTACTTGGCTATTGCTCCAGTCAACACATCAGCCAACCAGCATCACTCGCTGTTTCTTCGCTCGCCTCGCTCTGTCTCACGTGCAGAGCTGGCCTTGTCGTCACAGCTGGAGTTTATCTCGACGTATCACCGCTTGCCTCGCCTCCAGAGCACATACTGCTGTCGCGGCCGGAGTTTCACACCAATGTTCGTCTCGCCCCGTCATCGTTCTCCTTGACGTCATGTCTGACCAAGCGCCATGCATGGCTCGACTCTGCTCACGCCTGGAGTGACTACGGGTGCCGTACCGACCATGACTCGCTATATGTTCATTATTGAGCTTGCTCTAATGACTAGCATCAAGCTGGGTCAGGTGTCGCAGCACGGTTGTCCATCAAAATCTACTGTCATCAGAATGAAGGCTTCGTCTATCGGAAGTTCTATTAGCAACGCTCTGTTGTATGTTGTTTGTGAGCAAATACTAAGCACAACACCAATACTACAACACAGGAGCGAGGAGGACTATTTGCCTCAAATCACCTGGCAACTTGTCGGACAGATCAACAGCGACAGTGGCGCAACAAGATCATCCGTGGAATTACTTGGCTGTTATTGGCTAGGCCTAATTTGGCTTCATCTACAATATTTCAATGCTTCTAGTTACTTTTGAGTCTGCACATAATCATTCTGATTATCCGCAGACTCGGGGGCTAGTCCACGTGGACTCACTTGCGTGAGTTCCACCATTTTCTCGGCAGACTTGCCAGGCACACGGGTTGTCTTATATCCTTGACAATTTAAGTCGGATAATACCTAGAATTTATCCTTTTCTGAATCTCAATTGTTTTCGTTGAGAGACAGCTTGGGGGCTACGGGTTGCAATCATCCCTGGCTGATTAGCTGGATGGACCTAGACATCAGCTCGGAATGAGAAATTCTTGGCTGAGACTCATTGTGACTTCCTGTTCTAATTGCCTTGTGCGCAGGAAAACATGAGTTCCTTATATAATGAATGCTACTTTTCAACACATCAGTATGATGCACTGATCGTACATTGATTCACTCGGATTAAGATCTTATTTCTTAGTTCAGCTTACTTTGAGTTACTATACAATTCTACGAATTATACAGTAACTCGGGGGCTACATCAGTATGATGCACTGATCGTGCATTCATAATTTTCAAATTTGTAGACATGCCTTTTTCAAGGCCTAGGCCGACTCAGTCAGTTGGATACTATTCACATAGTATGCTTTCAGTCCTAGCCGACAGATTCGGATGTTGAATTTATTTTCACTCGGATCAAGATCTTATTTCTTGGTTCAGCTTACTTTGAGTTACTATACAATTCTACGAATTACACAGTAACTCGGGGGCTACATCAGTATGGTGCACTGATCGTGCATTCATCATTTTTAATTTTGTAGGCATGCTTTTCAGCCTAGGCCAACTCAGTCAGTTGGGTACTATTTACATAGTATGCTTTCAGCCCTAGCCGACAAACTCGGATGCTGACTTTATTCAAACCCCTCTATGGACTTAATCAGCTCTGAAAGCTGAGTGCTGTTCTATACACGGCATTTACATACAAACTTGCTTCAACAAGCATTTATCCAATTCTTCTGATATCATTCAGAGTTGGGTGCCAACTGACAGCATGCCTAATTCAAGGCCCTGTTGACCTTGGTCCACCCGAGGTCAAGTACCTCAAACATGATTCAGGTCAAGTCCTTTTTAATTTCTCAATATCACTTGAGATCAATTCCTACATGGAGAGAAGACTAGTCGGAAGCAATTCACTGGATCAATCAAAAAGCACTTGGGGGCTACTGTCGTTACCATGACCCCCGGGTACCCTCAAGACCAAAGGGCCGAGTAACCTGACAAGGGTAGTCGGACCAGCCCAGAAGAAACAGAGTTACCCACGATATAAGATGGAAGGTTCTACTACTCGGATGGATGTAGGAAAGGCTTCTTGCTTTGTACTCCAAGTATTTCCATGATGTAACCGACTAAGACTCTTTCCATGTAACTCTGTACCCCCGACTATATAAGGCGGGCAGGGATCCTCTCTCAAACATACACAATCAATACCACGACATACAGGACGTAGGGTTTTTATCCTCCGGGAGGCCCGAACCTGTCTAAACTCCTTGTCTCGTGTTCACCATCGTATTCTTGGTCCCTTCGCCCCCGTAACAAATCTATCGAGGTCCTATAACCTCAACAGCGCCATTATTGCATCGCAGCCGCCTCATCGACGCTTCTCTGCTCTTCGTCTCCACGACGCTGGCCTCATCGACGCTGACAAATGAAAAGAGCTGGAGGTAGAAGGAGACCTCACCGTGCCGTGCCCCCTCATCACGGAACTCGTCGGCATCGCGCGCCTCATGAAGCATGTGGATGTGCCCAAGCGTCGGAGCGTATCCTCCACACTGGACACCTCGCCTCCGGAAGCTGCACGATCTGTGCATGCATCGAGGGCGCCTGCGGCGAGAAACCACCTCGGGGGGGGGGGGGGGGGGGGGGGGGTGGGGGGCCTGAGCGGCTGCGGCATTTCCGCAAGCACGTCTGGTGCGTCTGGCGAGAAAGCGCCGTGTTTGATCTTGGCGGGCCGCACAAAACCGACTGGACGGTCTTGGGGCAGCCAGGCTCGGTCGCTATTCAATAGCGACCGCTAGGTCGTTATTCGAAACAGCGACCGCCTCCGCTCGACGCCGTGGCTCGCCTGAACGCCGCCAGTAATCCAAGCCATCCCTGGCGTCCCACCGCCAACTCCGAGAAGCCTCGCAGACGCCCTCCGACTTGTGTCGAGCAAGGGTGGTCGGATTTTGAAACCACGGCACTCGGAACGCCGACTCTGCTTCTTGCCGCGGCTCGCTGGAACGCCGCCGCATCCTCCTCGTGGCAGGCCTCCGCCAGGAGTCCATTCCCTCTTCACTCCTGGTATCTTCCACGGCAAGCGATCATCCTCTTAGCAGCACCAAATCCCTTGGAGCAAAGGTTGGTCGGAGTTTGAACGACGGCCGCCGTCCCTATACGCCTCCTCTGTTTCAAGCTGACGCGGCTGGGCATGGCGTACGTCTGTGTACGACACGAAAGCAAATGCAACCGTACGGCGCGAGGTATTCGTTCGCACCTGATCGGTTCGGTAGGCTGTGGGGTACGTACGCAGGTGTGCACAGCTGAAACGCGGGACATCAGGGTCACCCCAGACCAGAGCGCTGTCGCATGATCCGTGTTCCCTCCTCTTCCCCCGCGAAGGCCGCGTCGTCCCTGGCTGAACGAGGCATCGGCATCGGCGTCGCGCTACTCCATGCACGGAACACTGGTAGAGTAGACCCTGGCAGGACCTGATGACGAGCTGGTACGCGCACCGGTCACCCCTGGGGTGACGAGGAAGGAACACGCCTCCTCTGCTTCTTGCTGTACAGCCACCACCTCCTGCCGGCCAGCCGTCCCTCCTGCGTTCCTGATCTCCTCCTTCTTGTTCCCTCCTGAAGGCCACGCATCCAGCCTCTTTTCCCATGGATGGAGCTCGACCACGCAGCTTCCTTTGGGTCGCGCACAGATGGAGGCGAAGGAGCTAGCCTACCTGAACGGCTGCTCGGTATATTTGGCGCACGCCGCACGCTCAAGCCCAATCGAGAATTCCGAAGCTTAAATCCTCATGCACAGTATTCCCTCCGGTTTTAAATTATTGACACCGTTGACTTTTGAGTTACATTTGAACGTTCGTCTTATTCAAAATATTAGCTTAAATATACAAAATTATAAGTTATATTTCAATTTTCATTAGTGATAAAACTAATCATAACAAAATCTATGATAATTTTGAAAATATTTTGAATAAGACAAATGGTCAAACGTAATTCAAAAATGATCAAACATCAACAATTTAAAACCGGAGGAGTATATGGCAACAAGAGGCAAGAATTTCACGTCCTTGTTTGATTTAGCAGTGTGTAGCTCACTGCATGTTCCTTCATGACCCAATAACTGTGTCTGCGAGTACCAGGACACGAACTCGGTGTTCGGTTTCAGATTTTCAGTCCTGAATTTCTGATCGAACACTGATTTCTAGTAGACTTGCAACACAGTGAGTCAGCCAGTCAGGTCCTGTAATTTGGATGGATTGTTGTATGCCATAGTAAGAGCATCTTCAGCAATGGACCTTAAAACAAGGCCTCTACTTTTGTTTTTCAAGTCAATATGCAAAAATGAGGTTCTTAAATTTGATTTCAATTCCAGCAGTAAATGGCATAAGACCCTATTTTGTGAAAAAAAATATAGTGGGACCCATGAATGAGAGAGAGGATTGGAGGACCGTAGGAATGGGGACTTGGAGATGGAGTTTGAGAGGGCATGCAAAATGAGAGCCCAAGTTGGGTCCTTGCTGGAGTTTATTTTTGAGAAAAATCCATTTTACTCCTCTAAACAATCCATTTTGTCTATTTCACCCCCTAAATAAAATTATGGTTCATTTTACTCCGCCAAACAATTCTATTCGGTGCAATGTACACTTTTTTTAAGTTTGTTTTTTCTATCTCAGCCTATAAATGGAATTTGAAGCTCAAATTTTGCATGATGGTAACTCACACAAAAATCTATATTAAAAAAATTATGAAATATTATTTTGATATTATTTACATAGTTTAATAGAAATTAACGATATATGCAAGAATATGATATCAGAAAAATAATTGGAAAATATTTTAACATAGATTATTGTGACAACTAACATCATACAAAATTTGAGCTTCAAATTCAACATGTAGAATGAGAAACAAAAGAAACAAACTTCAATTGGGTATACATTGCACCGAATGAAATTGTTTGAGAGAGTAAAGTGAGCCATCATTTTGTTTAGGGGGTGAAACAGACAAAGTGAATTGTTCGGAGGAGTAAAATGAACTTTTTCCTTTATTTTTTAGCTCAAACTCCTAAATAATAGAGTAGGGGCCCAAATATGAGCCTTGCTGAAGATGCTCTACCAGCGGGCCTCTGCACCCTTCTGAAGCTTGGGCGTTTGGAACCCAGGTGCAAAATTGGGCATCGAAATCAAAGAAACAATGAGGTGCTGTTTGGATTTATGAAAATGATGTTTGGGTTAGGGAAACGAGACTTACGATAAACTCAATTCATTTTTTTGAATCCGGGTTAGGGAAATGGACAGGGTTAGGGATAAGGAAATGGAGCCCTCATTTCCCAGTAGTCCAAACCCGATAGAGGGGGTGGGTTGAGCAAGGAGTTCCAGCGTGTTCGTCTCGCTGCTTTGCAGCAGCTACAGTGTTCACAGTTATTTCTTCTGCAGCAGCTACAGTGTTTTCAGCAGCTATAGTGTTTTCAGCAGCTACAATGTTCGCAGTTATTTTTCTGCAGCCGCAGCCGCAGCTGCAGCTGCAGCGAAACGAACAGGCTGATGAGCGATGGACATCGCCTGCCCATCGTCAGCCCGGCGCTTCTCCCTCCGCTCGGCCACGCCGGCTCCGTGGTTCTCCCTCCCTTCGGCCACGCCGGCGCCTCGCTTCTCCGTCCGCCTTGGCGTCCCGTGCTCCGAGTTCCCCAACCGGGACTGCGACGAGAACGTCCCGTCAAATCTGATGCTCAAAACACGCGTGAAACGGACGAATATGCGGAGCAGCACGTCATGGCTGTTCTTCCGGTGCAGGTCGCCTGCTCGCCCTGCATTTTTCTACTCCCAGTTCTTTTCAGATTTGGAGATTGCGCTGGCCATTTTGCTTATTTCTGTTTTTTTTTCCAGGCTGCCTTCCTAGTCTTCTCGGCATGCGCGTGTTTTTGCCTGATTGCACATGCCGGCATGTAATCCATGCCTTGCTGGACCACCGGAATGACACCAATCGTTGGAATAACTAGCAGCTAGCTAGCAGCTATAGCAAGTTCCTCTGGCTTCCTCACAGATTTGACGATTGATCTTCTTCTTCCCAAGCCGCATCTACCGATGTTAAGGAGCTGATCTAATGTTGGCCGAATTTGTTCTGGCTCCCTTTTTGTTGAGTCCTTTCCCACAACATATTAGCGGAACAAGTTTGTAAATCATGTCAAATCGGATTCAAATTCATCATTCTGGTTCTTCTCTTCTTGCATTCAGTCAATTCCCGTCGCATGTTGTGGCCCACCACCGACGCGCCGGCGAGGGCTCACGGCCAACTACGGCCTTCACTCAAGTCTCAGGGCTCTCCACGCTGCTTGGGCTGTGGTGCGCAAGAACTTCAGAAGGCTCTCCGTCGCTGCCGCAAGAACGTCAGCAGGCCTAGCTCTGTTTCGTTCTCCCTTTCTCACATCTTGGTGAAGGGCAATTTCGTCCTACAAAAAGTTTATCACTATCCCCAACCTCAGTCAGCCGAACAATGGAATGGAAATAAAAAGGAAGGCATTTCCCTTCCCAATCCCGTTGCGCCATGTCACACCCTGTGTTTTGTCACCTAATGAAAACCACTAAAAATTCGAACTTTTTAAATTTTTCCAACAAACTCAATTAACTAGTCTAATCTCCAGGTCACATTTCAAAATTTTCATTTCAAAATATGCACAAAAACCCATCATATGCATTTCTGGAGTTTCTTGTTTTTATTTTATGTGTTGTTTGCTTTGGTCTTTCTTTCATATTTGAATTTCATTCAAATTTGAGCTAAATCCCTAATTCCAGAAATTAGTAAAGCCTTTTCTTCTCTTCTGGGCCGTCCCTCTCTTTTTTCTCTAATCTGGCCCAGCCTCTTTTCCCTTTCCCTTCTCCCTTCCCAGAAATCCCCCATGGGCCGCGCCATCCCTTCCCGGCCCAACTTCTCCAGCCCAGCATCCCCTTTTCTTTTCCTTTTTCCGAATTTTCCATCGCGGGCCGTTTTCCTTTCCCCCGGCCCAAACCCCTCTTCTCTCCTCTTTCTTTTTCCCCGCGAGCCGCGCCAGCCCAGCAGGCTGTTTCCTCGGCCCAGCCGCTCGCTCAGCCCACCTTCTCCCTCTCGCGCTGACGTGTGGGGCCCACATGTCATCACTTTCCTCTGACCACTCCAGAGCGCGCCCATGCCGGTCTGCTCCCCGTCGCCGTGTCGTCGCGTCCGAGCAGCAGTCACCGCTGCATCGACCACGTGCTTGCCCCGAGCACCCGTCGTCCCATCTCGTCAACAAGGACCGCGCCCATCCCCTCCTTGACCGATGACCGCGCGACCGTCCCCAAGACCCGGACGCCGCCATGCCATGACGCCATCCCCACGCGAGCACCTCCCTCGTCCTGTCTCGTCGCTGCTGCTGTAGCCACTCCCCAGCGCTCGTCACCCGCGTGGCCTCCCGTCCTCTCCCTTGCAAGGCCGTCGCGTCGCCATTAAATTCCGGCGACCGAGCCGATGACCGAGCCGCCCCAACGGCTCCTTCTCCGGCCGCGTATAAAAGTTGCTGAGCTCTTCGTCGCCTCCCTCTTTCCGCTCGCAAGCTCACCTCTCTCCCTCTCGCACCCGAGCGCCACCAATCCCACTTTTCTCTCTCCTCCCTCCGGCGAGCTACTCCGGCGACCTCTCCCTCCTCCGTCCGTGGGTCCCGAGGCCCTTCCCTTCCTCCCAGAGCTCCATCGTGATGCGCTGAACACCGGGATCATCTTCGTTTGCGCAGCCATGCGCTAAACGAGGAGATCGACGACGACTCGAAACCACCGCTGCCTTCTTCCCCGACGCCGGCCGCCTGCCGTCGTCCTCCGCCTCGTCTGATCTCGCGGTGAGACTCATCGCACTTCCCTCTCCCTTCTGCGCCCCTCCGTTTCCTCTTTTCGCTCGCGCACATGCTCGCCACAGCGGCACAGTCTCCGCCGCCCTTTTCTTCCTTGCCGCCGGCCACCGCGGTGCTTCCCCGGCCAGGTCATGCCCCCACCTGCTTCACCAAGCACCCACGCGCCCCTGCGGTAACACGCGCACGCGCGAGCACACGCGCACGCGAACACCATCGCGCGCCGCCGCGGCACTCCACTCCGGCAGGCACGCACTGCCGCTCCGGTGACCCCCGTCGTCGACGCGTGCTGCCATCCGCTCCGCCGTCGCTCTCTGAGCCCGCGCGGCCACTTCCCGTCGCATTTCTCCGCCCGTAGCAGCCGCCGGCGAGCTTCCCGGCGAGCCGCCGCCGTGCGTCACCATTTCCCAGCCATCTTGACTCGGCCACGCCGCCGTCTGACGTGGCGCTCCACGTCGGCATGCGGGCCCGCACGACCGAGTCGTTCCGAACACGTGACACACCCGGCTCACGGTGCACCACGCACACAAACCTTTCCGGTCCACCGCCTTGTGGACTGAGTTTACAGCACAGTGCCAAGCAGTGCACCCGGCCCCTTGGGCCCATCTGTCAGCCTCTCACACATTCTGTAATTGTTAGCGCCACACGACAGATGCACACAAAAACATATTTCGAGCATTTTCCTTTAACAGAAAAATCCCAGAAAATTTCCAAATATACTAGATTACCTTGTAATCACTGTAAAACCCTTGTTTACTCTATATTAATTAGTATTATGCCTATAGCTAATTACCTAGCTTAATCCTAATTAATTCTTTCTTGCAAACTTGTAAAATCCATATCTTTTTCATCTTAGCTCCAACTTTAGCGATTCTTTCGCCAATATTCATCTAAAATCACCCTCTACCCAATCCTACCAGAACCCGCTGTTATTGATCTTCTTTTGACTCTTATTTGATTTATTGCTTGTTTAGTTAATTGTGTGATCGGTAGATTTATTTTGCCGTTGTTTACTTTTAATCGATAGACGATCAAGCGTTTGAGGAAGGATTCAAAGGATTGGAATATGAGGACATAGTAGACGAAGACGTTAGTGAAGGCAAGTCCTAACTCTCTTTGATCATATTGATCTTATGTTTGCAAACGATCCAATCTAGAGCCTAGTTTATAAATAAATGTGCATGATATTTAAATGCTTAGTATGATCCTAAGTACTTGTTGATTGCCACTCTTTGATATTGCTTATACTAATTCCATTGCTAAACCTAGTCTCCACTATTATTAAATCTTTAATGATATGTTGGAATGATATGCCGCTTAGGACTTATCATATTGTGTACTTAATTAATCTTGCTATACATGCTTTTTGTGTAACATGGTGTGTGTTATTGGTGGAGTGCGTGTGAACATGAAATGTGGGATGGTATATATATATATACTAGTGATAAATTTGCAACACTTAGTGGGGATACTTTTGACGGGAGCAGGCGAGGTAGTCCTAGTGGGAGGGCTATCTCTAGGTATGCGACTCCTCATCATGAGGATAGCTAGTGAAGATGCCTGCTTCGGTCGTATAAGGACCGGTTCATGTGCCTCCATGCCAAGCAATATTCGTGCGACCGCATGCCTGAATGGGAAGGCAGGGCTTCACACCCTACTAGTTGATACCCGATACCCACCCAGGAGGCAGGAGTTGCAACGGGAGCCAGGAGAAGACTTGGACGGCCTTGGTGGCAGTTCCTCGATCCGGCAAAGAAGACGGGCAGACACGACACAAAGTGATTCATGCCTCTGAGTGTGCCCCTGGTGCCTTGGAGGGATTCCCGTGGGTGGATATCGTGGTGATACTGGTAGGTACGTCGCCTTGTTATGTTAGCTCCCCCAAAGTACACAGTTGGAGCGAAGCATATCTTGCGGGTACAGCATACAACCTCTGCAGAGTGTATAATCTATCCGGATAGCCGTGTGCCACGGTATTGGACAAAGCGAAGGCTTGTGCCACACAATGATTAGTCTCTCTAGTGTGAGTTATCCTTGGCGTGTTTTGGAATATACCGGTGTGGAACCGTGCGTTGGTTTCCGGCCAGCATTAAAACTTGGGAACTGGCGGGATGGACTAGTTCTCCCCCAGGGCCAAACAACCCCACTAAACTAATGATAATATTGACTATAGTTTGCGAACTGCTTTGTTTTCCAAACAGCCTTTGCATAAAATTGGCTTTGCGCCGATATGATAAACAATCAGCCTATACCTTGTTTATACCCTTGCATATACAATTACCCTTTGTGTTAGGACTTGTTGAGTACCTTATGTACTCACCCTTGCTTAAATCATTCAGATGAAGAGCCTGAGTATGAGTATCAAGATGATGGAAATGAAGAGTAGGGTTTCGTCCGCACTCAAGTTGCCTGTAGTAGTGGCTTCGCTTCCCTCTTCCGCTGTAGTAGTGTTTAAGTGGTTTAGTTGTAGTAGCTTGTCAGCATGATGTCTGTTGTAATAATAAGGCCTCTGGCCATTTGTTGTAAGACCTTTTATGTATGAAGGCTTGTATGAGACTTGGTAATATTAATGTAAGTGATGACTCTGTGATGACATTCTGTGTAAGTGTTCGTATCAGCGTCTGATCCTGGGACTGATACGGTAAGCACTAGTGCTCCAGAAATGGGGTACGACACGCCATATCCGGACCTATTTCCCTATCCCTTTCCCGCCTATCATCCAAACTTCACCTGAATAGAAATCAACATACAGCAAATAAAACACTTTTCCTTTTGAGAGGAAATAAACTCTTAACCGTCTCCAATCCTTAGTCACAAGCAGACTGACCATATATTGGACTTCAAATCCTCTACTTTTCACAGATCACATCGAGTGAATGGAGTCATGGACGTGATGAGAAAGGTGCATAATATGCCTAGCCAGTGCTACCCATGCTTGCAAGCCAAAATCAAAAGCATATTGATGTGAACAAGGGTGCCCAATCTTCCGATAGGTTCTGGTAAATGACGATTTGGTGGAGACTTGACACAAATCGATCCAGCTTCTGAACAACACGATCCGAAACCCCTGCAATCGCAGCACCACGTCTCCTATAGTTATCAACCGTGCAAGCACGATTGACCTCGCCCAGAAGGCTAATCCCTGCCTGCGAATCGAAGAACACAAGCAAGAACGAAAGAGAATGTAACACAATTTGTAAAGATGAATGATTAAGCTCACAAGTTGGGGTCTCACAAACCGATGAACGGCGAAACTGTCAAAGCAGAATAATCTAAGCAAAACCCAACCCTAACTTGGGTGGCGGCGGCTGCTAATAAAGTCTTGGGGTCGTGCAAGACCCCCTGGACGCGCTCTTAGTGGGATCACACAAGATACACGGCCAAAGGCCAAAGACGGTGGCGCAGCACCGAGACAGATTCTGGACGTCAACTTGTTTCGACAATTCCCGATGACTCCGGACGTATTTTGACATGAGACCAGAACCATTGGAAAGGTTATGAAATTATCTTTCGATCCATATGAAGAACGTCCAAAACCGAGCCCGTATGCGACCTGGCGACCTTTTTAGTGCAGACTGCTCCTAGACTCCGAAACGGACTCGAAGTCGACTTAGATTGGACCTCCATCTTGACATGGACGCCCTTGCTGGTCTCCTCCAGCCTCTAAGCCCCTCTCCAGCTCCTTCCTGGTCCTCTCCTCTGTTCCTAAGTAAAATATAATCATTAGGTAGTATACTATTCTCAACATTCACATATAAAGCTTTACTTAGGAACGAGTTCACCTCTAAATTCAATTGGCGGGCGCGAGCTCTAGTGATTGCTCCTTGAATGTCCAGCAGAGGAAGTGTCATTTGTATCCAAAGGAGTGATGTCCTCATCATCCTTCCCCTCTTGAATCGGAGTCGTCCTCGACTGAAGCTCATCTTCTTCTCCCAAATAAGGTTTCAAATCTGCAATGTTAAAGGTGGGACTAACCCCAAAATCTGAAGGCAACTCAAGTTTATATGCATTATCATTAATCTTCTCAATTATTTTGAAAGGACCAGCAGCTCTAGGCATCAATTTAGACTTTCTCAAATCTAGAAATCTATCCTTTCTCAAATGCAACCACACTAAATCCCCCACATCGAGTTTAACTTCTTTTCTACCTTTACTACCAGCAATCCTATATTTCTCATTCATTTGTTCAATGTTGTGCTTAGTTGTTTCATGCATCTTTACAATAAATTCAGCACATTCCTTAGCATCATGATGAACTCTCTCACTAGTAGGCAAAGGCAAAATATCAATAGGAGCACGGGGAATGAAACCATACACTACCTCAAAAGGACTTACCTTCGTTGTCGAATGTGTGGCACGGTTATATGCAAACTCCACATGAGGCAAGCATTCTTCCCACATCTTCAAATTTTTCTTCAAAATAGCTCTCAACATGGTGTTCAAAGTGCGGTTCACGACCTCAGTTTGTCCATCAGTTTGTGGGTGACATGTTGTAGAAAACAACAATTTTGTACCGAACTTATTCCATAGAGTGCGCCAAAAATGACTCAAGAATTTGGCATCACGATCTGAAACAATAGTAGAAGGCATACTATGCAAGCGGACAATCTCTTTGAAAAAGAGGTCAGCAATATGAACAGTATCGTCACTCTTATGACAAGGTATAAAATGAGCCATCTTAGAAAATCTATCAACCACAACAAAAATGCTATCCCTCCCCCTCTTAGTCCTAGGCAGTCCTAAAACAAAATCCATAGAGATATCCGCCCAAGGAATTGAAGGAACGGGGAGAGGTAGATATAAACCATGTGGATTCAAGCGTGACTTAGCTCTTTGACAAGTAGTGCAGCGACTCACAAAGCGCTCAACATCTCTTCTCAACTGTGGCCAAAAGAAGTGTGTGTTCAAAACATCCGCCGTCTTCTTTGCACCAAAATGTCCCATCAATCCTCCTCCATGTGCCTCCTGTAACAACAAAAGACGAACGGAACCAGCTGGAATGCAAATACGGTTAGCTCTAAACAAATATCCATCATTTAGCACAAACTTGTTCCATGTACGACCCTCTTTACAATTCAGCAAGACATCTTTGAAATCAGCATCAAAAGCATATTGTTCTTTAATTAATTCAAGCCAAAAATTCGACAATCAAGTTGTGACAACATAGTGTACCGTCTAGACAACGCATCAGCAATCACATTATCCTTCCCTTTCTTATGCTTGATAATATAAGGAAAAGACTCAATAAATTCAACCCACTTAGCATGTCTACGGTTCAGATTACTTTAAGAGCGAATATACTTGAGCGATTCATGATCAGAATGAATAACAAATTCTTTAGGCCATAAATAATAACGCCATGTTTGTAAAGAACGTACAAGAGCATACAATTCCTTATCATACGTAGAGTAATTCAAAACAGGACCAGTCATCTTTTCACTAAAGTAAGCAACAGGTTTACCATTTTGCATCAAAACACCACCAATGCCAATTCCACTAGCATCACATTCAACCTCAAAAGTCTTACCAAAATCAGGAAGTTGCAGCAGCGCTGCATGTGTAAGCTTGTCCTTCAAAGAGCTAAAGGACTCCTCTTGTGCTTTCCCCAAATGGAACACAACACCCTTCTTTGTCAACTCATGCAACGGTGCAGCGATGGTGCTGAAATCTTTGACAAAGCGGCGATAGAAACTTGCAAGGCCAACAAAACTCCGAACTTGTGTGATGGTTTGGGGCTGTGGCCAGCTGTCAATAGCCTCAATTTTCTTCTCATCCACCTCAATACCCTGTGGAGTAACAACATAGCCAAGAAAAGAGACTCGATCGGTGCAAAGGTGCACTTCTCAAGGTTACCAAATAAACGTGCATCTCTCAAAGCATTAAAAATAGCACGTAAGTGTTCCATATGTTCATCCATTGACTTGCTAAAAATCAAGATATCATCAAAGTAGACTACCACAAATTTGCCAATGAAAGCTCGTAAAACCTCATTCATCAAACGCATGAAAGTACTAGGTGCATTAGTTAAACCAAAAGGCATTACCAACCACTCATACAATCCGAATTTAGTTTTAAAAGCTGTTTTCCATTCATCTCCAAGTTTCATTCTAATTTGATGGTAACCACTACGCAAATCAATTTTAGAGAAAATGATAGAGCCACATAACTCATCAAGCATGTCGTCTAGCCTAGGAATAGGATGACAGTACCGAATAGTAATATTATTAATGGCTCTACAATCAACACACATACGCCAAGTACCATCTTTCTTAGGAACCAAAAGTACAGGAACGGCACAAGGACTAAGGCTTTCTCGCACATACCCGCGGTCCAAAAGGTCTTGGACTTGTCGCTGAATTTCCTTAGTCTCCTCGGGGTTGGTCCTATAAGCAGCACGGTTGGGCAAGGTAGCTCCCGGAATCAAATCAATTTGATGCTCGATTCCTCTCAAAGGTGGCAGTCCGGGAGGGATCTCAGCTGGAAAAATATCCTCATAGTCCTGCAAAAGGTTAGCGACAACAGGAGGCAAAGAACTAGCAATATCATCAAGCGAATACAAAGCTTGTTTGCATATCAAGGCATAGCAAATATCATCATCAGAAATTTCAGCAAGGTCTGATTTTGTAGCAAGCATAACATGACCCTTTAATTGAATCCCCTCATGAGAACTAGATGAATTATTATCAGGTATAGCAGGGGAACAGCAGCAACACTAGCAGAATTTTTAGACTTAAGCATTTCAGCACGCTCCCTATCAGCTTGTATAATCTCATTAGGTGTCAAAGGCAGCAAAGTAATGTTATTTCCTTTATGCGTAAAAGTGTACTTATTACTTCTACCATGATGAAGAGCATCATTATCATGTTCCCAAGGACGACCCAACAAAAGTGAACAAGCTTGCATAGGTACAACATCACAATCAACATAATCAGCATATGCACCAAGAGAGAAATGAACTCTGCATGTTTGTGTTACCTTAGCTTTGCCGGAATCATTCAACCACTGAATAGAGTATGGATGAGGGTGTGGTCGTGTAGGGAGAGCAAGTTTCTTGACCAAATCAGCACTCACCAAGTTGCTACAGCTACCTCCATCAATGATGACACAAGCACGTCGGTTCTTGATGACGAAGAAGGTCTGAAACAAGTTGTGGCGTTGGATCTTGTCGGGCTGCTCCAATTGCGTGCTGAGTACACGCTGTACAATGACGGTCATGTATCCCGAAAAGCTCCCACCGCTAAGGACAAGGTCATCCTGGCGGCGGCAGCAGCAAGCAGCAGCATCATCATCATCATCGTTCTCCACATCAGAGGTGCTGACGTAGCCATCGTCCGTGGCCACATATGCTCGCTTACCTGGACAATCCTTCTGCACATGTCCAAGTCCGAGGCAACGGTGGCACTGAATGCCCGAAGTAAAAGGTGCTGGTGCTGGTGCAGTTGTCTTTTTGCTTGACTCGGTGGGGCGTACAGTAGAAGGTGCTGGTGTAGTCGAAGTAGTGGATGAAGACCTGAAAGGAGGCGGCTTGGGCAGTCCAGAACTCGGCGTGAATCGCGGTGTGAAGGAGGGGCGACCGGCGTTCCTGTTCGCCTGTTGTTGTAGTTGCCTTCCCTGCAATTCCTTCTCTGCTAACATGGCAAAGCTAAACAACTCGTCAATAGTGTTAAAGGTTTTATAATCAACAATGTCCTGGATGCCTCGATTAAGACCCGAATAAAAGCGACAAATAGCATCCTCTCTCTCCTCAACTATTCCACAACGCATCAAGCCCTTCTGAAGTTCCCCATAATAATCCTGTACCGACTTGTCCCCTTGGTCTAAACGCAACAATTTAGCACGCAGATCTCTATGATAAGAAGGAGGAACAAAACGATCATGCATGGCTCTCTTAAGGTCCTCCCAAGTAGTAGGTAAAGCGTTGCTAAGAGCTAACCCATTCCACCAAACAATTGCAAAGTCCTTAAACTCACTAGTAGCTTGTCGAACTCTATGTTGCTCAGGAACAAGATGGGCATTAAATTTTTGTTCTACCGTCATCTCCCAATCTAAGTAACCATCAGCATCATATTTGCCCGAGAAAGAAGGAATTGTTAACTTGATCTTAGCATAAGGATCATCGGGGGGACGGTTGTTCTGACCTTGGTTACCCATACCCTGGGTGTTGTGGCGAAGGCGACGTCGCAATCTCTCTTCGCGATCAATGTTATCGCCGTCAGCTTGAACGGTGGCGATGGTGGTCTCCAGCTCTTCCATCTTGCCTGAGATGGTGGACATGCGTTTGTCCAGTCTCTCCAACTCGTGGGTGAACTGCTGTTGAGCCGCTCCAAGGTTGAGGCTGTTGATGGTGTCAGTGACCGTCTTGGCGACCTGTTCAGCGATGGTCTCTTTCATCTTCTCCAACGCAGCTTGGAGCTGAGCTTGGCTCACACACTCGTTGAAGTCCTTTGGGCTCTTATCTCCTCCATCATCATCCCCTGTACCTGAACCTGCCATGGCAACAAAACAGAGAAAACACAAAGAGAAGCACAGTAAAGAGTAAGGGTTATCCCTATAAGCTACTGTATGTGTGGAGGCTCTCTCGAAGCAAAAGGCAGATTCAACTCAAGTTCTTACAAGGTTCTACTAAGCAAAACAGAGGATACCTGGAAGAAGTGATCCGGCGATTGCGAGGTAGAAACCTGTGCTGTTCAGAAGAAGTATGTGGAGCTAGGAAGGCCAAATATGTGAGTGGAACACAACTCAATAACAGATAGTAATGCTGAATAAATGTCCAAAGCACTGGTCCTAGTTGCTGGTATACTCGTATCCAATTCCAGAAGTGAACAACAAGGAGCAGAGAACAAGACTCAGCAAGGAACAAGGCAGAACAGTAAGTTTCAGGCAATGACAGACTCTGGGTGCCCCTATGTGCCTCCTGTTTCTGTTTTTCAAGTGTCACTAATAAGCGACTAGTAGAAATCAGGATTTTTCTTTTTCTATTATTTTTTTATATTTTTTTCTCAACTAGGGGCACAAGAATAGGAACACCACAAAGTATCAGCTCAAACCGAGTTAAGATGCAGCCTACAGAAAATCAAGAACGATCTCTGAAAACCGGAAATTTTCTTCAACAATTTTTTCTTTATCTTCCCCTTTTTTCTGAGAGTTTGAGAAACCCAACAGGCCTTTGGCCAGTTGTTTTGGCCCTTTCGGAGCTGGGAAACTGCTGTAAAAATTTGAACCAAAACGGAGTTCCGAGCGAAAAGTTATGCCTGTTTTACTGAAGGTACCTGAAGTTATGGTTTGCAAAAGAGGCAAAACTTAAATCGGGTAGGGCGAAACGAAGTCGGATGGATGCAGCGGGTGTAAGGGTGTGGTGGGTGGGATGTATATGAATCAAAGCACTGAAAATATGGTGAAAGCAGCAAACCAAAATCAGGGTGTGGTGGGTGGGATGTATATGAATAACGGGATGCGGAAAGTGGCGGCTAGGGATTTCAACGATGGAGTGCAGCGGATGGAAAAATCACAAACTGAAATCAAACACGAATGAAACCCAGCAACAAAACACGACTAGGACACAAACTCAACACTACGGACTCTGAAATCAAATTATGCAAAAAGGCTAAACACGGCTTGGACAGGATGAACCCTAAAACTAAATTTTTTTGGCTTTTTCGTGGATGATAGGATAAAAAAAACAAACTAAGCTAAAGGGAGGGCGAACCTTACGGTGCATCTGAAGCTCTGATTACCACTTGATGTGAACACGGGTGCCCGATCTTCCGATAGGTTCTGGTAAACGACGATTTGGTGGAGACTTGACACAAATCGATCCGGCTTCCGAACAACACGATCCGAAACCCCACAATCGCAACACCACGTCTCCTATGGTTATCAACCGTGCAAGCACGATTGACCTCGCCCAGAAGGCTAATCCCTGCCTGCGAATCGAATAACACAAGCAAGAACGAAAGAGAATGCAACATAATTTGCAAAGATGAATGATTAAGCTCACAAGTTGGGGTCTCACAAACCGATGAACGGCGAAACTGTCAAAGCAGAATAATCTAAGAAAAATCCGACCCTAACTTGGGTGGCGATGGCTGCTAATAAAGTCTTGGGGTCGTGCAAGACCCCTGGACGCGCCCTTAGTTGGCTCACACAAGATACATGGCCCAAAGGCCAAAGACGGTGGCGCAGCACCGAGACAGATTCTGGACGTCAACTTATTTCGACAATTCCCGATGACTCCGGACGTATTTTGACATGAGACCAGAGCCATTGGAAAGGTTATGAAATTATCTTTCGATCCATATGAAGAACGTCCAAAACCGAGCCCGTATGTGACCTGGGCGACCTTTTTAGTGCAGACTGCTCCTGGACTCCGAAACGGACTCGAAGTCGACTTGGATTGGACCTCCATCTTGACATGGACGCCCTTGCTGGTCTCCTCCAGCTCTAAGCCCCTCTCCAGCTCCTTCCTGGTCCTCTCCTCTATTCCTAAGTAAAATATAATCATTAGGTAGTATACTATTCTCAACATTCACATATAAAGCTTTACTTAGGAACGAGTTCACCTCTAAATTCAATTGGCGGGCGCGAGCTCTAGTGATTGCTCCTTGAATGTCCAGCAGAGGAGTGTCATTTGTATCCAAAGGAGTGATGTCCTCATCACATATCATCGGGGGCTAAACAATTTATCTGACCAGGCACTAGGGCTAGCAACCCACTGACTCCCATGCTTGAACCATGGTTCCTTTGGGGTCGGCAACTCTGCCCTGCCATTTAGCATCTCAAGAACCTCAGCCATGGTGGGGCGGTTTGCTCGACAATACTGAATGCACAGGAATCCTACATCTATGCACCTTTTAATCTCCATTAACTTAGAAGAGTCAAACAATGACGGATCAAGCAACTCCTCTACTCGTCCACCTTCCCAAGCCTTCAGAGCCTAACATAAAAAAAGCACATATATATAATGAAAACTTAGTCGTGCTCTATACAGGAAGCTCACAAACAAATAATATTATAATACTAACCATCATGTAAATACTTACCCATAATAGAATGTCATCCGGACTGTGATCACGTGGTTTGGATCTGCTCATACAACTAACAGTCACAAGGAGTGTGAGGCCAAAAGCATACACATCATTCTTCGTTGATATAATATTGTCTGCAAGATATTCTGGAGCAAGATATCCCTGAATGGAAATTAAAATAGAAAACCTCAGCAATGACGGAAAAAGAACTTCATACGTTCATTATTCTCATGGAAATCGAAACATTTTGTGGAAGAACTTCTTACAATGTGCCCCGCATGTAATCTTTAGTTAACTCATCAACATCCAATACCACAGACAAATCAAAATCAGTAATCTTTGGATTCATATCAGAAGCCAAGAGGATGTTGGATGGTTTCACATCCATATGGACATTGTGATGCTCATGCAGGTAATGTATTGCTTGGGCTATCCCCTCAATTATCCGGAAGACTAAGGACCACTCATGTAAAGACTCTGCATGCAACAGTACAAATTATATCACGTGGACAAACCTATCACTTTATTTCATATTCAACAAACATAATTTTTTTTCTTCCCGAAATATTTTTCCTAGCTCCAGAGCGACCGTCTCATCGATGCTTCTCTGCTCTTCCTGTGAGGTCCACGGTGCCGGCCTCTCGCGCGTGCTCTCACGCACGCAAGCTGAGCGTGGGCGTCGACGTATCTGGCAAATGAACAGAGGTAGAAGGCGATCTCACCCTCATCACGGAGCTCGTCGGCGTCGCGCGCCACATGAAGCACAATTACAAGCTAGTTCCCGCACGATGGAACGCATCGATCCTCCACTGGACCCCTCGCCTCCGGCCACTGCATGATCTGTACATGCATCGAGGTGGCTGCGCCGATGCGGCATTTCCACAAACAGGTCGGGTGCCTCTGTCGAGGAAGACGACTCCCGTGCCGCGATTGATCTGGGCCGCACAAGGCCGATTCGACGGTCTTCGGGTATATAGCGACCACCCCTGGGGTCCGGCTCCGCTTCACGCCGCGGCTCGCCTGAGCGCCGCCCGTAGTCCAAGCCTTCCCTGGCGTCCCACGGCCAACTCCGAGAAGCCACTAAGCCGCTCCCCAACTTGCGGCGAGCAAGGGTGGTC
Source organism: Eragrostis curvula (assembly GCA_007726485.1). NCBI lineage: Eukaryota > Viridiplantae > Streptophyta > Magnoliopsida > Poales > Poaceae > Eragrostis > Eragrostis curvula. The sequence continues at coordinate 3,872,732 of CM017440.1, read as the reverse complement.
GGAGTTTTAAACCCCGCCACCCCTGAGACGACGAGGAACGCCGGCTCTGCTCTGCTCTGCATCTTGCCGTGGCTCGCCGGAGCGCCGCCGCGTCCTTCCGCCCGTCTCCGACCTGCGTTCATATATATCCTTCGTCTTTCTTCCTGGACCCCGTTACCTCTTGATGCTTGCCGTCGTGCACGGCTGGAAGCGACGGAGCTGAACGGCTGCTGGCCATGGTGATGACGAAGGGCCCGTGTGATTGGAAGAAATGCATGGCGCGCTCCCGGAACACAGCACAATCGAGCGCCGCCGCGTCACTCACGGCCATCTCACCGCGTCGGTGGCCACACGTCGCACGGCGTGCGGCTCCCGCGCCCCGAAAGCAGCTGGAGGCGAGCTTCAGAGGCGCGGTGTTGCATCGATCACCATGCCCGAATGCCCTGCTCGGTTCGGCTTGCCGTGGTCCGTAGCGTCCACCGCTGCTGCCCGCCGGCGACGAGCAGCGGCTCGCCGCACCCCGCCTTGCCCGGTTCGTCGCGCTCACGCGTCTAGACGGAGCCTGGACACCGGGCAGACATGCATGGCGGGCGCCCAGTCTTCAATCGAGACGGCTCCTGTCAGATTGAAGTTCACTGCCAGAGAGCGCCGTTGCATCGTGGCGCGTCATTGACGCTTCTCTGCTCTTCCTATAGATGGCCAATTCACTGGGAACTTCGTCTCCTAGGTAGCTGCGTCGAGGTGGCATGTCTACATGTAGCACCCTCGATTTGTGCTCATTTAAAAACCCTTAAAATTTGACCCTTTTAAAAAAATTTCAACTAAAAAGCAATTTGTTAGATTAAGTTTAGAGCCAAAAATAAAATTTTTGAATTTTAATTCATGCACAAGGATCACCATATGCATTTTTGGAGTTTATTGCTTTTGCTTTAAGTGTTTGTTTGGGTTTTGTCTTTTTCCGAATTTGAATTGCCTTCAAATTCAAATCCCAGAATTGTTTGAAACCAAAAACCATCTCCAAACCGTGTTGGGCCAAATTCAGCCGGCCCATTTTCCTTTTCCTTTTCCCTTTCCATTTTCCTCTCCCGCGCCAGCCCGCTTTCGGCCCATTTTCCTTTCAGCCCAGCTTTCCCCCGGCCCGTCTCTCCCAGTGTCGCTGACGCGTGGGCCCCACCGCGTCGTCTTCCTCCAGGCGTCGCCGGCGCAAATCGCGCGGCTGCCCATACCGCGCTGCCGGACTTCGCCGCTCCGTCACCTCCGCGCCACAGGAGTCGTACTCGCCGCTCACGTGAGCCACACCGCCTTCTCCCCGTTCTTTCCCGTCGCACAGCGCCGCCGTCGCGTCAAAACCTAACCCGGCGGACTTCCCGACGCCGCCCACGCCCTGCCGCCCTCCTCCGTCAGCCACAGCCTCCCCCGTCGCCTCCGGTGCACTGCAGCCACCACCGCGCTCGCGTCATCGCTCCGCGCCTTCTCGCCCCGTCGCATCGGCATCAATCCGGCGAGAAAATATCTCGCCGGAGCCGGAGATTTTCTCCGCGCGCGTGCCGCCTCCGCGCAGCTATATAAGGCGACGAGCCCCTTTCTTCTTCTCCTCTTCGTCATTCTGCCACCGCTCGCTTCCCGCGCACACGCCCGAGCTCACTCACCCTCGCTTCCCCCAACTCCGGTCAAACTCCGACGAGCTCCCCGTCACTCTCCGCCGCTCCCCGCTCCAATCCAGCTCAAGGTGAGCTCCACCATTCCTCTGCACCGTCACTCTCCGCCGCTCCCCGCTCCGCCGCCCCCTTCTTCCTCTCCGGCCGCCGCAGAGCCCTCCCCGGCCTCGTCGAGGCCACGCGCAGCACACCCGCGCTCACGCGCACGTTCGCGCGCTCTCGTAGCAGCTCTCCCGCACGCGCACATCATCTTCTCCGCGCGCGCCCGAGCACCGCCCGTCTCCGGCGAGCTCGCAGCTCAGCTCTAGCTCCTGCCCTCGTCACCGTCAAGTGCTTCCGGGACCGCCGTCGCACGGCGCGCCCGCAGCCACCCTTCGCGTCCCACTCCGGCCACCACAGCCCCCACCGGTGAGCGCTCCGGCGTCGCGCCGCCGCGCCTTGTCGGCGCCACGCGTTCATCCGACGTGGCTGCCACATCGGCGCCACGGGCCCACGACGACCGAGTCGCACCGCCACGTGGTGCGCTCGGTGCACCGTGGACCACTCCCTCTCGCGCCCCGGTCCACAGACTCCATAGACCCAGCCCATCGCACAGTGCCGCACAGTGACCTGACCCTCTGGACCCGCATGTCAGCCTCTCTTGCACAGATCAAATTGCTGGGTGCACCCGAGATTGTACACCAAAATCAATTTCGAGCATATGTCCAATAGCAGAAAAATCCCAATAAATTCCCAAAAATCATATATTCCTTTCTACCCATTTTGCAACCTTTGAGCACCTCAGGAAAATTAGGATGTTGATTACACTTAATTAAGTTGATCAAATCCTAATCTTTCCCATTCTTATTCATTCGAAAATCCATAACTATTTCATCCTAACGCCAAATCCAGAAATTCTTTCGCCTAAATCCCTCTAAAATCCTTCTCTACTTGTTTACGCCAAAGCCATCTCTATTTTCTGTTTATTTGGGATTTTATTTTATTTAATGATTGTTATTTGCTTGAGCGGTAGATTTATTCGCCTTTTATTTATTTTGATCGTTAGATAACCAAACGTTCGAAGAAGAGCACGAGGATCCCGACTACGAGGAAGGACTAGAGGAAGAAGACTTCGAAGGCAAGTCCTAACCCCCTTGACCATATTGCGCCTATGTTTGCAAATAATCCTATTTAGAGCCTGATTTCAAATAAACATGCATAGTATTTATAAATGATTTAAATGCTTAGTATGTCCTAAGTAATTGTTGTTTGCCTCACCTTGGTATTGCTTATACCCTAATCTCCTTGTTAACCCTAGGTCCCAACATCATTAATATTTAATGATTTGTTGGATGAAAATGCTGCTTAGGACTTTATTACACTGTGTATATAATTAATCTTGCTACACATGTTTTGGTGTTAAAATGTGTGAGTGCTTGGTGGTGTGCGTGAATGTGAACTTGGGTTGGGATTAGTGATGTTAAGCAACCCATAGTGGGGGTATGTTTTTGGCGGGACCAGGCGAGGTAGTCCTCAGTGGGGAGGCTATCTCTGGGACGCCTTCCTCGTGAGGAACGGCTATTGAAGATGCCTGGTTCGGTCGTATAAGGACCGGTTCATGTGCCGCCTTGCTTAGCACCCATCGTGCAACCACATGCCTTGTATGGGAAAGGTTTGGAACCACACCCTACTATAGTGTCACCCGGTACCCACCAGGAGGCGGGAGTCGCAGCGGAAGCCAGGAGAAGACCTAACGAGATTGGCGTTAGCGTCCGGCGGATGGTGTTGGCCAGTGGCCCTTATTCCTATGGTGAATGGATGCCCCTGGTTGTGGATTTTCCGTGGTGGTGCCGAGGTGACACCAAGTAGGTACGGAACCATTAGTATGCCAGTCTAAACCATGACGATGGCAAGGGCTGGTATACCTTGTGGGTAAAATGCACAACCTCTGCAGAGTGTCGAATCTATCCGGATAGCCGTGTTCCACGGCATTGGACAATTGCGAAAGCAATGGCCACACAAATGATTAGATTTTCCTGTGTGAGTGATCCTTGGCGCGTGTGTTTTGGAAAACGCCGGTGTGGAGCCGTGTGCTGGTTGTCTGCCAGCGTTAAAACTTGGGAACTGGCGGGATGGATGCATCTCCCCCAGGGCCAACCAACCCCACTAAATTCAAAATCTTACTTGACTTAGTTTGCAAAGTGTTGACGGTCGCTACGGACCAATTTCGACCGTCAACTAGCTCAATAAACAATAAGGATTGGACATTCTTTACACGCACTTTATTTAAGAATAACCTATTTCCACATGTACCTCTAGATTTTAGTGTGCAGGTGGAATAAGGGAGAAATCCAGGTGAAATCATGCCCCAAGGCGACGAATCAACACTTCTACAAAACAACGTTCGCCGCGGGAATACAACTCCAAGACAAAAGGCCAAATCTCGTCAAAGTCCAACACAACTAAGGCCAAATGCACCTGGACCAGAGAAGTAGACCCAGAGGGGGAGCCACCTGCCAAAGCCCAGCCCAGGAGGGGCCAGGCACAGGTCGGCCGACCCCCCCTGGCCAGGTCGGCCGACCTGGCAGGGTGGCCCCCTGGGCCCATCTTTCTATGGCGGTTTGTAACCGACCTCTGGAGGTCGGTTCCTCCTGCATTAAATGCCACCGACCTCGGGAACCGCCTCAAAGTTGCCGACCTTCAAGGACTATATAAGGAGGGGTACCCCCCCTCCTTCCAAGACACACAATACACAAGGATCATTCCCTCCTCCTCACACTAGAGCTAGAGGCAATTCTAGGTAGTGCTAGGCTGAGTAGTGGGTTGCCCTATTGCTCCCAAAGCCTTGTGGAGAATTGGGTAGCGCTCTTGTATCCTTCCTCTCTCTTTGTAAGACTTGTTATTTAATCTATGGAATACAAGTATTCATATAATTGTTATGAGCTTGCTAGTTCTATCATGATCTTGTATGATCGTTCGTTGTTCGTTCATGCTCGTTCATCATTCGTTCTTCGTTCGTTCATACTCGATCATCGATTATTCTTGAACTTGCTTAATCGTTCATCGTTCGTCGCTCGTTCTTGAGCGACGAACGCTTATGCATGACTTAGTGCTAGCTTTGATCCCTTTTATCTAGTTTATGCTAGTTAGGCTAGTTGTTCTCATGTTTAGGCATCGGGCTCATTGTCCTGCAAAGGTGCTCTAGATTTATCACCCCGTCGATCCGAAGGGTTGGGGGTGCCTCGAGGGATTTAGAGTCGTGGTTAGTAACGCCGGCATGGTGCCGGGGTAGTCTATCCACCCTTGGGTATGTGCGTGTCCCACGGTTTGTAGAGGTAGGTGGCAGGAAGTGACAGCCCTGTCCATCCAAAGGAACCCTCCACGTTCGGGCACGGCATAGGAGTACGTAAATAGGCCGGAGTCGCGAGGCAGACCTTGCGTATGCCGGATCTCCCGATGTTGCCTAGGCATTAGACGCTTGCTTGTGCTCGCATGACGCTAGATGATAGGTAGAGGTTGTGCACGCTATATGAATGTTGTACATTTGGAGTAGTAGCTCGCTAGTCTAACTTAGCATTGCTTAGGATTGTCTCTCGCCTTTTATTAGAGAGAGTGGAATGCCTTCGTGTGTGTCGCACTATCCTTATTATTATTAAACCTTACCCCTGCATTGGAATGTGGTTATATCACTTATCGTTTGTAACACCATGAACATAAGTACTCTTGTCAACCATGTCTTCCTTTGGGAAAATATAAATACGATACCCTGGAATACTCTCGGGTGAAATGCTACAACAGGTTATCCGTCCGCTTGCGGATATTCTATTTAACATGACAAACCTTATAATTCATATCTAGTACTTGTTACTAGTTGTGGATTATTTGGTTAAATAGTGCAAGTGAACAATTCCATAACCCCCGGCGTCTCCCCGCGGTCGCGTGTTTCCCGCGCGACCGTAAGAGACGCCAACACAAATCAGTTTTGCTTTTCAAACCAACCCTTGCACAAAAATTGGCATTTCGGCCGATACGTTACACCCCAGCCTTTATCCTTGATCTCTCCCTTGCATGTTATTAAACCCTTGTGTTAGGACTTGTTGAGTACCTTATGTACGGACTCTTGCTTCAATCATTCAGAAGAAGAGCCAGAATATGACTTCCAAGGCGATGGTGATGATGAGTCGGGTTTCCGTCCGCGCGTAAGTCTGCCTGTAGAGTGGACCCCGCTTCAGTCTTCCGTTGCAATAGTTCTAGTGTGGTGTCACTGTCCTCAGTGACGCCCAAGTGTGATGTTTGTGCCGTGTTGTAATAAGGCTTTTAGCCATTGTTCAAAGACCTTTTGTAATATAAAGGCTTGTAATGAGACTTGGTAATATTATTAATGGTATGACTCTGAGATGCCATTCTGTAAAAGTGTCGTATCAGCTACTGATCCAGGGACTGATATGGTTAGCACTAGTGCCTCAGAAATGGGGTACGACAGAGTGGTATCAGAGCCGTACTTGCCCGTAGGATGGACCCTAAGCTGGAACGAGCAGGCGAGAGAGTGATATTTTTGTAGAAAATATTTTACAAAAATTCTACTTACCTTACCTCTATTTATGAAACTATTTTATTCCGATACTTACCTATTTTCAAATTTCTGTGTAGCAGATGGAGGACCTTCGTGCAGAGTTAGCTCAGCTGGAGGAGCGTCACGCTCAGACTGCCCGCGTTCTCGAGGACACCGCCCAGTGGTGGGACAAGGACGTCCGCAGGCTTCGAGAGAGCCAGGGTCAGCTTGCAGAGGTTCAGGCACAGCTCGCTGCGTCCCAGGACGAGGTTGCACGTTTGACCTCCAGACTTGAGTTTGTGAGGAGACTTTGGGAGGAGGACGCCCTGTACCTGATCAGAGAGGTGGATCGCTGCTACGTGAGACTCCACGAGGTTGGAGCAGGACCCCGCCGCAGGATGACCCCGAGGATCGGAGGACCAGCGCGTCACCTTCACTACGCTTGCCCAACTGACTCGGACCCTGACACTGAGCCGACTGGAGACTCCTGGTCTTCTGGAGGTTCAGACCCGTCGGGGGATGACTCAGGGTTAGACTCCGACACTCAGAGGCACACTGATTCAGAGGACTCTCAAGACCTTATGGAGTGGGCCGCCGAGTTAGAGGCCGCACTCATGAGAGAGGAGTCCACCGAGGAGGACTGTTACGGAGTTGCCCCCACTGAGGAGTCAGTGGCGGAGAACTTCGTGGACCTTCCGGGAGACGACGACGAGGTTATGGGCGAGGAGCAGCCAGTGCCGTTCGTCGCCCCAGCAGAGCAGGAGCAGCCAGTGCAGTTCGTCGCCCCCGCAGAGCAGGAGCAGCCAGCACCGTTCGTCGCCCCAGCAGAGCAGGAGATGCCAGGACTTCCGACACCGACGCCCTACGACGAGGAGTACTACCGTCTGCTTAGCACCGACGAGCTGACTGCAGACCCGTTTGACCTCTACGCCGAGTGGCTTCAGGACCGTGGCTTCGACGTCTGAGCAGCAGGAGTTGGCGTCGAGGAGTAGCTTTAGCTAGTAGTAGAGGCCGCTGTCGCCTTGAGTAGTGGAGTCTAGTAGTTGCCAGGTGTGTCAGTAGTATGGTTGGTAGTCGTAAGTTAGAGTCGCCCTGTGGTTGAGTCTTGTGTCGAATCGTAGATCGTCGAGTCCTTGTATATAAATAAAAGGACTTGGGTATGTATGATCGAACCTTGTTATTGTGAATAAGTTGCTGTGATGTTGTAATGATGCTGGATCTTTCTGCTTGTGTGTGTGCAAGATTTCTGGAATTCCTTTTCCATTGATCTTGTTTTGATATGCCTCGTAGTTCGTAGATCTTTCGAGTGTCCTATCTCACCTTTTTGCTAAACCCGTTAAACAGATGCCTCCCAAAAGATCTGTCAGACTCCAGGAACGCCGTGAGCGTGAAGAGCACGATGATGTGGACAACGCCCAGGGTCAGGGACGTGGACGTGGTAGAGGCAGGAACACTGCCCCACGTGGTAGAGGTGGAGGTAGAATTGGACGCAACAATAACCAGGAACACCAAGAAGATGAAGAGAGTCAAAATCAAGAAGGACATGATGAAGTGGTAAATAATAATCAGAACAGAGGTGGAGGAAACCAAAACCGTGGTAGAGGTGGAAGAGGTGGTGGACGAGGTGGTAGCATCCCAGGACCGCCTGTCACCAATCTAGTGGAAGTAATGGACAATCAAACTCGTCTGATGGAGTTGATCGCTCAAGGATTATTGGATCGTGCTCCAGGCCCTCAAACCAAGATGTCAGAATTTATGAGGCTCAGGCCACCAACCTTTGAGAGTGCTGAGGAAGATCCTTTAGCGGCTGATGACTGGTTGAGAAGTATCACCAAAAAGCTAGATGTCATCAATGCTAATGATCGGGAAAGAGTTCTTTTGGCATCTCACCAGCTCCTTGGAGCAGCAGGCGAATGGTGGGATAATTATCGCGAAGCTGCAGAGGATGCAGAAGCTATTACTTGGGATGAGTTCCAAGAGGAATTCAGGAGGTACCATATACCCGAGGGTATTATGGAGATGAAGGCCGATGAGTTCCGCTCCTTGAAGCAGGGAGCTATGACAATGAATCAATATATCCGGAAGTTCATGAAGTTGGCACGATATGCACCAGAGGATGTTAACACTGACAAGAAGAAGCAGGATCGCTTCAGAAAGGGGCTTAACCCAAGTCTGAAGATGCAGTTGATCACGCATATTTATCCAGATTTTAACACCCTCATGAACCGTGCCATACTTCTGGAAGATGCTCGTTCTCATATCGAGAACGACAGAAAGCGCAAGTTCAATGCACAGAAATTCAAGCAACAAGAGAGGAACCAGAGGCCAAGAGGCAACTTTCCTCAGAAGCCTAAATATCAGCCAACCATGCAGTATAGGACCTCAGCGTCCAACCAGCAAAATTCTGCACCTTCTTACCGCAATCAGAGCTCAGGCAGTCAGCAGAAGAGCAACACCAGTGTTGCCCAGCCCAATAGCAATGAGAAGAGGACATGCTTTCACTGCCGCGAGCCAGGCCATATGATTGCTAGATGTCCTTATCTGAACCAGAATAACACTTCATCTCAGCAAGCAAGCAACACCAGGAATGTAGCATCTGGAGTGGGACGTGGTGGACAACAATCCTCAGGACAGCAGCGAAGGAGCAATCAAACCTTCGGTCGAGGAAAAGTCAACCACATTAATGCCGATGAAGTCGAAGACACTCCAGACGTTGTACTTGGTGAGTACCTCGTCAACTCAACTCTTGCAACAGTTTTGTTTGATTCCGGAGCTTCGCATTCGTTTGTTTCATCAAAGTTAGTTGCTACAATTGGTTTGCCAACTGTCATGCTAAAGCAACCCCTAATAATCCGGACTCCCGGGGCCGAGACCAAAAGTTATTTGGGATGCCCACGGGTTAAGATCCTTTTAAGTGGGGTAGAGTTCCTAGCGAACTTAGTAGTCCTAGAATCTCAGGGGATAGATGTTATCCTCGGAATGGACTGGTTAAGTAAGCACCGAGGCAATATAGCCTGTGACACTCGGAAAGTTACCCTGGTAAACCACAAAGGAATTAAAGTGGTATGTGAACCAAAAAGGACAAAAGTTACACCAATGGTTCACAATATCGAAGCAATGTCATTGGAAGAAGTGCCAGTGGTTTGTGAATACCCAGATCTATTCCTAGATGAGCTACCAGGCATGCCGCCTGACAGAGATATAGAATTCATCATCGATCTTATCCCCGGAACCTCTCCAATAGCAAAAAGACCATATCGAATGGCAGCTAATGAACTAGCAGAGTTAAAAGAACAAATAGCAGAGTTGCAGAAGAAAGGTTTTATTAGGCCAAGTTCATCACCGTGGGGATCACCAGTTCTCTTTGTCAAAAAGAAAGACGGCAGTCTTAGATTGTGCATAGACTACCGATCTCTTAATGAGGTCACCATCAAGAATAAGTATCCATTGCCCAGGATCGATGACTTATTTGATCAATTGAAAGGAGCCAAGTATTTCTCCAAAATTGACTTAAGATCTGGGTACTATCAGCTAAAGATTAGAGAAGGAGACATTCTTAAGACCGCCTTTGTTACCAGATATGGACAATATGAATTCACCGTGATGCCATTTGGACTTACTAATGCATCAGCATACTTCATGAACCTAATGAACAAGGTATTTATGGAGGAGTTAGATCGGTTTGTCGTAGTCTTTATCGACGACATTCTCATCTACTCCAAGAGTGCCGAAGAGCACGAGCAACATTTGAGGATTGTATTGGAAAAATTGAGAGCCCATGAGCTGTATGCCAAATTCAGCAAATGTGAATTTTGGCTGAACAAAGTGGCTTTTCTTGGTCACATCCTGACAGAGGAAGGAGTATCTGTGGACCCAGCCAAAGTTGAGGCAGTTCTCAATTGGAAGCAACCAACCACAGTGACAGAAGTCAGAAGTTTTCTTGGTCTAGCTGGTTATTATCGAAGATTCATCGAAGGATTCTCTAAAATAGCAAGGCCAATGACAGCATTAACGCAAAAAGGAAAAGAGTTCAAATGGACAGAAGCTTGTGAAAGGAGCTTTCAGGAACTAAAGAAAAGGTTAACCACCGCCCCAGTGTTGACCTTGCCAGACATACATCGAGATTTCGTCGTATACTGTGACGCGTCTCGACAAGGTTTGGGATGTGTTCTCATGCAAGATGACAGAGTAGTGGCTTATGCATCGAGACAATTAAAGACGCATGAGCAAAACTACCCAACTCATGATCTAGAGCTGGCAGCAGTGGTGCATGCACTCAAGATTTGGAGACACTACCTAATAGGAAATAAGTGTGAGATCTACACGGATCATAAGAGCTTGAAGTATATCTTCACTCAACCTGATTTGAATCTCAGGCAAAGAAGATGGTTGGAATTGATCAAGGATTATGATTTGGAAATCCACTACCATCCTGGAAAGGCAAATGTAGTGGCAGATGCACTAAGCCGCAAGACTCGTCACAATCGTATCAAGATGCATAAACGGAGACCCGAGCTTGTGGCAGAGTTTGAACAATTGAATCTTCACATTGCCGGACAAGGACAATTGAACGCCCTATGTGTGGAGCCTAACCTAGAAAGCCAGATTCGAGCAGCTCAGGAGAAAGATGATGAGATACAAGAAATAAAGAAGAAAACGGGATTAGATAAAGCCCCAGGATTCCGAGTGGATAATCAGGGAACCCTATGGTACAAGGATCGGATATGCGTACCAAAAACTGGTGAGTATCAAAAGCTCATCATGGATGAAGCCCATAACTCTGCGTACTCCATCCATCCAGGATCCACCAAACTGCACTTGGATTTGAGACAGAAGTACTGGTGGTCAGGAATGAAAAGAGATATAGCGGAGTTTGTTGCCCGATGTGACATCTGCTGTAGAGTCAAGGCAGAGCATCAGAGGCCTGCAGGATTATTGCAACCCTTACATGTCCCCGTATGGAAATGGGATGAAATCAGTATGGATTTCATCGTGGGTTTACCCCGTACTCAGAAAGGAAATGATTCGATATGGGTTATAGTGGACCGTTTGACAAAGGTCGCACACTTCATCCCTGTGAAGACGGTTTACAGAGGAGACAAATATGCTCAGCTGTAAGTGGATCATATACTTAAGCTGCATGGAGTTCCGAGCAGAATAGTGTCAGATCGTGGAACCCAATTTACTTCGACATTCTGGAAAAGCCTTCACAAGTTGTTGAAGACTAAGTTGGATTACAGTTCTGCATACCATCCTCAAACAGATGGACAAACTGAAAGAGTTAATCAAATCCTCGAAGATATGCTTAGAGCATGTGTTCTGGCATATGGAAAGGACTGGGAGAAAAGTCTATCTTTCGCAGAATTCTCCTATAATAATAGTTACCAGGCCAGCATACAGATGGCACCATTCGAAGCTCTGTATGGCAGAAAGTGCAGAACCCCTTTGATGTGGTCGGAGGTCAGAGAACGATCTTTCTTCGGTCCGGCCATCATCAGAGACGCAGAAGAGAAGATAGCTCTGGTAAGAGAGAATCTAAAGGCAGCCCAGAGCAGGCAGAAAAGCTACGCCGATACACGACGTAGAGATCTAAGCTTCGAGGAAGGAGATTATGTGTACCTCAAAGTATCCCCGATACGAGGTACTCGGAGATTCCGAATTAAAGGAAAGTTGGCACCGAGATACATTGGACCTTTTAAGGTGCTTAAGAAAATAGGAGCCGTGGCGTATCGCCTTGAGCTTCCAGAAGAAATGTGAGATGTGCATAATGTTTTCCACGTGTCACAATTAAAGAAGTGTCTGAGAGTTCCAGAGGAAGTAGTACCTCCGGAAGTAATGGATCTCCAACCAGATCTTCGATATCAGGAAAGGCCTATCAAAATTTTGGATGTTGCAACTCGGCTAACAAGAAGGAATGCCATAAGGTTTTGCCGAGTGCAATGGAGTAATCACACAGAGGCAGGGGCCACGTGGGAACGAGAGGACGACCTAAAGAAAGAGTTCCCCTACCTGTTCGAAAGCGAGTCGGAATCTCGAGGACGAGATTCAGTTTAAGTGGGGTAGGTCTGTAGCACCCTCGATTTGTGCTCATTTAAAAACCCTTAAAATTTGACCCTTTTAAAAAAATTTCAACTAAAAAGCAATTTGTTAGATTAAGTTTAGAGCCAAAAATAAAATTTTTGAATTTTAATTCATGCACAAGGATCACCATATGCATTTTTGGAGTTTATTGCTTTTGCTTTAAGTGTTTGTTTGGGTTTTGTCTTTTTCCGAATTTGAATTGCCTTCAAATTCAAATCCCAGAATTGTTTGAAACCAAAAACCATCTCCAAACCGTGTTGGGCCAAATTCAGCCGGCCCATTTTCCTTTTCCTTTTCCCTTTCCATTTTCCTCTCCCGCGCCAGCCCGCTTTCGGCCCATTTTCCTTTCGGCCCAGCTTTCCTCCGGCCCGTCTCTCCCAGTGTCGCTGACGCGTGGGCCCCACCGCGTCGTCTTCCTCCAGGCGTCGCCGGCGCAAATCGCGCGGCTGCCCATACCGCGCTGCCGGACTTCGCCGCTCCGTCACCTCCGCGCCACAGGAGTCGTACTCGCCGCTCACGTGAGCCACACCGCCTTCTCCCCGTTGTTTCCCGTCGCACAGCGCCGCCGTCGCGTCAAAACCTAACCCGGCGGACTTCCCGACGCCGCCCACGCCCTGCCGCCCTCCTCCGTCAGCCACAGCCTCCCCCGTCGCCTCCGGTGCACTGCAGCCACCACCGCGCTCGCGTCATCGCTCCGCGCCTTCTCGCCCCGTCGCATCGGCGTCAATCCGGCGAGAAAATATCTCGCCGGAGCCGGAGATTTTCTCCGCGCGCGTGCCGCCTCCGCGCAGCTATATAAGGCGACGAGCCCCTTTCTTCTTCTCCTCTTCGTCATTCCGCCACCGCTCGCTTCCCGCGCGCACGCCCGAGCTCACTCACCCTCGCTTCCCCCAACTTCGGTCAAACTCCGACGAGCTCCCCGTCACTCTCCGCCGCTCCCCGCTCCAATCCAGCTCAAGGTGAGCTCCACCATTCCTCGCTCTTCCCTCTGCACCCTCTCTTCTTCGTCCCCGTGGACCCCGAGCCCTATCCGCACCGAGCGCAACCGCTCCGCCGCCCCTTCTTCCTCTCCGGCCGCCGCAGAGCCCTCCCCGGCCTCGTCGAGGCCACGCGCAGCACACCCGCGCTCACGCGCACGTTCGCGCGCTCTCGTAGCAGCTCTCCCACACGCGCACATCATCTTCTCCGCGCGCGCCCGAGCACCGCCCGTCTCCGATGAGCTCGCAGCTCAGCTCTAGCTCCTGCCCTCGTCACCGTCAAGTGCTTCCGGGACCGCCGTCGCACGGCGCGCCCGCAGCCACCCTTCGCGTCCCGCTCCGGCCACCACAGCCCCCACCGGTGAGCGCTCCGGTGTCGCGCCGCCGCGCGCGCGCCCGCGCCGCCGCGCCTTGTTGGCGCCACGCGTTCATCCGACGTGGCTGCCACATCGGCGCCACGGGCCCACGACGACCGAGTCGCACCGCCACGTGGTGCGCTCGGTGCACCGTGGACCACTCCCTCTCGCGCCCCGGTCCATAGACTCCATAGACCCAGCCCATCGCACAGTGCCGCACAGTGATCTGACCCTCTGGACCCGCATGTCAGCCTCTCTTGCACAGATCAAATTGCTAGGTGCACCCGAGATTGTACACCAAAATCAATTTCGAGCATATGTCCAATAGCAGAAAAATCCCAATAAATTCCCAAAAATCATATATTCATTTCTACCCATTTTGCAACCTTTGAGCACCTCAGGAAAATTAGGATGTTGATTACACTTAATTAAGTTGATCAAATCCTAATCTTTCCCATTCTTATTCATTCGAAAATCCATAACTATTTCATCCTAACTCCAAATCCAGAAATTCTTTCGCCTAAATCCCTCTAAAATCCTTCTCTACTTGTTTACGCCAAAGCCATCTCTATTTGCTGTTTATTTGGGATTTTATTTTATTTAATGATTGTTATTTGCTTGAGCGGTAGATTTATTCGCCTTTTATTTATTTTGATCGTTAGATAACCAAACGTTCGAAGAAGAGCACGAGGATCCTGACTACGAGGAAGGACTAGAGGAAGAAGACTTCGAAGGCAAGTCCTAACCCCCTTGACCATATTGCGCCTATGTTTGCAAATAATCCTATTTAGAGCCTGATTTCAAATAAACATGCATAGTATTTATAAATGATTTAAATGCTTAGTATGTCCTAAGTAATTGTTGTTTGCCTCACCTTGGTATTGCTTATACCCTAATCTCCTTGTTAACCCTAGGTCCCAACATCATTAATATTTAATGATTTGTTGGATGAAAATGCTGCTTAGGACTTTATTACACTGTGTATATAATTAATCTTGCTACACATGTTTTGGTGTTAAAATGTGTGAGTGCTTGGTGGTGTGCGTGAATGTGAACTTGGGTTGGGATTAGTGATGTTAAGCAACCCATAGTGGGGGTATGTTTTTGGCGGGACCAGGCGAGGTAGTCCTCAGTGGGGAGGCTATCTCTGGGACGCCTTCCTCGTGAGGAACGGCTATTGAAGATGCCTGTGTTGACGGTCGTTACGGCACGATTTTGACCGTCAAATACCTGCACAAATGGAATCAAAGTAAACACCAAACATAGTGGTAGGAGTTTATTACTAATGATTTCCACGAGTGTTGGTGAATTTATGGGTGCAGGTGCAATCAAGATGAATCCTATACAAACCCGAGGGAAAAGAGGCCCGAAACTCCAAATCCTGGAAACACAGTTTTTCCCGGAATAAAGATATCTTCCAAGGGCCCAATAACCGAGAGAAACACTCAAGTCTACCCATAGCACTCGGGACCAAGGTCAAGGAACAGAGGGGAGGCCACCTGCCAAGGCCCAGCCCAGGTGGGGCCAGCCACAGGTCGGCCGACCCCCCCTAGCTGGGTCGGCCGACCCCCCCCCCCCTCAAGCCCAATGAGGCCCACTCTTCTATGGAGGTTCGCAACCGACGTTGCAATGTCGGTTCCCCCTGCAATCAATGATACCACCTCGCGGAACCGACTCAATTGTACCGACCTTGGAGGCTATATAATAAGGGGTATCCCCCTCCTCTGAAGACACAACACAAGACAACACACATTGACACCAAGAGGAATCCATTCTCTAGCATTAGACTAGTCTCTAGGCTGTAGAGGATTAGAGGGGAGAGTTTGGTAGAGGAGAGGGCTGTCCTCCCTTTGTTAGGACTTAGCCCAATCTTGTATCTTGAGGATACTTGCTAATAATATATCGTTCGTTCGTTGTTCGTTCATCGTTCGTTCGTCGTTCATCTCATATTAAGTAAGTATCAAGGTTCACCTCAATAGAATTATCTTCTTTATTCCTCATGCCTTATGATTGTACTAGTATGATAGCCATGTGCTTTCTATGCGGTTATTATCTAGTCATGATTGGTTGCTTCATGCTTGACATGCCTTTATTCATTCGTTTATGTCCTTACACTCGATTCATGCATGAAGTGGTGAGACATGCTCGGGCCCATAACTTGTTAATCCGTAGGGTTAGAGTTATGTGCGATATAGATCGTAGCTTGTTAATCCGCAGGGTTAGAGTTACGCATGTCTCACCCATTTACTTGATGATCCGTAGGGTCAGAGTCATGCATGTTCTAGCACTTGATCTGTTGATCCGTCGGGTCAGGATTAGGTGTACTCTTATTGCCGACTTGATGATCCGAAGGGTCAAAGTCCCATGGGAATTGAGAGTACTGTTTAGCAATGTGAGCGTGGTGCTTAGGTTGATAAACAGCTTTGGGTGTTTGGTTGTCTACTTGAACAAGAGAAGGTCTGGCAGCGAGGACTTAATTGCCTTGCTGTCACGTGACCCTAGGACTGGCATAGGGACTTAATAGCCCTAGTGTCACGTGTCCTGGTAGAGGGTTGCCGGTAGGTGGTGACAGCCCTGCTGTGCTTAATCCTCTTTGTTCTACGGTAGATAGCCTTGATTGCCTGGTAGAAGGAATGCCGGTAGGTGGTGACAGCCCTGCTGGTTACCCCCCTTGTTCTAGGTTGACATAGAGCTTAGACTTGTATGTGTTGCATGAGCAGGAATATAAGAAGTACATAAGGACCCATCTCGGCTCTCTTCTTAACCCCGCTTAGCCTAGGCTTAGTTCTAGTGTTAGATTGGATTGCTCTGGTTGTGTTGTCACTACTACCCCTTATTATTATCCTTACCCCTGTTTAGACCTTGGTATATTATTAGTTATGTGATTATGAACTTTGCTATCTCGTAAACTACCACCTTCCCTGTGGAAAATTCGATACCCTTGAATACTCACGGGTGAAGTGCTACAACGGTATTCTCCGTGCGCTTGCGGATTTATCTGTGACCGTAAGAAATACCAACAAGCATTTCTGGCGCCGTTGCCGGGGAAGGCACTGGTTGAAGAGTCACTAGCATTGTTTATAATTATATTTCTTTTAATTACCACTGTCTAGATAGGTCTACCTTTGCTTTGTTTTCTCTTTATGTGAAAACAGGGTAGTGTTTCTCTGGCGTTGACCTAACGAGGCAATACACAGAAAATCAAGAAGTAATCTTGAGACGAACAGAACCGCGAGTCACCCATCCTCAAGAATACTCTCGATAGTCAAGCCAGCTACATCCACACCATCAAGCTCAACGCCAATGGCTGAAAAGTTGTTCCAAGAATACTCCGCTGCCGTTGTTGACCGTATGGCACTTGCGCCACACGTCAGCACTGGAGACGGAAACTTCAGACTTAGAGCCAGCCAAATCTACATGGTGCAGGCCAATCCATTCCATGGTACGGCCAACGAGGACGCAAACGTTCATCTTCATAAATTCCTGAAAGCATGCAAAACCTTGTCCATCAAGGGAGTCAACCAAGATGTCATCCGACTTCGCCTATTTCCCTATTCTCTTGTGGGGGAAGTAAGACAATGGTTCTATGCCAACCCAAGTGTTGCGACTACTTGGGATGATTGCTCTGAAGCGTTCCTCAAGAAATACTCTCCAAGAGGCAAAGCCTATGCCTTCATGTACAGGCTCCAAACTTTTGGAGAGCACAAGAAGAATCCATTCCTAAAGCATGGGAGAAACTTCAAGATTATTTGACAACATGCCCTGATCGTGGAATGGATGATTGGACAATATTGATCAATTTCTACCATGGGTTGACACAACCAGCTCGTGACTATCTTGATTCTCGTGCCGAGGGAAGCATCTTCTCACTTACCGCTGCGGAAGCAACAAAATTAGTTGAGAAGGTAGCTATCGGTGAAGGGTGGAGACCACACCCTCAACAGGAAGAGAGGCCTTCCAACATCACCCTAAAAGGGAAGCACAAGGGGAGAAGGCTTCGCACAAGTGCTTTGAAAAGACAGCTACAACCCCAACACAAGAAGTTGTTTGCATCCTCATCTCCGGGATCAAGCACCAAGTCGCCAAGCTAAACGCAATGGAGAGAAGTCTTGCTCATTGGACTTAAAACGATGATGCCCTTGCCAAAGGTAAATTGGTAGTTACCTCATATTTGATTTCCATTTCCACATGCATATTTGAATTCCCTCAATTTCATTCATGCATTTCACTTGCATATTTGAATTCTCCCTCGACATGCATTTCCATTGTTTGCATGTTTGAATCTTTTCGACTTTTGTTTGGGATTTTTCAAACCACATTACATTTACAAAAATTTCTTTATTTTTGAAAATGAGTTTGAGGCAATCCTTTTATGGAAAATGTTTTGAGCAAAATTTTGGAGGAATTTTGGCACAACTCCCTCTGGCTTTCCAACACATAGCCATCATGGGGTTGTCAACCAAAATTGGACTTCATTTCATTATATTTGTTTCAGAGTGCTTGATGCCTTCACTTTCATTCCACTCAAGCACTCTTTTCCAAAATTTTCACTCTTGCATTTCCCGAGAATTTTTATTGTTTGCCCCAACTTCAAGAAAAAGATTTTTTTTTTCTTTTCTTTCTCCTTTTGGTTTTTCCATTTGAATAATTGGAGTTTCTCCAAAATAAAGTCCCTCCTTGTTGGAATCATTCTCCAACTCTTATTTTGTTCTTTTTTCTCCGTAAAAAAAAAATCTGAGAGAATAAATTTGGTAAAATTTAACTTGAGCCAACCTTTTGGAAAATGATTTGAGCAAAAGTTTTGATGGAATTTTGGCACAGCCCCCTTGACTTTGAAGCATATAGCCATTGTGGGGCTGTTGACCAAGTTGAACGTCATTTCTTTTTATTTGGATGCAAGGGTGTTTGGATTCTTCAAATTCATCCCTTTCGTACTCAAGCACCCTTAAAACAAAATTCTTGCTCTCGCATTTCCCCAATTTTCCATGATGTTTTGTCTCAAGTTTAAGAAAAAGATTTTCTCTTTTCTTTGGTTCTCTTATTTGCATAGTTGGAGTCTTTCAAAAATAAACTTCTTCGATCTTCAGTCGTCTCCAACTCTTCTTTTTCTTTTTTTTTCGAAAATCATTCTCAAAGAGAGATAATTTTGAGACAAACCCTTTTGGCTTTTCGTCTCGAAGTTAAGAAAAAGATTTCCCTTTCTCTTCTTTTCTATTTGTTCAATAAATTGAGTTGCGATAAAAAAGACATCCTTGCAAAGGCAACCGACGGGAAATCCATTTGGTTTTCACTAACGTAACCCGTGCTCGAGTTCGCTTTTGTGTTCTTGCTCTTATGTGCAGCCAGGATAAAGGCCAAAAATCAGCTCATCAACACGTTGAAGAAGGCGACAAGTTCAAACACAAGTCACCCCCGACGTGACACATACTCGTCCCCCTCCATTGAGCTCATGCCTAATGTGAGAAGATTGGCATGAAGAGCCTCACGAAGATCCCATGGAGGAGGACCATGATGAAAACAACACGTCAAGACTCCTCTTCGACACCAACCTTGTCTTGGTGTGCGAAAAGAAGGTACAAGCCTACAACTTCAATTCGAAATCTCTGCACAACGAAGGTATGACCACATTCTTTGCTAATAATTGGAAGCCCAAGGGTGATATGGTTTTTGTTCGTGTGGATGAGTATGGCTCCCACCTACTTACCACATGATTTCCCATGCATCCTTGTAGTAGTTAGGCAATGGTACTACCCTTCGGTTCTTCCATAGGGAGTATCACCCTTCATGCACACATCCTTGCTTTCTACTAGGCTTTCGTAAGCATTTCTTGTCAGACTTTGAGCCTACAACTCCTGATCTTCACAAGCATGCTCTTTGGCAATGAATCATATCCCTTCTTGTGCTTGATGCATGGTTGGCTTGCCATGACTTGTGTTCCTCAAAGCAATCATAGACATATCTGTATGAGGAATGAGCTTAGAATCCTCTTGCCATGGTTAACAATATCAAAATCCCTCCTTTGCAATGCATGAATGGTTAGAACTTTCCAAGCAATTTGGACTTCTTGAGTGCACCTCGTTGTTTTCTCATATCATTCATGGAGTTGGGGCTTACATTGTTTCGAGTTTTCATATCACTAAGCCCCAAGTTGCTTTTAATCAACGAGGATTATCTTGCCCATGGTCACACTCAATCTTGGTTGCCTATGGTCACACTCAATCTTGGTCCACATGACTTGCTTGTGCCTTTCTTCCTCGACTGTACAAATGAGGTCCGGTCATCTAACCCGGGACCTTGTTTGTATGTGCTCCGAGGGCTAACGATGCCTCTCCAAGTCGGATGAAGATTGCTTGCAGGAGTAGTGTTTCTGGCAGGATTCTCAAGAGCTGAATAAGAATTGCAGCCATGCGAGTGCCACCACCGTTGTGACACTTAGTGGTAGCAAAATATGGAAGACAAGATCGCCACTTCACAGCCACGCTGCTCAAAAACCCAAAATGACTGTATGGCCTACTACCACAACCACATGGGGCGCAATCCCAAATCATGGGCCGAGAGCAAAGAACAAGTGTGGGGGGAGGTTCCCTCCCCCCACAAAGGTAACTTGTATCGCAACTTGTATCCTTCACTTCCACCTTGAAAAAATCTTAAAAATAAAACAAAATTTATAAAATCAAAATCAAAACAACGCTTGAAAAAAAAAATAATAAGTAAGCTAGGTGTTTCTTCTCTCTTTTATTTCAAACACATAAGGCACCTAGAGTCTAATTCAATAAATCTAGGCTCCCCGGTCTTTAACCCCGGTAGAGTCCTCTTTGTCTTCGCTTTGTTTTTGTTTGTTTTGAATAAATAAAGCAGGTACAAGAACAAGTGTGGGGGGAGATCTCTCGAGTTCTTCATCACGCACACATTCGAGATCTCCCCCACCAACATGATGCACAACCTCGCACTGATCGACATGTAAAACAGTGGAGCCCTCGGGACAAGAAAACAAAGTTAGGTCGAACCTTTGGGTCAATCAAATATCTCATGGCCCTCTTGATCTCCACCTCATCCAAGGCAACGGTTTGCGCATCCTCTCTACTCCATCTCCCCAATTCATGAGTTAAAATAATCTTTTGAGCCAATCACTAAAATTTAACTCAAAAATAAAATGAACTTTGTTGTTCCCTCAACATACATGCTTCTAGTTGGTTGGCCTGCATACTCTTTATTCCTCGCATCATACACCTGTTGCTTGTGAACACCAATCTCATAGGAACCCTTGTTTATCTAAGTTGTTGGTGAATGTGATATGGTTGGATGAGATGAATCATGCTTCTTCTGCATAGAGTGCTTGGGAATTTATCTTGCAAAAATTTAAAATCTATAGCTCTATGCTCCTCGATGATCTTATATTCCTACCAAAGCCATATGTTGACTACATTGGAAAACCTACACACATATGCTGCTTGTCATTACATTGAGCTTTATCAAAATTGTGTGACCCTAGTGAGAAACTTGGCATACTCTCTTGATCAAGATCACGTACACTCCACCTCACATGCTGAACTTCTACACTGGAAGTTAAGCAATACCACCATCCATTCACCAAAATAAGTACTCCACAAAAGCATTGTTACCTTTCTCTCTCTCTAATTATCATTGGAGACATGGCTATGCAAAAGAAAGAATAATCCCTGCTCATATAAAAGTAGAGCATGATGAAAAAAAAAGGAGAAGGGATAATGTTGAAAAAAAAAAAAGAGAAAGAAAGAATCATAGCCATGTCCTCCTCAAACATTCAAAAAGAGAAAGAGAGAAGGAACGCAAAAAAGGAGTACAATTTCCACCACACCACCCTCATACACACTTGCACATCTTGATCAAGGTTGTATGACTTGCATTCTCCATGGATCCACCCTTTTGGTTCGGCAAAATATGTGATACAAGTATGCCTCTCTTTCATTCTCTACCAAGCTCCACATAAAGCCTTTTGTAGAAGTAGGATGAAAAGAGGCAAATCCAATGCCTTGGTAAGGAACCATACACATTGAGCGATTTGAGAGTGATCATTTGAGGAGTATGAGCTATGTTTTTACTTTGAAAATCTATCAAAAACCCAAGTTACTCAGCAGAGGGAGTTATGATGACTTGAATCAAGACCGTTCCATTCCTCAACCGCCCAAGATGACATGGTAGACACATCAAAAGTTCACGGGTACAGGTATGGCTTGGAATAACTTGTATGCTAGCATCATACCATTGGAAGTCGTGTTTTATCTTAATCTTCCACCTTCACTCGAGGACGAGCAAAGGCTCAAGTGTGGGGGTCTTGTTGACGGTCGTTACGGCACGATTTTGACCGTCAAATACCTGCACAAATGGAATCAAAGTAAACACCAAACATAGTGGTAGGAGTTTATTACTAACGATTTCCACGAGTGTTGGTGAATTTATGGGTGCAGGTGCAATCAAGATGAATCCTATACAAACCCGAGGGAAAAGAGGCCCGAAACTCCAAATCCTGGAAACACAGTTTTTCCCGGAATAAAGATATCTTCCAAGGGCCCAATAACCGAGAGAAACACTCAAGTCTACCCATAGCACTCGGGACCAAGGTCAAGGAACAGAGGGGAGGCCACCTGCCAAGGCCCAGCCCAGGTGGGGCCAGCCACAGGTCGGCCGACCCCCCCTCAAGCCCAATGAGGCCCACTCTTCTATGGAGGTTCGCAACCGACGTTGCAATGTCGGTTCCCCCTGCAATCAATGATACCACCTCGCGGAACCGACTCAATTCTACCGACCTTGGAGGCTATATAATAAGGGGTATCCCCCTCCTCTGAAGACACAACACAAGACAACACACATTGACACCAAGAGGAATCCATTCTCTAGCATTAGACTAGTCTCTAGGCTGTAGAGGATTAGAGGGGAGAGTTTGGTAGAGGAGAGGGCTGTCCTCCCTTTGTTAGGACTTAGCCCAATCTTGTATCTTGAGGATACTTGCTAATAATATATCGTTCGTTCGTTGTTCGTTCATCGTTCGTTCGTCGTTCATCTCATATTAAGTAAGTATCAAGGTTCACCTCAATAGAATTATCTTCTTTATTCCTCATGCCTTATGATTGTACTAGTATGATAGCCATGTGCTTTCTATGTGGTTATTATCTAGTCATGATTGGTTGCTTCGTGCTTGACATGCCTTTATTCATTCGTTTATGTCCTTACACTCGATTCATGCATGAAGTGGTGAGACATGCTCGGGCCCATAACTTGTTAATCCGTAGGGTTAGAGTTATGTGCGATATAGATCGTAGCTTGTTAATCCGCAGGGTTAGAGTTACGCATGTCTCACCCATTTACTTGATGATCCGTAGGGTCAGAGTCATGCATGTTCTAGCACTTAATCTGTTGATCCGTCGGGTCAGGATTAGGTGTACTCTTATTGCCGACTTGATGATCCGAAGGGTCAAAGTCCCATGGGAATCGAGAGTACTGTTTAGCAATGTGAGCGTGGTGCTTAGGTTGATAAACAGCTTTGGGTGTTTGGTTGTCTACTTGAACAAGAGAAGGTCTGGCAGCGAGGACTTAATTGCCTTGCTGTCACGTGACCCTAGGACTGGCATAGGGACTTAATAGTCCTAGTGTCACGTATTCTGGTAGAGGGTTGCCGGTAGGTGGCGACAGCCCTGCTGTGCTTAATCCTCTTTGTTCTACGGTAGATAGCCTTGATTGCCTGGTAGAAGGAATGCCGGTAGGTGGTGACAGCCCTGCTGGTTACCCCCCTTGTTCTAGGTTGACATAGAGCTTAGACTTGTATGTGTTGCATGAGCAGGAATATAAGAAGTACATAAGGACCCATCTCGGCTCTCTTCTTAACCCCGCTTAGCCTAGGCTTAGTTCTAGTGTTAGATTGGATTGCTCTGGTTGTGTTGTCACTACTACCCCTTATTATTATCCTTACCCCTGTTTAGACCTTGGTATATTATTAGTTATGTGATTATGAACTTTGCTATCTCGTAAACCACCGCCTTCCCTGTGGAAAATACGATACCCTTGAATACTCACGGGTGAAGTGCTACAACGGTATTCTCCGTGCGCTTGCGGATTTATCTATGACCGTAAGAAATACCAACAGCCTGGTTCGGTCGTATAAGGACCGGTTCATGTGCCGCCTTGCTTAGCACCCATCGTGCAACCACATGCCTTGTATGGGAAAGGTTTGGAACCACACCCTACTATAGTGTCACCCGGTACCCACCAGGAGGCGGGAGTCGCAGCGGAAGCCAGGAGAAGACCTAACGAGATTGGCGTTAGCGTCCAGCGGATGGTGTTGGCCAGTGGCCCTTATTCCTATGGTGAATGGATGCCCCTGGTTGTGGATTTTCCGTGGTGGTGCCGAGATGACACCAAGTAGGTACGGAACCATTAGTATGCCAGTCTAAACCATGACGATGGCAAGGGCTGGTATACCTTGTGGGTAAAGTGCACAACCTCTGCAGAGTGTCGAATCTATCCGGATAGCCGTGTTCCACGGCATTGGACAATTGCGAAAGCAATGGCCACACAAATGATTAGATTTTCCTGTGTGAGTGATCCTTGGCGCGTGTGTTATGGAAAACGCCGGTGTGGAGCCGTGTGCTGGTTGTCTGCCAGCGTTAAAACTTGGGAACTGGCGGGATGGATGCATCTCCCCCAGGGCCAACCAACCCCACTAAATTCAAAATCTTACTTGACTTAGTTTGCAAAGCAGTTTTGCTTTTCAAACCAACCCTTGCACAAAAATTGGCTTTTCGGCCGATACGTTACACCCTAGCCTTTATCCTTGATCTCTCCCTTGCATGTTATTAAACCCTTGTGTTAGGACTTGTTGAGTACCTTATGTACTCACTCTTGCTTCAATCATGTAACACCCTATGTTTTGCCCATGATGAAAAACCACTAAAAATTTGAACTTTTTCAAATTTGAACAAAATTCAATCAAAGTAGAAGTCAATTCCATGCCAAATTCAAAATTTCGAATTTTAAATGTGCATCAAACACCACCATGTGCATATTTGGAGTTTTCTGAATTTATTTATGTGTTCATTTGGTTTTACTCCTTTTTCAAATTTGAATCTCATTCAAATTTGAGTCTTAGAAAAATTCTGGGAAATGTTTGAATCTTTCCTTCCCTCCTGGGCCGCCCTTTTCCTTTCTTTCCCCGCGGCCCACTCCTTTTTTTTTTTTTCCTTTCTCCTCCCCCCTCGCGCAGCCCGCGGCCCAGCTCCTCTTCTCCCGCCAGCCCAGCAGCCGCGACAGCCCGCTCCGTCGCGCTGAGTCGCTGACAGGTGGGCCCCACCTGTCAGCGTCGTCTCCTTCCTTCTGACGCCGCGCCAGGAGCGCCCATGCCGGCCATCGTCGCCCCGTCTCGTCGCGCTACACCGCCGCCGCAGAGCTTCACGTGCGCACGCGACGCCGTCGTCACCGCGCTCCCGTCCCGTCGCATCGCCTTAACCTCGCGCGCGCCCTTTCCCCGCGCGGACCGACGACTTGACCCGAAGACCGGCGAGCCCCATGCCTCGACGCCAGCCCAGCTCAGCCGCGCCCCCGTCTCATCGCCTCCGACAACCTGTGCTCCGCACTGTGGTCGACGTCACGCTCCCATCCTCCGCGCCTAACCCTGCGTCGCGTCGCGTCGCATTGAAGTCCGGTGACCAAGCCGTCGACCACCGCCTTGACCGCGCCCAGCGGCTACTCCCCGGCCGCCTATAAAAGGCCGCTGAGCCCCGCGCTGCGTCTCTCTTCCTTCCCCGAGCTCACCCGCCTCCAATCCGCGCTCAGGCACCGCCAATTTTGCTTTTCCCCGTCACCTTCCCCAACTCCGGCCGCCTCCCTTCAACAAATTCCGGCAAGCAACCAGTGAGCCTCTGCCCCTCTTTCTCCTTCCCTAAGCTCCTCCGAGTCCCGGCTAACCTCGTCGCGCCCTCTGTTTTTGCAGCTGAGGCGCGGAGCATGGCCAGCACGGCGGGATAGGGTTCCGGCCGCAGTGAGCTCACCGTCGTCAAGGTTGCCGGCAGCCCCTCGTCTCGCCAGACCCACCGTGAGCTTCCCCACGCTCCCCTCTCTCTCCCGCGCCACTTATCCTCCTTCCCCGCGCACGGATTCGAGTTTAGCCTCGAGCTAGGCCGCTCTTCGCCGCGCAATCCCAGCGCCGGCTCGCCGTCCGGCCGCGCCCGGCCCAGCTGAGGAGCGCGCTAGCCTCCCCGCGCACGCGCGCACGCCTGCGGCCACACGAATGCGCGCAACTCCACGCGCGCGCGCTGCTTCGCCTGCACGCCGCCGCGCACCGCCGTCTCCGACGAGCTCTCGCCGCCCCTCTGGTGCCCCGCGACGTCACCACCAAGCAGTCCTCGCTCCGCCTCCGCGCGTAGAAGCCGTAGGTGCTCACCGTTTCGTCATCCGAGCCCTGTAGCCGCCGCCGGTGAAGTTTCCGGTGAGGCGCCGCCGCGCGCGCTCACCGCTCCGACGCACCCCGGCCGCGCTGTGTCATCGTCCAACGTGGCGTGCCGCGTCAGCGCCCGGGCCCGCGACGACCCAGTCACCTCGCCCCGTCAGCGCCCAGTCAGCGCGCGTCCACGGGTGCGGTGCACCGTGGACCGCCCTCACGTGCACGACCGGTCCACAGCCCGCGTGGACCGAGTCCACAGCACAGTGCTGTACAGAGACCCCGGCCCCAGTGGCCCACTTGTCAGCCTCACACAACCTCTGAAATTTGCTAGATCCACACGCAGAGTGTACCCAGGAAGCTATTTCAAGCACTTTCCTTTATCAGAAAAATTCCATAAAATTCCTAAAAATACTAGATTATTTCCTAATCATTTTGCAACACTTGTTTATTCCATAATAATTAGGATTATGTCTATGATTAAATACTTAGCTTAATCCTAATTATTTCCTATGTTGCAAACTTATAAAATCTATATCTTTTTCGTTCTAGCTCCGATTCGGGTGGTTCCTACACCAAAATTTATCTAAAATCATGAGCTATTTGTTGTTACCAAAGCCCTCTGTTGTTAGTCTCTTTTTGGTCTTCGTTTGATTTAATTGCTCGTTAGCTTAATTGCTTGATCGTTAGATTAATTCGATCGATGTTTGCAATCAATAGAGGAACCAGTCTTCGAGGAAGGAGCGGAGGATCCGGATTACGAGGACTTAGAAGAAGAAGACTTTGGTGAAGGCAAGTTCTAACCCCTTTAGTCATATTGATCCTATGTTTGCAAATAGTCCTATTTAGAGCCTGTTTTGGAAATAACTGTGCATGATAGCTAAATGTGCTTAAAATGCTAGATAATCCTATGCTGATGATTGCCATACCTTGTTAACTGTACATCCACTGCCTTGTTAACCCTAGGATTCACTGTCATTAAATTCCTTAATGATATGTTGATATGCTATGCTGCTTAGGACTTGTTACATGTGTACTTAATTAATCTTGCTATACATACTTTCGGTGTAAAATGGTGTGTGTTTGGAGGAGTGTGTGTGAATATGAAATGTGGGTTGGTACTATATACTAGTGATAATTGTAACCCATAGTGGGGTACTTCTGGCGGGAGCAGGCGAGGTAGTCCTCAGTGGGGAGGCCTATCTCTGAAATGCGATTCCTCCTTTGAGGATAGCTATTGAAGATGCTTGCTTCGGTCGTATAAGGACCGGTTCATGTGCTGCCTTGCCTAGCACCTTTCGTACAACCACATGCCTTGAATGGGAAAGGTTTGGAACCACACCCTACTATAGTGTTCACCCGGTACCCACCTGGAGGGCAGGAGTTGCGGCGGAAGCCAGGAGAAGACTCGACATGGCAGGTGTCGGGATCCGGCGTATGGTGATTCTTCAGGCCTTTCTACATGATAATGATGATATTGTGAAGCCCCTGGTCGCAGTATTTCCGTGGTGGTGCCGCGGTGACACCAAGTAGGTACGGGATCATTAGTGTGTCTGTCCGATCCATGACGATGGGAAGGGCTGACATGCCTTGTGGGGAATTGTGTACAACCTCTGCAGAGTTACAAAACTATTATGATAGCCGTGTTCCACGGTAATGGGCAACGCGAAAGCTTGTGCCACACAATGATTAGTATAACGGTGTGAGTAACTTCCTTGGTGTGTTTTTGGAATACTCCGGTGTGGAACCGTGTGCTGGTTTCCTGCCAGCATTAAAATGTGGGAACTGGCGGGATGGACTTTGTCTCCCCCAGGGCCAAATAACCCCATTAATCCTTAGTGATAACCTTGATTAGTAGTTTGCGAACTGCTTTGTTTTACAAACAACCCCTGCATAAAACTGGCCTTCCGCCCAGTTACTAAACCCTCGGCCTATCCTTGATATTATCCTTGCATGCTTAAACCCCTTGTTGTTAGGACTTGCTGAGTACCCTATGTACTCACCCTTGCTTAATCATTCAGATGAGGAACCTGAGTATCAGGAGGATGGTGATGAAGAGTAGGGTTCTGTCCACACTCAAGATGCCTGTGCTAGTGCCGCTTCCGACTTCCGCTGTAGTAGTATTTAAGTGGTTCTGCTGTTGCAGCCCACCTGCTTGATGCTTGTTGTAATAAAGTGGCCTTTGGCCGTTGTTGTAAGACCTTTTATGTATGAAGGCTTGTATGAGATTCGGTAATATTTATGTAAGTGATGACTCTGTGATATCAGTCTGTGTAAAGTGTTCGTATCAGCGTCTGATCCAGGGACTGGTACGGTAAGCACTAGTGCTCCAGAAATGGGGTATGACAAATCATTCAGAAGAAGAGCCAGAATATGACTTCCAAGGCGATGGTGATGATGAGTAGGGTCTCCGTCCGCGCGCAAGTCTGCCTGTAGAGTGGACCCCGCTTCAGTCTTCCGTTGCAGTAGTTCTAGTGTGGTGTCACTGTCCTCAGTGACGCCCAAGTGTGATGTTTGTGCCGTGTTGTAATAAGGCTTTTAGCCATTGTTCAAAGACCTTTTGTAATATAAAGGCTTGTAATGAGACTTGGTAATATTATTAATGGTATGACTCTGAGATGCCATTCTGTAAAAGTGTCGTATCAGCTACTGATCCAGGGACTGATACGGTTAGCACTAGTGCCTCAGAAATGGGGTACGACACTACAGGAGGCTGCTGAGCGGCTGCGGCATTTCCGCAAACACTTCTGGTGCCTCTGGCGAGGAAGGGGATAACTCCCGCGCCGCGATTGATCTGGGCCGCACAAAGCCGATTGAACGATCTTCGAGAAACCAGGGGTGGAAGCTATTCGAAATAACGACCGCCCGGACGTTATTAGAAATAGCGACCACCCCTGGGGTCGCGAGAAGCGCCGGCCCGGGTTCACGCCGCGGCTCGCCTGAGCTCCGCCGGTACTCCAGGCCTTCTCTGGCGTCCGTCTCCGCCAACTCCGAGAATCCACGAAGCTTCCCCCACAATTGCGGCGAGCAAGGGTGGTCGGAGTTTCAAAGCGCGGCACCCCTGGCCTGGGGTGACAATGAACGCCGCCTCTGCTTTTTGCCATGGCTCGCCGGAGCGCCGCTGCCTTCTCCTGCCGCCCGTCTCCGCCTGCGTTCCTCTCCTTCTTCTTCCTTCCTGGAGCCCGTACCCTCTTCATTCGTTGCCGTCGTGCAGTGCTGGAGGCGACGGAGCGATCGGAGCTGAATGGCTGCTGGACATGGCGCACGCCGCTCGGCCGGGCATGGCGATGGCGAAGGGGCCGTGTTCTTGGCATACATACATGGAGAGCGCCCGGAACACAACCGAGCGCCGCCACGTCACTCACGGTCGTCTCGCCGCGTCGGAGGCCACGTCGCCGCCCCGCCCTCTCTCTCGCGCGCGCATGTGTCAACGCATGAACAGTGACTAAAGAAGATGCAGAGTAGAGGAGCGAGCGAAGGAGGATAAATGGTCAATCTGCTGGTGCTAAATTTCTGAACCATAGGTATCTTGTTCAGCTATGCGGTCATTGCATTCGACAGTAATGTATTCGTAATGTGGTCGAAAAAAGCAGTACTGCAATTGGGCCTTTTCTTTTCAATTACTGTTGTCTGCCTGGCGCTATTTCATTAGGTGCTTCAACCTGGAGGAAGAAAAACAAATTTCGAGTCCTCATCATTCATACACTGGGAAAGAGAATTTCATTTCAGTGATAATCTCTTCCGACCATCAGGGTCTTTCTGACCTCTTTCCTATCTATCCGTACCACAACAAATGAATGAATGATTTACAGTGAAGTACAACATATCTGACGACCCTCCCTGTAACCTAACAAAGAGG
The DNA here is from genome assembly GCA_007726485.1 of Eragrostis curvula. Classification (NCBI taxonomy): domain Eukaryota; kingdom Viridiplantae; phylum Streptophyta; class Magnoliopsida; order Poales; family Poaceae; genus Eragrostis; species Eragrostis curvula. The sequence goes on along the minus strand of CM017440.1, from coordinate 3,842,882 downwards.
ACTGACACATTCATCTGCCCGGTATTAACATGTATCATTCGGCAAGATCAACATGTTTATCAAACACACTGATCGAGGCGAAGATGATCACGACAAAAATCATGCTTCACCTGCATGGCCTACTTCTTGGACGTCACTTTGCCATTTTGAGTTCTTTTGGCCTCAACTGCACCCTTCTTGATAGGCGTAGGAGATGGACCGCTCAGCTTCTTCTGTAATGGTGATGTCTTTTTGCCAGGATTTGCACCTCTTTAGGATTTTAAAAGCAACCATAATTCAGAATAGATGTGCTTAATATATATGTCAGTTTCTAGGACAAATTCAAGGTTATCAACATAACTTATTACCTGATGTCTGAACTTTTCAAACTCTTGGGTTGGCCTTTCCTTCCCGCTGAGGCACCTCCATTGGCAATACCTGAAGCTTTGGGGGCACTGGCTGGGCGCACGCAATCTTGTTCTGACGAGCAGTTAGTTGCAACCTCAAAATCGTCGGAATCTTCGGTTGCGACAGACCCAGACCAACTCCATTGTTGTTCCGGACTGCTTCTTTGATAGAAGGGTAGATCTTGTGTGCCATCAGGTCCTAATTCTGGCAGGGAATTGCTGCTCCCGAAGTGGGAGTGGTCAGCCCAGTCACCCAAGGCGGATTCCTTCTGAAATACCATTACAAGTATCAAGCCATGAAGATGGGTCATTGTGTAGAAGGATGCTTGACAGTTCAAAGTTTGGCATCCTCTGCCTTGAAGCACCATTGCTTGGGGTCTTTAAGGATTAGTAAGGTGGACTAAATTATATTTTCCTAAGACTTCCTTGAGTTGAATGGAAACTTAGGATATTAAATATTTATTGCTTCCATTTCTATTGTGGTAAATAGAAAGGACATTGTTGTGAATTTATTGCTCAGACAACTGAATACCTCTACATTTCCATCTTCGTCCGCTGAGTGCCTCGATGCATGAGATGCATTACTCATCCTCATTTTGTAAACATCTGGGCTTGATTGTGTGCTTCGTATGTGATCACTTTCTCCATCTTTTCTAGCCAGTGCTGCCCTGAGGCAAGCAATCTGCAATAATAGAGAGGTCAGCTGAAGTTGCAAAAGATATTGATGTCTAGCCAAGTGAGACTAATAGAACTGCAAAATGGATATAGTATATGAACCTGTTCTTTCAGCTCTTTAACTTCTGCTCCTTCCTTGTTTGACTTCGCTGCTCCAAGTTCAACAGTTGCCACTCGCTCAGCAAACTTCAAAGTGCTTATGGATTCACTAACAGCATCTGGTTCCGGAGCTATGTGAACAAACATCAACGTTTTTGCTTGTCCTCCTGAATATGGAAAATAAATATCATTCCACGAAAGTTTTGTACCAAGTTGCAAACTACGGATAAGGATCTTTGGAGTTACCAAGAGAGTCCTGTAAAATTGAGTTAGTTTGCTGTTTCGGTAAGGAACATGGGTGTTTTTATGAGCAAGAGAAGCAATCACATCTCCCAGTGCTGCCAGTGACTTATTTATGTGCTGTGCCTCCTTCAGCCTGTCTCCTACAACTTCAGATTTATCAACTCTTTCGCTGCCAGCTAAATCCACCAGATGCATGCACCCTCGTAGGACAGTTCCTGAAGTTAAGTCTCGTCCTTGAACATGAACGGTCAGACAACTGCAAATGAGTTCTTCGTCTATTAGGAAAAGTTATGAAAACAGAAAGTTCAGAGTTATTTGGCGTAAAGGTGGGTATGGCAAGGTCAAACATGATGATCCATACCTATGGGAGCGACTACTACGGTCATTCATGGCAGTGGAGCAAACTGCACGATTTTTCTGTCCAGATCCATCAATTCGATCACATCAGAGGTTGATGTGACTGTAACTATGTTCGCATCTGGAACTGCAAGGCCTTTTTGTGAACTATTTCGAATTTCTAACGTTTATTGGCGTTAAGGAAATGCAACAAACCATCAAAAAGAATATTAGTCATATGCATCAATATTAAAATTGAATTAAGTAGAAAAGGATATTTCTTGTTTCCACCATTCTGAAGGAGGTCTCTGACTTGCTCATTGTAGATCTCAATCATCTGAACAGAAATTTCATAACAAAATGTATCCTTCCTCTGCTTCTGGATATTGAATAGGTCATTTAGTGCTCTATAGTTGACACCGAGCCCTTCATCTGTCAAAACTTTAGGACCACTCTACAGAAACACAAAATGATAGTTTGGTGTTAAGAAAATCCAATTACTAATGTATAGGAAATAAATATTGACAGGTTGAGCACCATTGTGAAG